>VZRW01000422.1:590973-626373 GCA_013398125.1 Aegotheles bennettii
CCTCCTGACACCCCCTGTAGATATTTATAAGCGTTGATGAGGTCCCCTCTCAGTCGTCCCTTCTCCAGGCTGAACAGCCCCAGGTCTCTCAGCCTTTTTTCAGGACAGAGATGCCCCAGTTCCCTCAGCATCTCTGTAGACCTTTGTAGTCCTCTCTGCAGTAGCTCCTTGTCTTTCTTGAACTGGGGAGCCCAGAACTGGACACTACTGCAGATGTGGCTTCACCAGGGCCGAGCAGAGAGGCAGGAGAACCTCCCTCCATCCGCTGGCCCTGGATGCTTTGCCAGCATCTCTCCTGCAGCACTGTCCCCACAGAACACATTTCCCCAGGGGCGAGGCCACCTCTTGCCCCACTGCGGCCTACTCATGGCCTCAGCCCAGGGCGCAGCCCTCGGGGGGGGCAGCCTGCTTTGCCCCGCCCACCGCTGGGCTGAGAGCCAATCAGAGGCCAGCGTCCCTCCCGCCGGCAGAGCAGCAGCCAATGGGAAGACCTCGCGCCTCAGGGGCAGCAGCCATGGCACTCGCCTCAGCGAGAGGGCAGGGGGCAGCGACAGAGCCCAGGGGCTCAGCACCAGTAAACCCAGTGAAATGGGCCTATGGAAACTGGGTTCTTGCCCTCCTCAGCTGTGCTAGGCCAACGGTCTGACAGCGACACGCTGGAGACCCTCCCCATCCCTTTGCTGGGCACCTGGACCAGTGCTGGTGGCTGGTTCGAGCTGCAGGGACTTTTCCTCTCGCTGCCAGTGCGTGGGGTGCTGGAGCGTGGCTCATCAGCTGCTTTGTGAAACACCAAAAAAAAGAGGGTTAGGGAGTTTTATTCTAGATCAGTGTTGCATAAAAAGGAGGAAAAGAGAAGGGGGGAAGGGGAAAGACCTCTGTAAGGACAAGGGGCAATGGATGCAAACTGGAGCACAGGAGGTTCCATGTGAATATCAGGAAAAACTTTTTCACTGTGCGAGTGCCAGAGCACTGGAACAGGCTGCCCAGAGAGGTTGTGGAGTCTCCTTGGCTGGAGACATTCAAAACCCGCCTGGATGCGTTCCTGTGTGATGTACTCTAGGTGATCCTGCTCTGGCANATGTTTGCCTGTTTCCGAGTCTCACAGAAGACTTGCTCCGAAACAGATTCAGAGACAACTTTGTCTGCCTCAGAGTCCCACCCAGGACTTGCACTGAAACAGCTGCACAAAGTTGTAAAAACAGAGTTTATTAAGGCAACAGATATAATAAGTTTAGAATTACCGCTGATAAATGCACTGACTGCACAAGTGCTACTAATTGATGTTAATATTGCTAGCAACAATAATAATAATACAACAACCTGGGAGATACTTCCACCCAGAAGGTGACAGGCACGGCGCTTACCCAGAGAGGTGTCCCTGCCTGTAGTGGAGGAAGAGAACACAGCCTGTCGACTGGTCCGTTGGTTTTTTTTCTTCTCTCCCTCTTAATGATCTTTTTCTCTGTCTTTTATCCCCAAAAATACAAGGTTTCCAGCCTCAGGTGACGTGTAGCATGATTTGGGTGGAGAGACGAGTGCTATAGTCATACATGTATAGCATGTTCACTAAAATCTTCATTAGCATATGCAGGGGTATCAACTTTAATGTGCATTTTGCAGGTGATGAGGAAAAAGGTCACCCTTGGGACTACATGGCTCCTTTAACAAAGGACTGTTATCAGTTAACAAGGTCTGTCTTGTTATCTTGCTAGCCAGAGCAGGAGTCCTTGCCTTCACAAGGGCCTCTGCTGGGAAGCATCCTGTGCTAAACAAGAGCAGCTGATCACTCCCCCAGGTTGCACAAGATTTATAGCAAGATCATCCTTTGAGGTTTCTTTGTATACAGGGCTGTCCTGGCTTTCCTCAAATTCCACAGTCAGGGAGGGTGTCATGTCTGTACAGCAATCTGTCTTCAGGGGGCAACGTAAACTGTGCCGAGCAGCAGCACAGAAGCTTGCTGAGGCTTAGCTTAAATCAATAAGAAACGTGAGCATGAGATAAAATAAGCCATCCTCAAACCAAAAGAACCATGCTCACGGAGCCATTTGCATGGGATTAATTTTATCAATTTAAGGACAATTATAATTAACTCACTATGTTTATTTTTTTGCAGACAGTGAGGCCAGCCGAACATCTCCCTGTGGGAGGATTGCTTAGCAGAAAATTGGATCCTCACTGAAACAAACGTCATCAAAGCTGTCTGATTTGTGAGTAAGGAGATTAAATTTATTGAAAATTTCAAAGATATCTGTTAAAGTCTTTGTATTAGTGTTTCTTAACATTTTTAGTGGAGAGAGAGAAAATTGCTCAAGCAGCTTCTGCAGTTCTACCAAGGCGTATCAATCTGTCTGTAGCTTGTTACTTGCACTGCTTTTTCATGTCACCAGATGTCACACCAAGTCCACATAAGACAGCCAACTTCAGTTTATTTCTACATTGTAAAAGATGTTCTGGCTTGGTCTTAGACTTCCCTATCCATAGGTGCTATGTTTCACTTACCCAAAGACAAATATATATATATATATTGCTTCTTTTAGCAGAAGTCTGTAACAAGGTAAGTCTGTGAGTCCAAATAGGCTCTCCTGAATTAACATATCATAACAAGTACATAATGGAACAATTTGAAATTAAAAAGAGGCTGTTAATGCTATACGAACTATACACACTTTAAAGGAAAAAAAACAAACCAATCACCTACTCTGAGCCTTTTCCAGAGAAACTTTTATGTAATTTTGCTTAAGGGGAGTATGTTCTGCTCCTTTTACACCGGATTTTGCAAGAAAGATGGTGTTGTTTAAAAAAAGACTCCTTTTTTATCCTTTCTCCTTGACAAAGAGTCTTAGGGGCAGCCTTCTCAGTAAATTAGTTTAGGCAGCTAAGTCAATTGATACCATTTTATGACCTGTTTATTATTTTTTAAACAGTAATTGAATGAATAAGCATTGCTACTAGACATTTGTTGGTCCTATCAGTAGCAAAATGCAACTGCTTTTGTTTCTGAGCGTCTAACGGAATGACTCATTATTGGCAGTGAGGAAAGCCAAATGATCTAATTTGGGTATAGGGATTTCTGTTTGAGTGGAAAGCACTTTTCTCTCACCAAAAGGGAATTGTAAAAATCAACATTATTGCGCAACACTTTTGGTCCTTTCTAGGTGACTAAATCCTCTCAGTGACCTGCTCTGGCAGCCTAAAATCTGTGTGCGTAATAACCCTAATCTGTTCAACTGCAGCAAACAGGGCAGTGTTACAATATTAATCATTAACTTAGCTCATTAAAAGCTAGCTGATGTTACTGCCAGCTAATCTTGTGTTGGTTTATAAAGCCACTAAAATGTATATTTGCGTGTACAGTATTTAAAAAATGTCTGGCAGCAGTTGCTAAGTTTCTCTTCTAATGTAAAGGATTTTCAAGCCTATCTCAGACTGAATTAATCATTTCAAGTGTGTTATCTTTCACCTTCTGCTCTGGCACACTCTGCTCTAATTCTGTTAAAGCCTTTTAGTATAATTTGAAATCTTTTCACAGCGTAGTCAAAGTTACTGCTTAAGTGCTGATGGTGCTTTGCTGCTGTATATTTACTTTTGGGATTGTCCTTGTAGTTTTGCTGACTACCATAGAAACTTTTGAAACTGGTGTTCGTAATTCTCATGGATCATTGTGCTCATAGACATGAGTTTCTGCCTCTGCCTTCTACTGATGTTGATATTTTTATAGGCTAGTAGATTATTTGGTTTCACTGGCATTGCTAAACAGTCATCATTGTATTTGTTTGTAGAAGGATCCCCATCCTTAAAAAAACAGAGTTGGTAATCTATGTGCAGCTTTTGGTCTGCTTCTACTTTGTATCACTGGAATATTTCTGACTTCCATTTTGTCATTTATTAATCCAAGTGCTTCTGGTATCACCTCTGCAAACCAGTGCATATTTAGATGAAATGTCAGATTAAGTGGCAGGAAGCAGTGATGATAGAAGTTGTGTAAATGTTTAAGAGAGATTACATTTCAGAAACCAGGTTCTCTATGCCATGTTGTTAATAAAACTTTAAGCACTTTAGCTAGCGTTTAGTATCATGTAAGATTTATGAGATAGTTTGTGGGTTGTTGTTTCTAATAATTTTGGCAGTATAAATATTTTGATGTGAGACATGTCTATGTCTTTTGAAGTATTTAAAATACTAGATTTCCCATTAGGCACCTGGGAAATGTCACCCCTTCAGCTGTGATTGGGAGCAGCTATGTTTGCAGGATAAGCACAGACAGTAGTTGGAAACTACCTAGTTATATTCATGTCTCCACTTAATAATGCAGAGTCCTTACACCCACTGAGGTAAAGAAAAATATTGCTGAAACAAGACTCGGTAAAGCTTCTAGGGTTTGGCCCAACAGTGGTGATGCATGAAGTGTGTTCACAAGAGTCCCATGGGCCACGAATGCAAATGTGGCAAGGGGCGAAGAGCACTTGCTTACTTCTGGCACTGCCAAAAATAGATGTTATTTGGGAAGCATTCTGACGTGTATTCCAAGCTAGTCACAGCTTGACCTGCAGGATCAAACGGGATAAAAATGTGTTGTCTGAAGGATGTCACTAGTGACAGTTGCCACAGACAATCCAGAATCACGACTTTAAATGCGTATGCATTGTGTTCTAGCTAAAATAACTCCTGTCTGAGCTCCGGGTGGAGCCATTTCCCAAAAGGCCATTTCCGGCTAATTTTGGCTGCATCCTCATGACACAGAGCGTATGACACAGCATGAATGTCAGTGCTGTGGGCCCTGCTCTCTGCAGCTCACCTGATTTTATGGACAACTGTTCACCATTTTTCTAAAGTAAATGGACTATACAGAAGCATATAGATGAATGTGCATGTCTGTGCTTTGCATTTTGCATGGTTTTAGATCACCTGAATAGCTGTATTTTCTCGTTGCTTTGGATGACAGGCCATAAAAACAGGAATGAACTCAGATGGGCAGTGGGCATCTATATGAAATTCCCTGTGGAAAACCTGTCATGGTTTGAGGGGGCACAGGCTAATTTTATGGTATCAATACAGGGACCTCTGTTTGGGCGGAACCGAGAGGGGTCCGTATGCCCTCCCATTTCCTGCCATACCATATAAAAGCCAGGAGGACGGGAAGTCTTCACCTTCCTGCTTCTTTCTTCCTTTCTACTTCACTGCGCTTGTAGGTCTTGGAGAGGAGCTCCTGCTCTTTGTTATGAGCTCGCCACGTGCTCTGCAGGATCCGAGTCCATCCAGTGCTGGGAAGAGCCCTGGACTCTTTTCCTGAGTTGGCTCTGCTTTATATCAATGCTCATTGAAATCAGGTTCTGTATGTATTTGTATATATCGGGTTCCTTATCCCACATGTTACTCTCCCTTCCCTGTTCTAGTAAACCTGTTCTAGTTTTAACTTCCAGTCTTGAAGTCTCTCTTCCTTATTCCCCTTTTGCCTTCCTCCAGGAGGATGGAGGGGAGTAACAGAGAGCAGTTCTGTTCTCTGAGGTTTGGTTCGCCCTGACCACTAAACCTAGACATCTGTGCATAACATGTGGGAAGGAAGACTGGGTTATCTCAGATGACTTTGTCTTGGGGATAGCTGTTGAAAGTCTCCCATGAGGAGATTATAAACCAAAACCAAACCAGTACAACTTCATTAGTGCTTCTAAAAACAATAGGTAAGACATTACTTATAGAATGTTTTAATATTGCAGTAACTTCTTCAGCCAGCTCTGGCCCGGATGTCATGCTAACAGACAGAAATGAGCTCAGCATTGATCTATAAATTAGCAGTTGCCTAGTGACTCATGATCCTGGCACATTTGCTTTATGCAAACAAAAAATAGCACTATGCAGTAATGGATTTATGCCAATTCTTTGGTAGGGTCACTGTCCCAGAGCTTACAGCAATTTTTGACGTAAATTTTGACAGGGAGAGTAACCTGAAAATGGAAATGTCAATGAAAGCAAGGGACTGTTCAGAAACCATCAGCTAGGTACCCAGAAAAGAATGTTACCATAAACACACTGTAAGGGAAAAAAAAAACCACACACAAAAAAAATCTGGCCCAAAATATATGAAAGCAAGTAATGTAGCATAAAATAGAATTTTCAGGGCACATATTAAATGGATTAGAAATTGGCTTAAAAGGAGGTATCAAAATGGGAAAAAATAATTTTCATTATTATTGATCAATTTAATGAAGCTATCTGATCATTTTATTGGCCATCTAAATGGTGACACAAGTCTCTGCCAGTTAAACCTTCAGATGGCACAGGCTTGTTGAGTAGTGCGTAATGAAGTAACACCTACAAAATTATTTGAATCACCTAATTAAATGTTCACAGTCCAGCAATATGCACTTCAGTACAGCTGAATGTGAGCTGATACACTGGGGCTATAAGGGCTACACAGTGAGAAACCCTGTCTTGAAATGCTTTGACTCAGGAAAGGGATCTAGGGTCATCTGTAGCAAACTGTTTCAGCCTGAGCTCTCACTGTAGTGCTCTAATTAAATTAACCAACATGATCTCAGGGTTTATCAAGTAGATGAACACAGAGAAGAAGACAGAGAAGGGATTTTTCTTTCACATGCAACATTGATAAAACAGCGCCTGGAACAGTGTACTCATGTAATATGCCTTCACTCCAGAGAAGGATGCCACAAACTCAGCTATCCTGGTGATACACTGCTAACAGACCCTCACTGATGAAAGGCAGGTTGAGACTGAACTGAACAGTAGTCTATAGGTTGCTATGGAAAATTATAGCTGATAGCAGAGGGCTTTTGAGTCTGACAGGGAAAGGCACAACAATATCCAGCCACTGAAATTTTAAGTTGAACAATGGATTGTAACATGCATGTAATGTATTGTCAGCATTAGTGAGGGTTGCGTTGTGTCAATGCTGAATTCTTCTGTACTGTTGATCTCAGTGGGATCTGAGTTAGGTTAGAAATCAGCACCTGTGAAACTTCATCCTGATATTTTCATGGACAATATTGAAAAAGAAGTTGCAATATTTGCCTTTTATTAATTTCAATTTTATCCTTCCTTGAAATCTAACAATAATATCCAACCCATTAAACTCTTTAAAGTTTGCAATCTATAAATTTCATTGTTATGAATGGTAAAGTAAACAAGTTCTCTAAGAGGGGGATCAAATTCTTCATGCTTTCTAAAGAGAATCTGCAGATGCAGGAATGTGAGTGTGCTTCTTGTCAGTGGTGAAGATTTCCAATTTAAGAGAACAAACCCCGCTTGCACCAGTACTTTGGAAAACATCACCTTTTCTTGCCTACATCCTTTTTATCTTCCTTTTCCCTCTATGTATCGAGGGCCTGAAGGAGCTCCATTGAAACAACAGTAAATCTTCCATGGGACATGGAAGGCTCATTACAGGCTTATGAAGTCACAAGGGAAGTAATTTTGGCTCTAATCTGCAGTCTGTGTGTACTCCTATAGCTCCACTGAATCCCGTGGAATGATGCTAGTTTTGTGCCTGCTGAAGGCCAGAGCTGGTTTACTGTCATATTCTTGTCTGCTATTGGCTTTATTCTACACACAGGGCATTAAACCCAACCACCAGAGTTCGCATGAAAGAATCATTTCAGTCTTATGAAGCATCCTTTTGAATTATCTTTTCCCAGAGCCTGGTTAACACTGAGATCAAGACCACTAGTTATAAAGTGGTAGGAAGAAGCAAACAGAAATATTCAAGAGAGATCTTGAGCGTATTCTGCAGTCACAGTGTAATGTCAGTTACCAGGGGTCTGTAGGAAACATGAACCTCAAAAAGTACCATCAAAGTAGCATTGGAACATTTTGTCTCATAGCTGGGGCAAAGGAATTGTGCTTGAAAGCAACAATGAAATGCAGTGAGGAATTTTCACCTCCTTTTCATGCATTTTTCTATGGTGACTAGCACATGTCTTTGTCTCTGAGGCACAATGGAAATTGAAAACCTGTTGGACTGGAACAAGTGCAGTCAGCTTTCCAGGATGAACTAATACCTTAATTGGTCTGTCTGCATGGATGAAAAAGAGCCAAGCCATATCATCCTTGTCTGAGAGCTACGATAAGAAAAGCATTCTGGAGCTGATACCAGCAAATCTTCCTTGAGCTATTTGTATCTTTTTGATGAAGTGACCTGATAGCATAATTCACAGAACAAGGATACTGTTAGAATTCCATATCAAAACACTGTTTGAGCATGTAATGGACTCCCTACATAATCAGCTTAAGGAAATCTTAGAAAAATATTTTTCTTTCTCTTGTATTTTTTTCATCCAACTTTTTTTTCCTGGATTACAGAAACAGGACTAGAAAGGACCTTGAGAAGTTGCCTAATTCACACCTTTGCTTCAAAGCAGAATGGATTTTTCCCAAACCTTCACTGTGTGCTGTTTCTGTAACCTGTTTTTGCAGCCCTTTGGTAATGGAAATTCCAAAACCAAAGGCTGATGGCAAATGTTAATTCCAGCAGAGAAGGTTAGTGAGTGCAAGAGAAAATGGTGGTATGTTGAATGGCACTTTCATATTACCTTACCTTTTAGACTTAGCTGCAGGAGAGCAAGAACTTGGAAGTTTTTAAGGCTCAGATGACTATACCAGGAGCTTCCATCGTTTATCTGAACCATTTGTACAAGTTTACATCTCTTTATGTTGCATAAGGAATACATTTCTTGTTTAAGTTCTTAAACTGAAGATTGACAGCAGGAAATAGAATGAGCATGCTTTTGATCTATTATTGTGATAGAGGAGGAAACCCCCATCTTATAGTTCCAAAAACTTCCAAAACATAAGTATCAAAGACCTCCAAAACATAAAGCCATTTTTTAAATCATCTAACAGGGGATCACATTTAGCTGTCACTAGGTTCCCACTGTAAAAAAAGTTACAATATAAAGTTTCTAAAAAGACAAAATGAATACTCTAAGTTATTATTCTGAATGAATAAGTTAATGAAACATCTTAAAGGCTGCTAAACATTCTTATACTTTGGGAAAAGGAAGACTGATAAATGACCAACTTTTATAACTATAAAACATTTCTGCTTTTCAAAGGACTTAAGGCTCTCTGTGTTATAGTTAATTAGTAAAAAAAAAAGTGAAGAATTCCTGCCAGGTTCTGACAACCACTGTCGATGCATTTCTTTTCAAAAGATGCAGCAAAAATGTGTCTTTAATTCTTCTTCTATCTCCACAGTTAAAAATGTTCTAGGGCAAATAGATGATGTATGAGTTTCTGTATGGAAGTGACTGTGCTCTGACAAGTTGAGATACTGATATTGCCAAAGCAAAGGAGAATTTTGAGAAGCCCAAGTGTCTGAGTCCGTCTGAAGTATAGAATGGCTCCCTCGAAACATGTGCCAGGCCTGTGGAGCCCCCGAGTATCAAGAGGCCTGACAACTGCCTGCTGTTGCTCTGGGAGAGAGATTATGACTTAGAGACTGCAGCTGAAAGGCTGCACTCACATTTCTAGGAAATTATTTTAGCAATGCAATATACCAATCTTTCTGAGCTTAATATAGAAAGTAGATACTAGGGCTGAGGATGATGTTTTCATTTTTGAAGTGAAGAATGTGTCTTTCTCTGATGATTCGACTTGTGCTGTGACATATGATGTTGAAAATCTCATGTACACACCATTTCCAGACCTTCATTTTACCATTTTTAAGAGTAACACCTGGACTGGGATGTCTTTGCTCTTTTAAATCCAACTGGAAAAAAGAATGGGAAGTAAACAGCTCCTCCTCTGTCCCTTCCACTCAAAACACAAAGCAAAACAAAGCAAAAAATCCCACAGAAAAAGCAAAAAATACACACAAGGACCACATTGCCTAATGCTAGTCAACATTCATTCCCAGAGAGGGGTAAATCATGGGTGAGGGTCTCAGTGCAGAATTTCCAGCCTGTACAATCAAAAAGAGAATTTCTCCGTTAGGAGAAGAAACATGAACACTGATAGCATCAGGTGCAGAAAAGATGAACTGTGGCTCCTCAGAATGTTGATTTTAGCACTGCATCATATTCTTGACCACATTTTGAGCCAACTGTAATTAAAAACATTTTTTTTACTAAGCCTTACTCCTAATAAGAAGCCCACTGAAGCAACAGTAGCAAAGGCTGGTTTGCTCTCTGCAGCAACACACGCGTGAGCAGAAAAAGTGCCTTCTGTGATTAAAAGGGAGAGCAGACATAATGAGGACAGCTGATGAGACTTGTTTCTTGGTTGTGCTTCCCACAGACCAAATTAATTCCAACAGATGAGTAAAAGATGGAAAGCAGTACTAATTAGCAGCCTTTTTTATGAACCAGTTCTGTACTTCAGGATCTGATTAGCCTTCTAGAGAAGGCTCATGTTTTCCGTGCTCTCAGGGGCAAACGTGGCCAAGTTCCTGTTTCTCCAGTCCAAGGTTTATGTTCATGTATGTCAAATGCTTGAAAAGAACTGCTTCATGTTAGTGAATATTCATTTATATGGTTCATATATACCCTCTAGAAGGTGAGAGCCCTCTTTCACTACAGCTCTGGGGAATTACACAGCACAATAAATTCTACAAAGACAGAGAAGGTAAAGGGAGCACAAAGGGTTGGAAGTCATGGGTAAGACCATTATACCAGGGTGGTGGAGAATGGTCATGGTTGTGAGAGGGAGAACACGACAGGGAGGAACCACAGTAAGAGGAGAAAAGCCAAGAGAAATAGCCAAGATCTAATTGCTTTGCCTACAGTTTCTATGTTGAAGGAAGAGAAAATATTTAATGGTAGACAAGGATGGAAGGAAAAGAGAAATCTAGAGAAAACTATAAAAAATAATTTAGCCAGTTAGAATAAATGGGCTAGGAGGATAAGGTAATTTCCTAGGAAATATCTGTGAATAGTTGTCTGTATCAGATTTCTGTAAATTTTGGAGGAAAACATACGTATGATAGACAGTTATGCTGGAAGAAACTGAGATCTAACACTCTGCTATTAGCAACTCAATGCACTGGATTTACTACCATGACACGTACTTTTAAAAATTCAAAGCCATGCTTGGCAAGTAATTTCTTCCCAATTTTTGTGCTGCAATTTGTGATCAATTAAGATGTTTAAAAACAATTAGGAAAACCATGTAGGAGGCTGAAATGCTAGTTCAGGGCCAAACTTGTAGTAAATTTTGCATCAAGTCTGACTTCAGAAATACTCAGATATTTAAAGGTCATGGGATGCTAAAATGTTCACCGACTCATGACATCAATGAAGAAAACCACAGAGGAAGTGTGTGGTACTGTACTATAATGGTGGCAGCATGTAGTGAATAAAGCCTTAAGGATTGTCCTAGCATGTTTGGAAGACAAGCTCAGAGCCTCAAGACCACAAAAGTAGAGGACAGAGGTTAATTAATTTGTTACTGTTACTTGGCCTTGGTACTAGTCAATCACAAAGGATGCATTAAAAGGCCACCCAACACCCCAGCAGCTTCTTGCAGTGTGACAGATCTAGGACTGTGCTGCCACAGAGGTAATAAAGACACACTCAGGCAGCAACATTTCTCTTCCAAAACTAGCTTATGCTACTTAGGGAAATACTGAACAAAACAGGGGGGAAAGAATGAGAAAGATGTTAAATTTGGCAATGATAATGAAATTGTGCATATTGAGCTAGCAACAGGTTAGACTGATTCTCTCTTGCCAGGAAGATTTGATTGCTTTTTTAATAGAATTATAAAATGTAATGAAAGAGGGAATCCAAAATCTGCCTTGTATTTGATGAAATGTGTATTGGAAGCAGATACCTCTCAAAGCTTAATTCAAGGGGATTTAGGTGGGGGACTGTCAGCCAGAGTGATAACACCAATATGAGATCTTATAATGAAACTGACCATTGATGAAGTGAAAGGAAATATTCAGCTTTCAAATAAAACAAAGAAATCTCAGCTTGCTGTTGTGACAGACATTACTGTAAGCATAATACAGTGCTACCTCAATCAAATCAGTTACAAAGAGCACAGGAGTGTGTAAATGAATGCTGCTTCTGCTGCAGGGGAAGGAATGGCCTTGCTGATTTTCCTACCCACATACATCCTATGAGAGGAAACATCAAACACAATCTGCACTGTCTTGACCTGTTCCACTTCAAGTGACAGCAAAATTCATCTGCCTGCATGACATGTGTCCCAGAGGATTATTTATGAGATTGTGGTGTGAGAAACAAATCAGAAATGGGTGATGTGTGGATGGTGAAGCAGCAAACAGCATGCAACGTGCTCCTAAATTCTGGTTCAATGGTTAAAGTGCTCACTGCTCACTGACTGCAGTGAGTTTTGGCACTGGCAATATTCTTGGCAAAACCAATTTCTCCTTTCTACCCCTTTCTAAAGCCTCTAGACTTTCCGTCACCAAAGGAGATATCACAGGTCCAAGTTGGGTGGAAGCCAGGCAGAAAGCATTGGCTTCTATCAGCATTAGTTTACACATAATTCTTTGTCTCTAGTCTTCTGGAGTTGCAGCTGGATTCAAATGATGGTTATGTGGGTTGGATCCTGTTGCCCCCTCTACGTATTGTTTCCCCAGGAGAGGAGGAGATGGGCCAAAATTCTGTTGAGGTGGTTGTGACAAATCCAGGCAGCCTCTCCAGCTGTTGAGACCTGCCTGTGAAGCTGCAAACCCTATTCTCCAGTCTCTCCCACAGGACCAAAGTATCACTAGACAGAACGAGTGAGAGGTGCTCTTCACCCTTCTGTGCAAAAGGATTTCTGTCTCTCACTGTGACACCAGAGAAAGATGAATGCAGTGAGGGCCCATTGAGCAGACATGGAACTGCTCCATGCATGGGTTTCATGCTCTTGTGATGAGTATCCTCATTTGCTGTGTGTGTGCGATGTGGTTGCTCTACACAGTACACAGTCCAGCCATGACATGCCACTTCTTACTGACTGCAGCATATCCAGAGGGGTATTTCCATTGCTGGAAAGTCAGGGTCTGAAGCAGACTGATGCCACCATGGTCCCTAGAGGGCTGAGTCTTCAAAACCAGAGGACACAAATGGCTAAAACCATCAGGGGGGACATGTGTTGCATATGTGCTGCTTGACATACTCATAAATGATGTGGAAAACAGAACAGTGGTGTGACAAGGATTACAAATGATGCAGAGTTAGTCAGGTTAGTAAAAACAAAAGCTGTCTGCAAAGTTACAAAAGGGACCTCGTAAAATTTGAGCAACTGGATGGTGAAACAGTAGATGAAACTCCATGGCGATAACTGCAAACTGCTGCACAGGAGGAGAAACAGCCGCGACTATAGATATGCACTGATGAGCTCCAAATTAGTTATCACATCTCAGGAAAAAAGATCTCAGAGCCATTGTGGATAATTCAATGAAAATATCAGTTCCATGTTTGGGAGCAATGAAGAAAGCAGAGAAAAAGTTAGAAACCACTGCGGGAGGAGACAACAAAACATCACACTGCAGCAGCAAATCCCCAATGTACCCACACCTTGCATCATGCAAGAAGTTTGGTTTCTTCCTAGTTCTCTCCTTCACAAAAATATTTTTAAATATAGGTAGAAAACACTCAGGGAAAAGTATTTAACATGATGAGCAGTATGGAATCATTTCCATATGAGGAGAGCCTAAATAGAAGTGCTCACCTTGGAAAGCAGATGACTGAATCAAAGAGATATGTAAAAATATATAAAATACCTATTTATAAATAAAGATGTATAAAATATGCCACACCAAGTATGCCACATGGCATGAAGATGTACACAGGGAACAACAGCCATTATGTCTTGCTATACAAGCACATCATGAAATTGTCAGGCAGGTTCAGACAAACGAAAGGAAGTATTTCTTCAAGCAGCCTATAATTCAATTGTGGAACTCAATGCTACAGGATGCCATGGAAGCTGAAAGCATAAATGAATTAAAAATGTGATTAGACAAATTTATGGATATACCTCCATCAAAGGTTATTAAACAGAAGGATGCAGTTTCAGTATCTGACTCAGGAAATCTTTCAGCAAAGATTGCAGGAAATCTGCAAGGACGTAGTGAGGAAGGAAGGCAGAGGATTTTCACTCCCCATGAAAAGGAGTGATTTTCAGTCCTGGTTTCCCTCTTTGTGTGCACTTTCTGTAATCAGCTGCAACTGGATACCCCTTCAGCTTGACCCATTATGGCTCTTTATAATTCTTACTTTATTTCCTTTCTCCTTTCCCTTTATCTGTCTTTAGTTTTTGTCACCAAGCCATTGGATTAGCTAAGACTCCTAGTAGCATAGCTCCTGGATGACCAGATTTTACAACTCTTTTTGACTCCTGAGAGTGCTGGACAGTTTACCTGTGTCTTTTCTTAATGCTCAGCACCAGGCAAAATAGGGAATGATTTTTTAATTAGCTCCTGGGTGCGTAAGCCATAGAGTTTGTTTTCCTTGGTGCATCCCAGAAAGGTTTTTTGAAGACACTGCTAGGCAAGTGTGGGCAGTTGCCTGAGGCACACAACAGCCTGGAGTTACAGTTCCATTTACTGGTGATGTGCTCCTGGAATGACCATGATAGTGCACAGTGACAATAGTTAGTGAGTTGAGCTAGGCTAAAAAAATCTGTCTTAATTAGAGCTACTCATTATTAATGAATTTCCATCATCTGAAAGAGCAATTGAAGGCACAATTTTAAAATGTGTAAATGATCAGCTCTGGAACAGGATGCAAACACCAACTGGGGAGGGGGAAAAGCACAACCAGGAAATGGAATCTGGAATATTAGTTTTAAAAAATGAGCTCTCTCTTGTAAACTGATACATCTGGGAATCACTCTGCCCTTCCTCCTCCCCAAATTCCTGTTCTCAATGGGATGTTAGTGGGTACAGAGAAAAGCAGAGGTTAAGTGAACAGCAACAGGCAAATGAAATGAGAGTGGTATACTGAAATGGATATGTTGTGAAGTCTCTTTTGATATAACCATAGTAAAAGCATGTCTACAACACTGCAGCTAGTTTCAGAAGACTGTTAATAAGAAGAGCAGAACAAATTACACAAAGTTTAAAACCTGCAGCAAAATGAAAATGGGGAGTGATTTTTGGGAAGCTATGAATACATCAGCAAAGAAAACACCAGGGAAGGGGAAAAGTTGTTTAAGCTGAAGTACACTGTTGGCACAAGAGCAAATGACTGTAAAATGGCCATGAATAAATTTAGGCTGGAAATTAGAAGAATTTGTCTAGCCCTGAGACAAGTGAATTTTTGGAACAGTTTTCCAGTAGAAACAAGAGGGATAGAACACTCTACCTTATTGTAAAATGAGAGCAAACAGTTTATATGATACTGTTGCCTGAAATAGAAAAGGACTGTACCTGGCAAGTCCCTTATATTTTTATATTTTAAGCAATTCTGTATTATAAGATGAAGGTAGATTTGAGAACATAGAAGTTGGAAAGGCAGAGGGACAAGTACTTTCTTGAGAGTGAAGTTGTTATGCAATATTTACTCAAAGGAATTCATGGATGACTCATCATTTGGGTTGTCTAAAATAAAGCAGTGAAGACTGAATAAAGCAGAAATCCAGATACTTTCATGATATGTCCTTAATGAACAAGACAATCTTAGGTGGTCTGTCTTCATCATGAAGTATGTTACAAGGCCCTGAAGATTCACAACCCAGAGCCCACTGACAAAGATATGGTACACAGGAAGATGGATTCTCTTCAATAGTTGCTGAAAAGGAAGAAACAGTGATAAAAAGTCACGTCATGGCTATTGGGCTGGGGACTCCTACCTACTTGTCTCCACTTGCAAACAAGTGGTGTCAGGCTTCCACGTTGTTGGTATGAGCAGGGTCTGCATCCTAGAGAGAAGCCCACAGGGAGGTATACATTTCAGAGGGAGCCTCAGGACCAACACTTCCACCTACACAGTTCAAAATGTCATGAAAGAGCCTCAGATTCTGAAACCAGGTGGCTTCAGAAAAACTCACATAACATAACTGGAACATTGTTTTCCAGATCAATGGTGAAAGCGATGGTATGGAGTCTGGAACATGGAAGATACAACAGGATGGAAAAACAGGTCAAAATGTTTTTCTCTGACAAGAACAGTCACTGGTGCTTAACTGGAATGCACCATGGACTGGATCCTTTGCAGCATAGCACTGTGGCACTAGGTACAATGCATATTCTATGTGCCATTATTACACCAACAGGTAATGGCTTCACAGTGGTGTTTTAATGAACTAGAACAGCTCTTTAGAAGAGGATGAAGATACAAATTCTAACTTCATTGACTCTCTGTTTTAATGGAAAGTAAACCATAGTAAAAGCAGACATGTTTGGGAAATTAAGCTCTCGGAATGAGTTTTCTGATTTTAATTAAAACTAAATTTCTGATTATTTATGTTTTAAGACTTGTTCTCATGTGTATCAGTAGAAGGTAATTTCATTGTTCTTAGAGAGATCTTTTAATCGACCCCCTTGACATTTGCATTCCTTGATTAAATAAACATGCACTGGGGGCATTTAGTGTCTGACCATGCCCACTTACACAGCAGATGTCAAGCAGTTGCCTTTTATTTTTCATATACAATCAAATGGTTAAAAGCATTGAAATTCTGGGCTCTGTCCAAGACTGACAGATGAATAATTAAAGTAAAAAAGACTTCAAGTTGTCACATTTCTTTTTCATGAACTCTCACTTGATGTAACTTTCAATACTGAGAATACCAGACCAGGACAAACCCCATCAGCAATACTTTTATCACTAAAAATAAAAGTTTGGAATCATGAATTATTTCCCACTGATTCTGCTGAACTGCCTCAGCTGTGAGATGGAAATGCAAATCCAGAATCCAAATCACTGTTTGGAGATAGTGTTATTTAAAATGCTTAACTTTCACAGAAGTTATCATATTAACCAAAACTTTTTCAAAACTTATATAAAATAGTGAACATTTAAAGATGCAGAAAAAATCATGTATCCACCATTAATGAGCACAAGCGCCATAAAGCTGGTAACTTAATACAGCTCCAAGTAGGAGATGCTAAGAAAGTTCTGAGAAGTCAGAAAAAGAGAGAATCACAAATGGTTCCTCCCTGCTTCCACATGGCAAACCTCGAGCAGCCTCTTCAGTTTTCAACTCTGTATTGAATCATGTGGTCACTTATTACGTGTTCATCTCATTTTGATTTCCCACCCCTGGCTGAAGAATCAGAGTTGTCAGGGTCCCCCCCTTTCTCAGAAGCCTCTTTAGGAAAGTCACAAGAATTGTGTAGATAACACAGAGGAATCAGTGTGTCTTTCAGGTTAATTTTGTCCAGAATGGTCTTGTGAAACCTGTTCTACTAACGGCTGAACAGAGACATGGCTGACCTGAAATTCTTTCTGTTAGCATCACAATCCTCCTTCCATTTGGAATCAGCTTTTCTCATGCTGTCCTGGGAACCCACTTATCTCACTTCTTTTTCCCTAGGCCTATCTCAAGTTTGCTTTGCTGGTTGAGGTCCTAGAACTCATAAAACCCCTGCTGCCTGGAGTAGATGACAGGATTATGGGAACACGCAGTCTTCCCACCACTTGAAGGCAGCGTGATCCTTAGGAAGGGTTATGACTTCGAAGTGTAAAGCACAGAAAATATTAAACTTGTTTCACCTGCTTGAATTTTCCTCCCTAACTGCTCAAGCTGTGTGAAGGGCAAAAGCTCATTTCCTCTTGCAGCATCTTTCACTGGCTCTTATCTATTTCTGTTTTCTTACCTATTTCTTTATCATGTTTGGCAGTAATGGGTTGATATGAATTCAGATAAGGAAATTACAGTGAATGAGATGTTGGTTTTTTCTTCTTGGGCATGATATGGACAGATTCTTTATACCTTAATCTAGGAAACCTTCCCTGTAATGTTGCTTGTGAGAGGCAAAATCCACTTTGTTGTCACAGAAATGAGTCGTAATCTGTAATTCTATTTTCATAAACATAGTGTTGATAGCCGAAGTTGTATGCAGATGCATGCTATGAACTTCCCGAGGCAGTGATTCATCTCAGCATTTTGAGGAAGGTAACATTTTCTTCGCAATCCAGCAGAGGGCCTTGAATTTCACTTCTTTTTGGACAGAAGATGACTTTAATTATATAATGAGGCTGTTCATGGGAAACCAGCAGAACCCTGTTTTCAGTTCAGGTTTTGATTTTTAGAAAAGTTAAGTTACATTAAGAAAAGAACATGCCACAAGTTATATAAACTTACTTACTTATCCACCCACTATAAAATGCAGAGAATAAGAATGATGATTTTGAGGGTTATTTGTGTCAGGGATTAATCCTGTCTGGTTTTGCTTTTTCACCACGGACATCAGCTAGAGTCTGGGGACTGTAGACTTGTACTCATTGCAAACATTTAATTCACAAAATAAAGCCACAGATGAGTAGACCTGGTAAGAATTTGCAGGCTGTTCTCCCAAATTTGAATAATGTGATATACAGAGTGCATTACAAAGTGATTTTGAAATGTAAAGCAATAATGTTCCCTTTGAAGTGCTGATATCAAGTGCTAAATGATATATCAATTAAATGCAAAAACAAATCCCAACCCTGCAGATATTATACAAAACCAGCTTCTTTGAAGTCAATGGGACTAATTACAAATATAAAATAAAGCCTGCTTCTACAGCACTTCTGTTAACTGGAGTTTAATTTCATTAATTTAATAAAAAATAGATTAAAGGTCTCAGAACAACTGTGGCTTGGCTTCCCCCTGACAAAATGCAGTCCCTGCCTGACTCAGCTCTCTGTGGGTCTCTAGCACCCAAACACCTCAGAGCTGTGCTTAGCTTTGCACCACAAAGCATTACAGTTCTCCTATCACAGATGAGATGTGTGACTGGCAAAGGGTTATATTCAGTATTATAGCCTAACTACTCAGTATTATAACACCTAACCTCTACACAGGTAGAGCCAGCTCAAAACAGCAACTAGACACATCCATTATTTGCTGTGTACTTTTAGATAGAGCAGCCATGCTCAGGGTTGATTTGGTATGATGCAGTTAGTGAGCAGACAACAGCCTCTTGCTCAGATAACTTCTCATAAGGAATATTTAAATGAATAATTAGAAATGGGGAGTTCTGAGCCTGATATTGATTTATGGATTGGGCCCAGTGGCTGCTGTAAAGATGTTCTTGGTTCTCATTTGTATACAAAGCAAGAAAATTAGGTCTGTGCTATAAAAAAATGGAAGAAAAGGCAAGTGTGTTGCTCATTAGGGGAATGTAAGTCCCATCTATCAAGGTTACACTGAGGCAGCTACTGCAATGTTCATTTTTATTGTACACAGACTTATCTGTCCTCAGACCTTTTACTTTAAAACCGATCTCTCAGGTTACCTATTAGCACCATATCTTTAGATGAACTGATAGCACACATGCAGATATCCTCATAGCAGCTATTAGGAGCATTGCTGATTACCTCCAGGTAGCAATTGCTTAGAGCTATCTCTGGGCACAAAGCATTGTGTCTATCAAGAACGTCTTCCCTTTCGCTGGGGTTTTGTCACTATTTGCATGTTGCAGCAGTTCTGGGTCTTAGGGATGGTGGATGGTGCCTTTCAGCTACACTAAGAGGTGTAATGTCTTGTGTGCTTTAGAAGTGATTGCAGCTCTTATCTCCATAGACTGATTCTTTTTTGCCATGCCAAATCCTAAATGAAAGTGTATCAGGCCATTTCTGTTTCCTCCAGCATGCAAGCTGCAATCTTTAGCATCTATAAGTTTCAAGAGATGTGCAAATGGTACATAATCAACACTCAGAGTCTGATAAATGCATGTACTGTATCAGCATAAATCAGGACTCAAATGCCAGCCTCTAATGGACTTGCTGCCGAGCTGTGTGAGTGCACAGAGCACTCTGCACAAATACCTTCTGATGTAATGCAAGGGAATTCACAAAGAAAACTATTTCTGCTTCTCCAGCAGCTGACTGTATCTTTTAGGTACCAACTGAACTACCCTATGATGGAAGCAATTCTAGTCAGACCTTTGTCTCACTTTGTTCAGCCACTCCCAAATACAAATCTGTGGATATTTTTACTGCAATTATTTTTGGTTTACTTTTCCTGCTTTACCAGTATCAACACCATTGCCCATATAAACTTCTGCCCACTGTATGATCTGTTCAGAGCTCACATAGACTGTCTTGTCTGATACTTTATTTTCAGCTGGATCATTACAGTGAAATTAATTAGCACCAGACCTGCTGGTGCCAGTCTGAGCCTTTTTCTCAGTGATGACTGGCCTCTGAAACTGCTCTGCCAGGGCTTGAAGAAGGAAGTCCTGTTCCATGCAGCTGGGAATCACTGACAGCACAAATTCCAGTGCCTCTTCTTTTAATAACCCTGGGCTGGGGTCCCAGGATGAGCACTGGAAAAAGAGAAAAACATTACTGTTCTGAAGATGCTAATGAACAACACTTCAGTAGCATGCAGAGATCCTGCTGCTGCATGGAGGCTGTAATTGCAAATAATATTACCATCTAAGCTAATGGATTTAGATGCAGACTTCTGGTTCAGTGTCCTCCAGGACAGGGGGTCATTTTAGCAGACATACATTCTAGAGGTGAGTGCAGAGCCTTTCAGACACAGCACTTGGGTAGCAATTCAGCTACCGAACATTAGAATCATAGAATCATAGAATCATTATGGTTGGAAGGGACCTCCAGGGTCATCAAGTCCAACCTTTATCCCATCATATTCCTAACCATTGGACCATCAGACCATGGCCTCAAGTGCCTCATCAACCCGTTTTTTGAACACCCCCAGGGACGGTGACTCCACCACCTCCCTGGGCAGCCCATTCCAGTGCCCAACCACTCTCTCAGTAAAGAACTTCTTCCTGATATCCAACCTAAACTTCCCCTGACGGAACTTGAGGCCATTTCCTCTCGTCCTGTCATCAGCAATTTGGGAGAAGAGACCAACACCAGCCTCACTACAACCTCCTTTTAGGTAGTTGTAGAGGGCAATAAGGTCTCCTCTCAGTCTCCTCTTCTCCAGGCTAAATAACCCCAGTTCCCTCAGCCGGTCTCCATAAGGTTTGTTTTCCAGACCTCTCACCAGCCTCGTTGCCCTTCTCTGGACTTGCTCCGGCACCTCAATGTCCTTCCCATCCTGCGGTGCCCAGAACTGGACGCAGTACTCAAGGTGCGGTCTCACGAGTGCCGAGTACAGGGGCACGATCACCTCCCTACTCCTGCTGGTCACACCGTTTCTGATACAGGCCAGGATGCCGTTGGCCTTCTTGGCCACCTGGGCACACTGCTGGCTCATGTTCAGCCTGCTGTCAACCAACACCCCCAGGTCCTTTTCCCCCAGGCTGCTTTCCAGCCACTCTTCCCCAAGCCTGGAGCTGCATGGGGTTGTTGTGGCCGGAGTGCAGGACCCGGCACTTACCCTTGTTAAACCTCATGCAATTGGCCTCAGCCCATCACTCCAGCCTGTCCAAATCCCACTGCAGAGCCTCCCTACCCTCAGGCAGATCCACACTCCCACTCAATTTCGTGTCATCTGCAAATTTACTGAGGGTGCATTCGATCCCCTCATCCAGGTCATCGATAAGGACATTAAACAAGACTGGCCCCAAGACCGAGCCCTGGGGGACACCGCTTGTGACTGGTCTCCATCTGGATTTAACTCCATTCACCACCACTCTCTGGGCTCGGCCATCCAGCCAGTTTTTAACATTGCTGAGTCTAGGCCATGACTGAATATAACTTGTGCAGAGCTCCCACCTGCTCAGCTCTCCTCTACAAAGAGGTTGAAGCTGGGAAGAAGGGGGGAACAGGCTGTGTTTGTCAGCAGCCCAGTGGGTTTTCTCCTCTCTGACACCTCATACACACACATCCCATGGCTGTGCCTGCTCAGTGGTCAACAGTTTTGCTGTTTAAGCTCCTGTCACTGGATTTCCTTGTAAAACTCCCTTTTCAGGGAGGTAATCCTCACTGCTCCTAGAGCAGCTGCTGATGTGGGGATGAAGGACAGAGCAGTCAGTCAGGCTTACCCGGAGAAGGCACCACCTTTAATCACATTTCATTACAACTAGAGAGCTGCAGATGCTGAAAGCTCTCACATGATGTGGGAATTAAAGGGCCAGAAAGGGACTTTATATCCTGCTGTAGTACAGCTACAGCCAGGCAGACCTCAGAGCAATGAACTGTCTGCTAAAGACTGTGGCTTTGAGCTCTGAAAGTGAAGGAAGGTTAAATCACACAATATGTAGTAAAAATGATTCTATTTAGTATTTTTGAAATTTTGGTATATTTGAAACTGCACTTACTAGAGGCCCCAGTTGATCCAATCTCCCATTTTACAGCACGCAGTAAGAGATGGCCCTCTCCAGGAGATCATTTCCAGAGCTGCAGTTTTGGACGGAGTATCTGTCCTACAGAGCTGTTTGTCAGGGAGGCTGTTATTACACCCATACCCAAACTTCTGCCTTTCCCAGGTTTAACCAGTTTTGCTGTTGCTTTTGTGGCACTGGGCTACTTGTGCTTTCAGGAGCAAAATTGGATCTAAGCCCCACTGGCTGATGCAGAAACTTACTTCAGGTTACAAAGCAGTGCTGGGATAGGATCCTGTGTGGTGGGTCCCGGGGGTGCTGTGAGAGAAGCAGGGAGGTGGATGATGCCTTGAAGCTCTGCAGGAGGTTGGAGTGTGTATTTCCAGACGAGCCTGGCCTTGGCAGTTGTAGCAGTGGGAGGAGTAGATAAAAAGGACCTTGGAGGGGCTGCCTGGTCCTGCTTCATTGCCAAAGCTCATGGAGATGAAGAGAGAGAAGGTATGAAGACCAAAGGGCTCCCTCAGAAGGACCACTGTGCAAGAGATGCTTGGTGGACTGAAAGATGATGGGTGGCCTTTGGTCAGCTTTTCTCTAAGGCCATTTGCCTCTCTGTACTGACAGTTTTAAGTAGTTTGGCTTGCCCAGGAGGAGTCGTTATTCTCCCCAGGTTTCCAGCCTAGCACTGGGAGTCCCAACAGCTCTCTGTGCCTCGTAGGGAGGCTTGTGCCTGGTTTACCCCATGGCATGGCTCCTGGGGTTTGGACCTGGCTATATCTGAATGGGATCTGACTGTGTGCAGCAGAAGGAAATGTATGCATGTCACACATGCCCAGAGGTTTGCCTGTTCAGGTGAGAAGGTGTGAGACACACGTGGGAACCAGGTGTCTTGCAGTGCACACGTGGTGAACTGAAAACCAGACCGTAGCTGCTACAGCACTGGAGTCTTTGCTATGGGGTTGGGGGAGGTTGTTTTACTCATCTTTGTTTTCCCAGTTAGGTCAGAAGCCTCTTTTTTTTGCTTTGTTTTTTCCTGTTGCAATTTATTTATTCTAAAGCCTCAAGAATAAATCCTCAAGGAAGAGGCAATGATTTTTTTCTATTGCTGAACCAGTTGATACACCCTCCCAGGTCCTGTGCTCTTTGCTGGTAACATTGCTTCTGAGATCAAAAATCCCCTCGAGGTTCAAAGTCACTTTGGCCCAGCAGCACACATCAGCCCCAGAACACAAAGGGCTATAATGGAAAGAGAAGCAATTTGTGCGTGTATGTTTTCAGACTTCATACATTCAGAGACTTACAATGTCCAAAGGGAAGAGCAAGAGAATTAAATACCAATGAGCAGAGAGAGATGAGCTCCTCACAAGTCAGTTTTCAACACAATACAACGGAAACTACTGGGAGCTGTTGAAAATTGGTGAAAAACAGAAAGAAATCATCTTTGTTCCTTTGTGCCAAGTATTACTTAAACTCACACCTCTTTTTAAGCACACATTTGATTAAATCTTCGTCCAGCCTGATCTTCCTGCGGGGATCTTAAAAAAGCCTGTAAAATCTCTAGTGACATAACATCATACATGGCAGCTCAGGTTGTGCCAAGTTCAAAGTTGTCTGTACGAGCTTGCAAAGTGGGTCAGTCAAGCTTTCCGAGTATCTGTCCTGCTGTTCCTGTTGATTTATTCTTTTTTTTTTCATTCATCCTGGCAAACCAAAGCTTTGCTATCAGAAATGTATACACCACACCTGTGATGGGCAGTGGGAGCCCAGGATTTGTACCCAAGGCTTGAAATTGGACCTTCAGTTTCCTTCCCGCTATTGTGTGGTGATGAGCAGGGCTGATTGTATTGCATGAGACTGTTCCAGGTCACCTGGGCACTGCACAGGTACTGCTGAAATAAAGCCCTGGGTTGCATTACAATTGGGATCCCTGAAGCAAAAACCCACTTTTTTTTGCTTTATTTATGTACTTGTCCCTGCTTGTCCCCATTTCTCTTCAATAAGCAGAGCACACAGTCCACGCTCTTTCCTCTAAGTCTTTTACTATAGTAACCCTGTCTGTGTTCACACCAGCAACCCTTAGATCATGATAACCTTTTGGACTTAGAAATGAATCATTTTGTGTGCGTGCGCACACATTCTGATGATGCTGCATTATCAGAAGACCTTTGTGATTGCACGTTGCTCACACAGCAAAGCTGTCAGGGGCTTGGTGCTCTTACAGGCCGTCTCCTGAGCCCTCCAGTCCATAACTGACCCACACAAAGAGTAGCATAGAGCCACCCTAAGGAGTGATGGACACAAAAGAAAAGCAGAGAGGCTGAAAAAGGGCATATATTCAGCTCTATGGGAAGACATATATTTGAAAACAGGCTGTGTATCATTAACATTATTAATAATAACTTTGAGGTCACCAGAATCTTGCCAGAATCATAATCAGACAATATACTGTGCATTATGTGTTATATATCAAAGGGGGGACCACAAATTAGGTAAATTTATCTCCGTTGCTCATGAGGTGAGCTTTAGGTGTGGGATTGGGCAATACAAACATGATGACTACAATCACATGGTGCTGAACTGCAGCAAACACTGCCCTATCTTGGCTTAAACAAATCAAGAAAATCCAGTGTGCCCATGCATAGAAGGCAGCTTGAGCATGCTGGAGGGCATATTTTCACCATTGTTCCATGAAGATGTTAAATAATGCTTAATGAATAAATGTGAGATACAGGAGAGTCAGTGTTGACAATGAGGGGTTCAGCGGAGCTCTGTGGTTCAGGCAGCTTTTTCCATAGTGGTACCCTCAATCAAAATACTTGAAGCTGGTATCAAAGATACATTTTCTGTCTTTCTCAGGTGTCTGGAGTATGGATTAATTGGAAGTATCTCACAAGTAAAGCCAAGGTTGGTAGACTATGTTGTGTGACCTACCTCTTTAATTTATTTAACAAAGCAGTGGCTCAACAGGAGATTCCCTGGTAGTCTTTACCCTCTGGATAACCGTATTTCAGTCAAGTGGTTTGGAGTAGTTTTCTTGTTCTAGCCCAGATGCTCTTGTATGCATATGTTGCCCTGAAAGCAAAACGACCTATCTAATAACTCTGATCTTGAAATAGGGCATAGAAAAGGGAGAAAAGGGTTTGGTGTCATTGTTTTTCAGTAATTAATCACACTAGGGAGTTCAAAACAAGACAGAAGTTACTGGTGGTTAGGTCCACACTGCCTGTTGGGATCCGTCTCAAGTACTAACTCACCAACCTATACCATGAGTTTCCAAGCATGGCTGTGAGGACAGGCAGATCCTCAAGGGGACCTTGTGCATACAAATGCAGTGGATGATGGTAAGTCATGAATCATCTCTGCAGAAGTGTCCCACAAGGCACCAGAGCTTGCAGCACAGACAGAAGATGGTACACTCAGTTTATAGCTACTTCTGCAGAGTTTTTTCATAACAATATAGAAATAGTCATGTGATTTCTCCTTTTAAAGCCAAATCTTGCTGGTCTGAGCTGACAGTATCTTCACAAAAGCATTGTACTGTGCAACCCCAACCAGAATACTGTCTTATTCTTTAAAGTGACCCTTGCTACTTAGAGCTTGAGAAGGTGGAGTTAATCTGAATTCACAGCAGTCACTTCACTTCCAGTGTGATTTGGCTGATTTGAGCATGTTGCTCACACCAGCACCTTTCACTGCAGACCTCCAAAAGCCCACCCCTGTCCCTGGTCCACCCAGCTGTGCTGAGGAGCCTATCTCCAAAGGGCAATGGGGAGCTTGGACCGAACAGCATGAATTCAGGTAGCAGCAGGATGGCTCCCAGAAATAGATCCTGGAATGTAGTGAGGATAAGGGTGGCGATTCCCTGAGAAGATAAAAATGCTGGAGGCTACTTCTGAGGCTCTTCATCTTGCATTGTGGGCTTACCCTGAACTTGTCCCTTCTTGCAAGGAGAGTATAGAAACATACCAAGTTTTCAAACCCAGGCATAAACCTGCTGGAGCTGGAGAGGGTCTGAAGCATGTGTAGAGATGCTGTGACAAAAAGCTCACAGCTGGAGATAGGTTACTGCAACAGGCAAGGAGACAGGTGGGGTTGAAGTCTTCTGGCTGGGGCAGTTACTGTCCCATTTGTAGCCTGACTTGTCACACCACGAGAGAGAGGTAAATTCCTTACTTTGACCTGTCAGTGGTGGAGCGCCAGGCAGTGCAGGAATGGTCCCATCCCACTTACCTGACTGTGTCCTCATCTGTTAAAGGATGACAGGGATACTGGTTCCCAGTGCACCTGGGAAGTGTCACATAGCCTTGCCGTGTGTTTCACCTTTGCTCTGTCTCATGCCACTGCTGCTCCTGCTGACAGCAAGGATCCCCGAGAGTTCACATGGCCTTTGTAAGCAAGCAAATACAATGGCACGCCAAAAAAAGAGAGGAAATGAAAAAAATAGGCACACGGACACCTGCTGTGAGTTTATTTTGACAAGTGTCATTTAGATGCAATACGCTGTGATCATATCCCTGGCGTGGATGCAAACAGAAAGGAGCCAACCGGGTAAACAACCCCAGGTGCTTGGGTGCGGAGTGCGACTGCTTCTGCTGGGATGAGGGCAGTGAGAGGGGAGAACGGGGGACTTTAGGATGCTCTTCCACGCGGGCTGTCTTCCCCCCCCAGCCAAGCCCGGGGGTGAGGGAGGAGCCAGCGGCGTTCCCATGGAGGGCGCGGGGCTGTGTCCGGTGCGGGGCTGTGCCCGGCTGCGGGGCTGTGCCCGGCGCGGGGCTGTGCCTTGCTGCGGGGCTGTGCCCGGTGCGGGGCTGTGCCCGGCTGCGGGGCTGTGCCTGGCTGCGGGGCTGTGCCCGGTGCGGGGCTGTGCCTGCCTGCGGGGCTGGACCCGGTGCGGGGCTGTGCCTGCCTGCGGGGCTGTGCCTGCCTGCGGGGATGCTCCAAGAGGAGGGGATGCAGAGGAGGGGGATGCGCGCTGGGTGGGGGCCCACAGGAGAGGAGAGGGAGGCGTGTGCCTGCCTGGAAGGAGGCATCTCTCCCTCTGCACACACAAGCCGATGCCTACCCTGCTGAAGCAGTTAACCGGGGGAGAGCAGCAGCCGGGCTGGCAGATTCCTGCCCTGTGATATGCCAGCCACAGGGTGACGCAAGGGCTGAAGGCTCCAGCTGAACAGGCCATTTTCACCTGCGTAACAAGCGCCAGTGGAGATCCAGCACCAGCGGCGGCACCAGCGGCTCCGAGTCCCCGCAGCCGGGCAGACTCCAGCGCGGCCGCAGCACCATCCAGCCCTCAGTGGCCACCGCGGCTTTTTCGGTGGCTCCCGCTCCAGCCTGAGAGCCAGAGACCGGCGGCCGCCTCGCAGGCAGCATGTCAGCCCCGCCAGACCCCCAGGACCTGCTGCTGACGGGCACTGGGGTGCACTGGGCTGCGGACGGGGCGGACCAGTATGCGGCTGGGGCTCCGCTGCGGGATGGAGATGGGGCTCAGCAGCGGGAACAGCTGGGTTTCGGCTCCGCCAGGGAACACCCGCCCGTTGCCATGGCGACTGCATCCCCAGGTAAAAGGCGAGGGGTACCCAGGGATGCTCAACAAAGGGACCCTGGCAGCAGCATCTCCTGGTTGTCTCGTTCCCGTCCCTTCCCTGGTTCTCCTCCCAGCCTGGCTGCTTGGAAACATTGCTAACGAGTTAGTGAGTGAGCAGGAGAACAGAAAATAACGAGCAATTGCGGCCTTTGCAAATAATCATTTTTGGTGATGGGGGAGGGGGGACGTGGGACCCAGCCAAGTTCCCTGAAGCTCTTTGCAGCTTGCTAGTCACAGGACATCCACATTTCAGTCAAATGTTGGAGGGCATTTGATTTCACCTGCCTTGGTGGGGCTCGGTCCCTGTTTGTCATACACCTGTACACATCTGGAGCCACAGAGCTCAAAGGAATTACTTCAGCAATTCCCCACGCACCTGGCATTCCTGCGTGGCCCCTTGTGTTATTTCAACATGCAGCTTTTAATGGAGTGCCTGTTCTGAAGTGTTTGTGTATTTTCTGCATGCTTTTGAGACATATTCACTTAACTGGAATTTTGGTTGCTGTGTTTTCCTCCTTTTGCTTTTTTAGGTGTATTTGACTTCAGGTGCATTTAGTCTGGCTGGGGTCAGCAGGTTCATTAATTTTCAGTTTGCTTTTGGGATGTACTTGATTTCCCTTGGTTTACAGTTGATTTCTTTAGTGAATTTATTAATAGCAGGTGTATATCTATAATGAACCTCAGAAGGTTTCAGCTTCCAGTATCTCCTGGTAGAAATGTCTGGGGAGAAATGACTCTATTTCCTTCTTGTTGACACTTCCCTACTTTCTTTCCCATTGCTGCACATCAGAGAATCCATATAACCAGATAACTCAGCCCTGGGGAAGCTGGTGGATCCCACCTAGATTCCTCTTCACTGAGAAGTAGATGTTTCCATTATGCCTGACAGCATTAAACTTGTCTTGAGTAAGTTGAGGGTCAGAGCTTGGGACGGGAACGGGTCTCTGTTATGCAATAGCTGCAGGAGCGTTAGGAACTGCGTTTTTGGGCTGAGTTCTTTCTAATCCCCTCTGGTCAATCAGCACAAAGTGTGGCTGGCCAGAAACAACACAGTCTGCGTGACTACGTGTATTATTCCATCTGTATGTTTTTTTCAGGGTCTGAGCTTGCATCTGGGCATGTTTGTGCTCTCAACATGGATGTTCCCCTGGTACTTTTTTGTCTGCTTGATGCTATTGAGTTCGGTAGTAAAATGAGATCTAACACCCATCGGCTGATGTGGGAAATGTTTTGCTGCTTCGTAGCTTTGGGCAGGCAGCTGAATCTGCTGATGTGCTGTTCATTTGCTGATGTGAGTGGTAGGTTGTGAAACATGACTTTTTACTCGAGAGAGAGGCAAATGGCTTTACCATAAGGCTGTTCTGGGGGCAAGGGGGTGTGGGGGGGTGTGTGAAGAGGGACAGGACTGGGATCTCCACATAGGGTTGCTTCAACTGTATAATGACATGAAGAAGGGGGAAAGGATCTTGTGAGCTTTTGTTGTTCACTCATGGATACAAATATGGCCATGCTGAATCTTAGCAAGCAGAACAAAGAGGGGTGGTCTCTTAAACTGTGTAAATCCCCAGTAAGTTGAATGACTGATGCTGCTTACATTTAATGAAGGTTTCTTCAGGATTAACGTGATCTGTAGATTCAGGCTTATAGAATGCAGAATAGAATGAAAGAAAAATAAAAGAAAGAAAAAAGGAAAAAAAGAAAAGGAAAAGAGAAGCAAATAAAATAATTTTTGGCTTTCGGAGTCCTCTGCAAAGGGGATTTAGACATGTTTGTCTGCATGTGTCAAACTGTGGCAAGGAGGAGATAAAGTGAGCAGTACAGACCTTTTCTGGTGTTTGCTAGCTGTGCATTGACAGACTGTCAAATTAGCAATATATGAGTAGTAATGTGTTTAAACATTTCCCATTTTGTTCTCCCTGTTTAATAAAGTAACTGCTCTGTGGTGTTGTGTGTGTCTAGCAGACCATGGCAGACAGAGCAGCATCCCAACCAGTGCAGTCCTACACACACAGTCTCCTTTTCTGTTTGTTGGCTGCAGCACCTGTATTTCTGTTCCACATTACTTAGACAGTTACAGCTCCCACTCCCTTCACGGGGGGGGGAGTAAATAATTTCCTTGTTCTCTCTGTGTGACTAAATATTCTTAACTTGCTGAATAAGAGGTCTGTCATATTGCTGAATATCTAAAACTGTCAATTGCTTCAGAAAACTCTTTAATTCTCCTGCTCAGAGAGACATTCTTGTGTGTTCCTAAACTGTAGGAATGGGGCCAGTGGGAGATACCAGGCTCCAGCAACTTACAACACTGCTATAAACTTAAAACACTCCCTATATAGTGGAGCATCTGTGGACACTTTAGACAAGGAACAATGCATCCAAATGAGAGTGAACTGGATGATATGTTTTCCAGGTAGTTTCCCAACACATCCCGTATCTTCCATGAAGATGCTCAGAGGGCTGGAGTATCTCTCCTATGAAGACAGGCTGAGGGAGTTTGGGTTGTTCAGCCTGAAGAAGAGAAGGCTCCAGGGAGACCTTAGAGCACCTTCCGGTACCTGAAAGGGCTCCAGGAAAGCTGGAGAAGGACTTCTGACAAGGGCAGGGAGTGATAGGATGAGGGGAAATGGGTTCAAACTGAAAGATTTAGGTTAGATATTAGAAAGAAATTCTTTGCTTGTGAGGTTGGTGAGACACTGGCCCAAGTTGTCCAGAAGAGCTGTGGCTGCCCCTCCCTGGCAGTGTTCAAGGCCAGGCTGGATGGGGCTTGGAGCAACCTGGTGTGATGGGAGGTGTCCCTGCCCATGGCAGGGGGTTGTGACTAGGTGATCTTTTAAGGTCCCTTCTAACTCAAATCAATCTGTGATTCTGTGATTCCTCTGCACCTCTCAGACCAGTGCTTTTTGTGAAAAATGTGGTTATGCTCTTTGAGGCAAGAGCAGGGTTTGGAGACCGAGTGATTATCCCAGCATGAAAATAACTGAAAATAAATGGTGGGAATTTATCACAAGTTGTACAGAAGTTTTCTTATACAACCTAAGAATTTGCAAACTTTCCCTGATCTCGGCTTTTGTTTTAGGTTTGAAACCCAGCCAGGGATTGTTGAAAGGTTCAGGAATATTTTCAAGCTGGCCATGGGCCCGGCTTTGAGCCAAACTGGCTTTGTGTCAAAACCTTGTGAGTGGTTTCTGAATGATGAAAAGCAATGGATTTCACTCCCCATTCTTTGGATCAAGCAAAATCAGCAATGATTGGGAATGCAGAAAAAAATTCCCATGAGGAGTTGAAAGCTCAGAGATTTCTTAAGCAAAGTCAGAGCAAATAAGGAGCTGCAGATCCCACATCTGATTCTCCTCCTGCAGAACTACTGTGAAGATCGACTCCAGTAGCTTCTGGGCAGGGACAAAGCAGTTTCTCTTGCTTTTATGTGTGGCCTCTGGATTTAGCTGAAAACGTTTCACTCCCTCAAATGGAGTTTCTCTCCTTCCCAAAGATGAATTTGGTTCAGGGTGAGAGGAGCTTGCAGGCAGCTCTTGCAAGGACTGGAGACTGAAGCAGTCCTGAAAGGCTGGTGAGCAGTTGCATGTTGGTGAAGAGAGCCCCATGTCACCCAACACACCATCTGGTCACAGATTCTGTTATTTATTTTTATACATCAACAGTCATTAAAATTCCTTGAAAAGAATTATTTCCAAAAATATTACACAGGCATTCCCCAGGATGAATGCATATGGGTTCCTTCAGAGATAGGGGAAGATGTAAGAGTGGACTGTGCCTCCACGGTGCAAGTGTCCTTAGGTGGAAAAAGAGGGGGAAAAGAGCAGGAACTCGTACAAATGGTGACTCCTGTGTCAGGATCTGGGAAGCTGTATGCAGCCTTGTGCATTTGTGGGTGTCTGTGGGGTCATTTACAGACACCATGTAGCTGAGACTGAGCGAGCTGCCAGTGAGCCCTGCCTGCTGGCACTCACACCAGGGTGCTCTTTGCTCCAGACTGGCCACAGCAGTCAGGACATCCCTGGCAATCCTGGCCCATTTAGAGCTGCCTCCAAAGACAGGTCTCAGGTGGGATCCAGCTGCTCAAAGGAGAGGTGGCCAAGTGCCACAGGAGATGGCATTAATAACTCTAACGTGTCTGTGGGGATGCAGTGGGATGGCACATATGACCTATGGGATCTCTTCTGGAACAGCAGCAGCCAGGGGCTGGCTTGGATCCTCTGGGGTGCCTCAGTGGCAGGAAAGTCCTATGATTATGGGACTGAACAGCACCCATGTGGTATGTGCCAGCAAGGTGAGGTGGGAAAAAGGGACCAGAAACTGCTTGGATGAGGCGGATGAGTTAAGGAACAGCATCTGCCTGCTGAAGAGAAATGAGGTACCAAATCCCAGGAGTGTTTCATGCTCTGATGGGTGTAGATGTAGCCCACAAGACCATGAGTGGCCCTGGCTCCTGCTGCTCCATGACAAGGACAGAATCTCTAGGCTCAGTGTTTTTAGTAAAGACATTTTTAAAAATCACATGATTTGTAGACGTCAAGTTTGACAACGTGTGCTGTGTACCCACATGCTCTCATCATGAACTGACCCACCAACCCCCTGCCAGCAGAGGACTGCAGTGAGGTGCTCCTAGCAAAGCCTATGTTGGTATTGATAATGCTTCACCTGTGAGATGATAAACCTCAGTTTATTGTTTCTCTCCAGTTACTGGAGAGGGTGATACTGGATTTGCTACTGGGTACTGGCAGATTTACACCTCAGCATGAAAGAGGTGTTTGATGGTTTTCAGGCAGCTTGAGAGCCCTGTGGTTCACCTTGGTGGAGAGAAGTGGGTATGAACCTGAGCATCTGCACTGCTTTGGTTTGGCACTGAAGCTTATGGGGATGTCAGAGCACAACCAAATGCCACAGGTTCCCCAAGGCAACTGGCTCAGCTGCTCTTTGTGGCCTTCCCCTCGCTTTCCAAGTATTGCTTCAGCAAGAGCTGCCCCTCCCTAAGCATCCATGGCAAGGTACCCTTCAAGGCCATGTGCTCTGTAAAGGCTGAGACCCAAAACATGGTTTTTGAAGTTACTGTAGAAAGAGTCTCGATAGGGTGGATTCGCTGACCTAAGCATTTGCCACAGGGGAGCCCAAGTAGCTGTTTGGAAATACGTCCTCAACTGCCAGGCAATCTTGCTCAGATTTAGCCAACTGAGGCCAGATTTAATCTTGCTTTGGAAGAGTACATATTCACACCAATTCTACTATTGACATTTTAGTCCTTCCTGATTTAGGGAATTGAATTTATTTTTTGTCTGCTCCTTGGATTAGTGCCTCAGAACCTGTGACATACTGATGGGAGTGAGGGTGATGGAGACCGTTTGGTGGAGGCTCTCCCCATCCCCTGGAGTTTTGTGAGTGCAAGCAGGTTTTGCAGAGAGGGACAGAAACACAGTGCATTTCTTTTTGGATCCTTCTGTTCCAATAATTCTCAGGAAGCCTGACAAAGTGGCCATTTTGTTACAGCCGACAATCAGTCATCTAAACAAAATCCTTGTTGAAATACCACCCTTCATTCCCACTGTGTAAATAGGAGCAATGGCTCCTGTTGGGCTCCTCCAGCAGGTGCTCTGCATCTGAGGGTGAAAAGTGCTATTGGAGGTGCATAAAATCTCCTGGTTTAAAATCTGTGCAGCAGTGTAGTTCTCAACCCCATACAGAGCAAAATGCAGCTGTCTTTGCCCTGTTCCCCATGGGGATGCCATGTCTGCTTTCCATGCTGATGGATTTTCTTCATCCTTCAGGGCTGCAAATGGATTGAGGAAGAGGATGAGGCAGATGAAAGAGCAGATTAGTACCAGGGAGGGTGACTCACCTGCCTTATTTTAATCTTCATCGCTCAGTAATAAAATGTTTTATTTATAGGCAAGGAACTGAGGAGGAGAGGTTGGAGGGGAGGAGAATGGCATGGAGGGGAGAGGCTTTGGATGTCCCAGTTGAGGCAAGTGTTGGGTTTTGTGTGTTGCAGTATTTCTTGGGCTGGGAGTCTCCCCTGGGCTGGGTGGTTCACTGTAACTCACAGTGGGCCAAGTGCACANAACTGTGTGTGCATTACACACACACTCAGCATGTGCTCTCAGTCTGTCTGGGAATGGCAATCCCAGCAAATGTCTGGGTGCTGTCTCTGGCTCAGTCCTCCTGGAGAAGCTTAGGCAGATCCCACCAGTCTGTTTATCACATCTTCACAGACTGTCCCACGAAAGGATAATGGATTGACCTGCATTGCTCAGGACTGGCATTTGGCTCTGCTTTAGGCCCTGAGATTTGATTTGGCCCCAAGACCTAATTATTTTTGTGCATGTGTGTTTTAGATTAAAGTTCCTGAAATACCCAAGGAGTCCACATCATCAACAGGGAATGGAGGTTTTAAATGGGCGACTCCTTAGGAACTTGCCTCACTTTCCCTCCTGAGTAGTTGGTACCTCTAAAATGGGCCAAGTGCACACTAAGCCTTTTTCATTTCTAATGCAGCATTTGTGTCCTTGTGTCTATTTTTCATGTTGTATTCTCAGTGCCAGATCAAGCCTGCTTACAAAATTCTGGTTTTTGGGGTTTTTTTTGTTTTTTTTNTTTTGGTTTTTTTTATTTTGTTTTTGGTTTTGTTTTTTGAGTAGTTTGTTGTTCTGTTTTGTTTTGTCTCGGTTTTTTTCAAAAGAAAAGGCCATCACATAGCAAACTACGTTTTGAGTAATGAAGCATTATTTGTAATTAGTTTTCTAATTCAAGGAAAGTAAATACATGTGCTGCTGTAGGCTTGTCACGATTCAGCACTCAGAAACAGACCCCACATTTAGTATCCTTGTTTTTTAACACACTTCTGATCTTCTGATCCCCACACCTTCAGCAGTGAGAATAAATCCTTGGCACTCACCTGCAAGACAAGACCCCAAATAGAGGGGACCTTAATCACCTACTGCAGTCCTCTTTATTTCAATAAAGTATTGAAGATCCTAATTATAGGGAATGTTGGTGCATGTGTTTTGCTGAATTTAGAGAGAAATTAAGTATATCATGGCTAAATTTGCTTTATTACCCATTAGACCAGACCACTTCAGGTCACTTGTATGTAAAATGGAGGCACCAGCACTGTGAAAATTAACATTTAAAGACACTGAAAACGTGGAATGAAAATAACTATAGTATTGTTGTTTGTTTTAGTCTATTGTGTGTGTCCAGGTGAGACTAAAAATTGCTGGAAATGACTACAGCCTTCATAAGCCTTTCAAATATTAAGGTGCTATGTCATAAGCATTGGCTTTATATTTTAATATTCCTTGAAAGTGGGCTTTTCCATCTTTATTAGAATAACGGCTGCTAAAAGAGTTCTTTGAATATTCTTCGACAATTTCTTTCACTGCTGTAAGGAGATGCCTGCCCTTGATACAGCCTCTCATTACCATGAGCTCTCGTATCAGAAAAGGTAGCTGGTTCTTCAGTGATTATTTCAACACGACTGCTGTTAACAGCTGCAGCATTCCCAACAGCT
>VZRW01000422.1:626750-674980 GCA_013398125.1 Aegotheles bennettii
AACTGTGTGTGCATTACACACACACTCAGCATGTGCTCTCAGTCTGTCTGGGAATGGCAATCCCAGCAAATGTCTGGGTGCTGTCTCTGGCTCAGTCCTCCTGGAGAAGCTTAGGCAGATCCCACCAGTCTGTTTATCACATCTTCACAGACTGTCCCACGAAAGGATAATGGATTGACCTGCATTGCTCAGGACTGGCATTTGGCTCTGCTTTAGGCCCTGAGATTTGATTTGGCCCCAAGACCTAATTATTTTTGTGCATGTGTGTTTTAGATTAAAGTTCCTGAAATACCCAAGGAGTCCACATCATCAACAGGGAATGGAGGTTTTAAATGGGCGACTCCTTAGGAACTTGCCTCACTTTCCCTCCTGAGTAGTTGGTACCTCTGAAATGGGCCAAGTGCACACTAAGCCTTTTTCATTTCTAATGCAGCATTTGTGTCCTTGTGTCTATTTCTCATGTTNTCTCACTGATGTAAGGGTCCTGGGAGGCACATCTGCCTTTTTTTTCTGCACCTCTGGAAAATGCCATTCAATGATCTGTCTAAAACCATATCCCCCTNTTTTTCATTTCTAATGCAGCATTTGTGTCCTTGTGTCTATTTTTCATGTTGTATTCTCAGTGCCAGATCAAGCCTGCTTACAAAATTCTGGTTTTTGGGGTTTTTTTTGTTTTTTTTTTATTTTGTTTTTGGTTTTGTTTTTTGAGTAGTTTGTTGTTCTGTTTTGTTTTGTCTCGGTTTTTTTCAAAAGAAAAGGCCATCACATAGCAAACTACGTTTTGAGTAATGAAGCATTATTTGTAATTAGTTTTCTAATTCAAGGAAAGTAAATACATGTGCTGCTGTAGGCTTGTCATGATTCAGCACTCAGAAACAGACCCCACATTTAGTATCCTTGTTTTTTAACACACTTCTGATCTTCTGATCCCCACACCTTCAGCAGTGAGAATAAATCCTTGGCACTCACCTGCAAGACAAGACCCCAAATAGAGGGGACCTTAATCACCTACTGCAGTCCTCTTTATTTCAATAAAGTATTGAAGATCCTAATTATAGGGAATGTTGGTGCATGTGTTTTGCTGAATTTAGAGAGAAATTAAGTATATCATGGCTAAATTTGCTTTATTACCCATTAGACCAGACCACTTCAGGTCACTTGTATGTAAAATGGAGGCACCAGCACTGTGAAAATTAACATTTAAAGACACTGAAAACGTGGAATGAAAATAACTATAGTATTGTTGTTTGTTTTAGTCTATTGTGTGTGTCCAGGTGAGACTAAAAATTGCTGGAAATGACTACAGCCTTCATAAGCCTTTCAAATATTAAGGTGCTATGTCATAAGCATTGGCTTTATATTTTAATATTCCTTGAAAGTGGGCTTTTCCATCTTTATTAGAATAACGGCTGCTAAAAGAGGTCTTTGAATATTCTTCGACAATTTCTTTCACTGCTGTAAGGAGATGCCTGCCCTTGATACAGCCTCTCATTACCATGAGCTCTCGTATCAGAAAAGGTAGCTGGTTCTTCAGTGATTATTTCAACACGACTGCTGTTAACAGCTGCAGCATTCCCAACAGCTGCAGCATTCCCAACAGCTCCTTTGCGGAGCAGTGACTCCTGTCCTGGATGCGGTGCTGCAGCAGGGATTTGGTTGGGTACCGGTGAGGATGGAGCATGGGAGGGTCCTCACCTAAGGATGCTTCCTTGCACCCTGGTGACTCTGAAGACCCACAGAGTTATGTCAGCTCGAGGCCTCACTGTGCCTTTCAGGACATGAATTACATCTTATTTTTCAGCAGTGCTGAATTTATTAACTGCAGCTGATTCATTGTTGGTAGATTTAAAGACATCGAAGGGCTTATTAACTGGAGCCAGTAAAAATAAATGCATGGGGCAGCCTTGTTGGGCTGGAAACCTTCCCGCTCCCAGCCCCTGAGGATCTTGTGCTGCTCTTGTCTCTGAGGTTTTTTTTCTGTGCAGATATCAGTCCATGTCTCGGGTGCACATGTGGGCACCCCTGGTGGAGCCCTGTGCCAGAGGAGGAGGAACCACAGCACCAGGGCACAGCCTCCTGCCGTGGGGCCAGGCAGGAGCAGTGTTGGCAGTGCTTTGTCTCCCAAACACAGCCCGGGGTGGCCGTCCCTCACCCCATGGAAGTACCTTCACATGCACATTGCAAAGCTGCACATGCAGCAGTTACAGATCTGAATGACCTCCCCAGCCTTCCCCTGCCCGTGCTGTGTTGGTCACTGGCTGTACGACCAAACAGCCCAAACCTCCTCACCTTGGGCAGCCCCTGCAGCTCAGCTGTGCCAGGAGGGGCTGCAAACTGCCCAAGCCCTGATTTTCTTCTGCTGAGCCTGGCCCCTTGCACACTGCTCCCAAAAGCACACGGAAGCACTTATAAAGGAATACCTGGAGAGACAGGCTGCATTTACGGGTTGCAAACAGCAAGGGAGTTTTGCCACTTACAGGCTTGATACCACCCCCCAACTGGGAGGTAGCAAGGCTGGTGCAGGGAGGATGCCTACACCCACCAAAGAGAGCATCTTGCATGCCAAGGAGGTGAGGACTCCCTCACCCCATGTAGGTCCTGACATACACACAGCCAGCAGAGCAGCTCTGCTTGGAAATGCTTTTAATCCCAAGCTCTTTGACAGGCTAAAGGGCTCAATCTCGAGCAAAGTTTAAAAGTTGCTCTAATTCTGCCTCTCCTGTGCAAGCATTCACCTGTATTCTGGTCAGCTGCGGCCCCTTCCCAGTGCAAGGAGCATGCACTGAGGTGGGAGGTGGAAACCTGGATTAGGCAGAGCTGAGGAGCACAGTGTCTCATCCCTGCTCTGATCTACTGAGCAACATCCCCATGTGCTTGGTGGGAGGGTGCAATGAGGTTTCACAGGTACCATTTCTGCACTGACTACTGATGTTGAATTCCAGTAAGTCTTAATTAGGTCTTTCCCTTGATGTCCTTAATATAGAGGCAAAAGAGATGCACTTGCTGCTCATGTGCGTAGGAAATGTTTTGCATTTCAGGATATTTTCATTCCTGTTGACTTCAGCAATGAAGAGCAATGCAACACGCTGGAAATTGAGTGTGCACTTCGGCTGAACCGAAGACTTAGCTGCTCCATGTTCAGGTGTAGCTGTGTGATTTGAACAGCAATCACACGTTATTTGCAGAATGATTGTAGTAAAAAGGTAAACGCCTTCTCCCACCTCTTGTAAAAGTTATAAAAATGTATATCCCAATTTTGCTCATCGTTTTTTTTTCATTTTCTGCTCATCTCTGGTTCAGGATGTACCATGTTTGCCAGTCTGCTGGTTTTTTTTCCCTTTTTATTACGAAGTTTTATATCTTCAGTAAACGTCCTTGACCAAACAGATGCTCCAAACTACAATATTGCTGTGCACTAAACTTTAACTGGGACAGGTGCCTTTGATGACCTGAAGCTGATTCCTCTCTTTTGCAGCTTTTGCAGTTCTTTAAAAAAGTCATAATGCAGCATTCGTGTTGTTGCTGTTTTTTCTACTGCTCTAGCAAAGTATCCCTGTGGTTGAATATAGAATTGATTTCTCAGAGCCTCCTCGTTATCCTGAAAGTCTGTGATTCTCAAACCATAATTACTTTGTAGGAAAGGTGTTAGGTCCAAAGGCGAAGCTCCAAGATGATGTGTGAGAATCAGGAGAAGTCCCAGAGGAGTCAACCTCCTCTGAACATTGCTTATGAAAGAAAATAGAGGCTCAAATCCTTTGTGCAGCAGCTCTGTTTATCACTTTCACTAAGCAGAAATCCTTACCTCAAAATGGCTGAAAAGGGGCAACTTGGTTACAGCAAGACGGGACTTTCACCTCGCTGAACAATTTGGAGCTGACCTTTAGTAGATGGTATCTATTTCTCTACTTCAAAACTTTCATGTGTGCTTAATGTGCGTACGTTGCACACAGGACTGGAGAGTCAAGCAAGCAAATAATGGGTCACATGCACAGATGTGGAGTCACTGAGCAAAAACTGGGTTATTTTACATGGGTGAAACAGGAACTCTGCATTGAAAATGCATCCCTGTCCCTGCTGGTGCCAGGAAAAAAGGACCAAATTTCCTGAAATTTAATTTTTTTTTGAGAAACTTGCCATCAGACAAAAAAATCTTCCTATGAGAGATGCATGGATTAAAATAATATTTTTAAAAATACTGAAATCCTAAGATTTCAGTGTATATATTTTCAAATTATTCCCAAATCACTTAGTGTGTTTCACCTGATTTGGCTGGCAACAGTGTCTAGAGATGTGCCTTGTCTACATTTGGTTTTATAGTAGTACATTTATTCAAAATACAGGTAAATTCCATTTTAAAAGCACTAATTCTGACCTGCAAAGTTCTCTATTTTATTTTAGAATTGCCTGTCGTGTACATTTTTTGTGGAGTGTTTTTTTTCTACCTTAAAAAATACCACTGAAGATTATGATGGATCATCTGAGCATCTATCCCAGTAAAAGCCAGTTGCCAGTTTGGGAATTTTTTTTTCTTCAAAGTCTTTCTGACATTAGCCATTCAGTTGCTGTGCAGCAGAAGTTCAGGTCAGAGCTAAGAAGAGAGGCTTGGGGATTTGTGCTGTGTAAAGTATATGCAATCTGCTCTCACTTTGAACGTGACAAACAGACCATGTATAATCCCTGGAATATTTGATAGATATGCCAGGCCATGGAGATAGCATTTGTAATATTTATCTAGCTGCATGTATTTTTACATGGTTGTCCATCCCTATGCCATCCAAACTCTATTCAGAAGCAACCTGAGGAGAGAGGGCTGAACAAAGAGTGAGAAGAAAATATATTATTCCTATGAGATTTCAGAGTTTGGGCTTTTTTTCCCCCTCTCTCTCTGCTGTTGCTTTTTAATGAATCGTTCTTCTAACCTACTTTAAATGGAGCATCTAGCATGCTAGATGTTTTGCAGATGAATCATACAGTGCAATGCATTTACGCATATCTGCTGTGCAAGTACATTGTCAGCTGGTATTTGATAACCTCCCAGCAAACAGGGTTTTTTTTCTGGAAGCCTGGGATACTAGCATCGTTCTCCAGGTGAGAGTAACGCAACCACTATTAATAAATCAACCTGGTTCTGAGGATGTTCCACCACTTTTGCTGCCTCCTTGATTAGCATTATCCTCAGAGGTATAAATTAAAGAGGGAAATATATAATCTGGGAAGCCTTCCAGCATCATCTTTGAAAATGTGAGCTCAATGCTTTGCTGAGATTCCTTTGGTGGAGGAATGCTGATTGCAGTGCTGAAGATATGCTCTGATTGCACCCTAAAGAGTAGGAAGACACACAGAATAGCTTCATTTCTTCTTCCTTTGTCATTGAGTTAATGTGGTCTGCTCAGGATGAATCTTGAACTGTTTCTACACAGTTCTGTGAACTGGTCCCAGAAGTACAGCTTTGGTTGCTCCCTTTTCTACCACTTGTTCTCCTAGTCTGACATATGCATAAAATATATTACATGTTTACCCATCTCAGCCTTCAGATAACTGCCTGCAGCTGTTAGCAGCAAGTGGACATGGTCCCTCTGCTATGTTGGTCAAAGCCTGAGCTCCAGCAATAAGGATTTCAGGAATTTCTTCTGACTGTTCCTACGAGGTGTCATCACAGCTGGGTGGTAACTCCTGATGCCTCCCTCCTCACCAAGGGAAGAAAAATGTGCTGCAGAATGTGCTGATTTGTAAAAAATACTTCACAGGGAGAGTTTCATTTTAGCAAAGTTCCAGCTGTGCTAAATGAGCAGAAAAGGGTTTTTTCAGCATATCAGCAGCATCTTGGAAATGGCCACATCCTCCAGCACTTTCTTAGGAGTCAGTTTTCCCCTTCCCCTGCCCATAGCCCATTTGGGTCTTAGGTATTTACTGGAACCAGGAGTTTAGCAAGACTGTAGTACTTGGAGCCTTGCTTTATAACATCTCTGTGTTTCTGTTTGTTTTCTCTGGGCCAGCTCTCTGCCAACATCATCCTTTGCTTTCCAAGAGATGGTGACAAGCGCAGAATGCGAGGCCAAGTGGGTGTTCCTTGGGTTGCATTGTGTGGGGGCATAAGCAAGTAGATACCTTTATCACTGCTTTGCTGATGGGACAGCTGATGCACAGTAGAGTGCAGGGTCTTACAAACAGTCCCCAGCAGCTGCATTTGAGCTGGATCTGGGTCTGCTGAGGCCCAGGCAGTACCAGGCTGCTCCAAAGGGTTCTTCACCGTCGGTGACTCTGTTTGTGGGGTCTCTCAGGCTAAGACACCAAAAAGTCATTCCTCTCTCCTGAAAAATGTAGGGCAGCTATTTTTACTTAGGTGCATGAAGATAGGGTTTTTTTCCCCTGCCTGTTTTCCGCTTTTAAATTCATATTGAGGATCCTTAGTTACATTTTGCAAAGGCATTCACCCCTCCAGCTGAACAACACAGAGGGAACACCATGTGTTATTTGCCGTTTCTACTGACATTGTTAAATTTGCCAAAGGAACGTATTTCAACATTTCCAAACATTTTTCCTGTGGAGCTTTCCCTTCCACAGAAAGGTTTTCTGTTTCCCCTTGATTTGAGATGAAAAGAAAATTGAAAATAGTATGAAATTTTCCCACAGGACAGAATTTCTTTTGCAATAGCTCCACTTCCAGCTAATGTCTGGGAAAACACAACCACAGTCAGTGTGCTTAATTTCAACCCTGCATTTATGACTTATTCTTTGCTGTTGCTGTCTGAGGAGCAACAACATCAACACACTTTACTCTCAGCTTGAAAATACCCATTAAATCTGAGAGCTAGTGCACTAGCAAGTAGGATTTGTTAGCACCTATTTAATGCACTCGACAGGAGTGTGACCTTGGTCCTCTGTCACTGCTGAAAAGGAAGTTCCCTCCTGGTCCAGCCCACCTAATTGCTGCTGAACTGTAATACCAGGCAGGTTCTTCTCTCTTCATGGCAGATGACTTTGCCATCACTGTGGTGAAAAAGGCATGAAGCTATCAACCTTCCCCAACCTGGCACCCTTGGATTCAAATAATTAGTGTTCCCTCCTTTATTCACTTGAAAATATGACTTGCCTGTTGGTGCTGAGCAAGGGAAGGAAAGCCAGTGAAAACAGCAAATCTGACTCTTTCTTCTTAGGCTCTACACAGGACAACTTAGTTTTTAAAAGCCCTCCCCTTCCTACTTCATGTGAGCAGGAAAGCAATGCAGGCTCCTCCATGAGTGGGCAATGAAGTCTTCAGAAGCCATCAGGTTTCCTTTCCTGATTCTGCACTTGGAGCTGCAATGACAACTGCTTCCTCAGCCTTGCTGTGCTGTGTGTTTTAACCAGCATTAAATAAATAAAGGGCTGTTCTAGAAGTTTTCAACCAATTCCAGACCCATTTAGCCAGAGCACATAAGACCCAAGGCTTCCCAGGAGTCCTCTGCTCCTGCCTGCACCCAGCACCAGGTGCCCCAGGCTTTTGTGGCCATTAGAAATGAAAAAGCTAGATGTGAGCAAAACACCACATTGCCTGCAGTGTTGCTTGCTCAGGTTTCTGGTCACAGCTGCTCTGCTGTGCCAGGTACAAGCCATTTTCTGAGAAGGTGGGTTAGAGGAGCTGGTTTCTGACCTCATCCAACAGAAAGTTGGGAGGGAAAGGGGTGTTTGCTCTGGTGCTTGGGGCAAACACCCAGGAGAAATGAGCTGTACTAAAAGTCGGTGAAGGCACAAGGATAAAATTGTATAAACTGGACAGGAGTGTTCAGGCTGGGAAGGAGAGGAAGTCAGGATGGAGAGGAAAAAAAAGCAAGAAAAACAAATCCAAAATACTCTCAAGAGGAGCCAAATCAGTTTATGGAGGGAAATAGGTAATGTGGTGCTTGTAGTGGTGGGAGGTTAAGCTTAGAAACTCAGCAGGTACCTTCCTCCTGTGCTCATGAGATGTGGAGACAGACTTTCCCAGCAAAACCACCTCCCTCTGCCTTTGTTTAGTTGGAGCTATTAACATAATTTCTCTTAAAAAAGCTTTTGAATGAATTTTACCTTTTCAATTATTCCTTTTGCTTCAGTTATATCTTTTTCAACTGGAAGGACATAAAATCCCCATTCTTCAAGGCAGAGACAGATTTGTTCAACCTCTTACTATGCAAGTACTACCTGGGGGAGTGCTGTGCCATAGCAGGACCTGGTGTGCTGGCCTCACTCTCCAGACCCTTGGAGGCTGGCTGACCTCTCCCAGCTCCTACATCTGGCACTGGGAATCATAGAATCACAGAATCATTATGGTTGGAAGGGACCTCCAGGGTCATCAAGTCCAACTTCTATACCATCAGATTCCTAACCATTAGACCATCAGACCATGGCCTCAAGTGCCTCATCAACCCGTTTTTTGAACACCCCCAGGGACGGTGACTCCACCACCTCCCTGGGCAGCCCATTCCAGTGCCCAACCACCCTCTCAGTAAAGAACTTCTTCCTAATCTCCAACCTAAACTTCCCCTGATGGAACTTGAGGCCATTTCCTCTCGTCCTGTCATCAGCAATTCGGGAAAAGAGACCAACCCCAGCCTCACTACAACCTCCTTTTAGGTAGTTGTAGAGGGCAATAAGGTCTCCTCTCAGAAACTACAGAGAAGATCATGAAAACTCAGAATTATCCTGGCCATCCATACAAATGGTCTGAATAGATAGGAAGGTGTTCATCAGGGACAGAGCATTTCAGCAGGAGGAGCCAACTTCATAAACGCAAGATGGGGAACCACAGACAAGTCCATCAGAGAAGGATTGGGATGCTGAGAGTCATGAGCCAAATGCAAGCTACCACAGTCTGCAAAGCTTGTGCTGGTTTGCTGTTGCTAAACAGCAGATGCCACAGATAGGGCAGTGGGGGTTTTGTGTGCAAGATGCAGCATATGACCTGGGGAGGAGCATGGTACCCAATGTGGAGTACAACACTTCCAGAGCAATAGAATCATAGAATCATAGAATCATTATGGTTGGAAGGGACCTCCAGGGTCATCAAGTCCAACCTTTATCCCATCATATTCCTAACCATTAGACCATTAGACCATGGCCTCAATGCAGTAAGTCCAGAGAACACCCAGGGTGATCAGATGCCTGGGAAACATGATCTAGGAGGGAAGATTGAAAGCACCAGTTTTGTATAAGCTAGCAGAGAGAATCGTTGGAGGAGAGAACAAGAGAAGTCTTTAAGCACATGAAAGCCCAAGCAAAGAGCCTGATCTCCAGGCACATGGTAAGCAGGAACAGATTTGAATTCAGTTGCAACGTAAGAGATTCAGATTAGTCACTTGGAAAAAACTTCTGGAGAATGCAGACATGTAAGACAGAGAAACATACATTGCTGGGGGTGGCTGCAGCTCAGTTGCTGGAGGGCTGTACAGGCAGTGCAGAGGGACATCGCCCAGATGAGGTGGAAGCAGTACTGCTGCCTGGGGCCAGCAGTGGAGCTGGGTGATGTCTTTCAGGCCTTCCTGGCCCTGTTTTTGGAGGAGTCTAGAAGCTGGGGTGATTGACGGCAGCAAGAAATACAGTAATTTCTCCTTTCCCCATCTTATTTAGTCCCTGTCCTGTTCAAACCAGCAGCTTCTCCCGTTTCCCTTTGGAAGTGCACACAAGCCACAGGTCACAGAAACATAGGAATGGCTGATATTTTTGTGTTTCAGTGGCTTTTGATGGTATTCTTTTTAAAAAAGAAAAATGCGTTTTTCTTGTTTTGCAGGAAAAGTCCTGCTTTCCTGGGGGCGGGGGGGAATTAACTCCTGCAGACAAACCTAAACACAGCATTTGATGGTTTAAGTTGGACAAACAGACCAATCTTCAGCATAAAAGAGTAATAACAAGGATTTTTAATGAATGCAGGCTTGGCAGGAAGAAATTATAGAAGATGAAGTGTGCAGTGATAGCTGGAGATTAACAGCATAGTGCCTGCATCCAAGGAAATAGAAAAAAGAAAAAGATACAGCAAGTACAGGCTTATTAAGTTGATCTAATTAGCATTATTAAGAACATTAAGGTAAAAGGAAAACGAGGAAAAAATGCATCATTGATTTGTAAATGTGGACTGTGAGGACAAACCTGATAGTTTACTTCAGTCAGATACTGATTGTTTTCTGACTGGGTTTCAGTGGAGTGTAAAACCTGGTACTACATGGAAAATTGCTGGCTGAGCTGGAGAAGGTGGAGGGCAATACAGCCACGTTTTAATTAGACAAAAAAAATAAAAACCGAGTTTTACTGAATGGACATTTTCCAGCCAATTCATTTAAGTAAAGGTGAGGAAATAATCAATGAAAGCAGTCTTGAGAAATGTAGCACCTCTCGCCAGCTCTGCTCATGTCGGTGAGCAAACGGCGTTTCCTCAGATCAGCTTTTGAGCCAAATCTGGAAACGATTCCCTTTCTATTTGGGCTGTATGGACTGATCATGAATATTTGAAATGTGAGCTGCACTGCTTAATTGTAACCTCTTATGTGAGTGACATGATTATTTCATGAGGATCCTTGATTGGAGGAATGAGCAAACACATCTTTTATACATACCTGATTGTGCCAATTTCAGTGCTTATTTTCTCTTGATGCTGCCACATCCACGTTTGCCATTGGCCTTGGCAAGCATTTCTTTGCCAAAGAAATAATTTCCCAAGCATTGACATAAAATGATACATGGGTTTAGGTAATGTAAAAACATTAAAACATGTAATAGCCACTGAAAAATATTTGTATCATCCCCGCTGTACCAAAATAAATAGGACTAAGGTTCATTTGTGAGAGATATTTGGGTGGCAGCATTTTATGTGTCTGGCTGCAGAAATATTATTAGGTGTAGTCAGAACCCGCTTCAGAAAAGACTGACTCAATTGCTGCCTTAGCTCTGCTGTATTGGAGGCTTGGGGTTTTTTTGCATTTCTTGTACGTTTAGGTTTCTCCTGGGCATTAGGGTGGCTGTAATTCTCCAGTGCCAGGCTGCTCCAGTGCCACATCTTTGCCAGTCTCTGAGTCTCATCTCTGGGTCTCTGGGTCTCATCCTGTGTGTAGCATTAATGGAGAATCACAAGGCCCATGAGTGATCACCAATTTTGCATAAAAGTTTGTATATTAAGTTTGGGGAAAAAAGACCTTATCTTTCCTGAAGATCTCAGTAAAATATTCAGCTATGAGAGAGTTCAGAAGAGCCTCCTCTGAAGTACCTTTTAATTGAATTTAAAGCTCTGTTTCATGAATATAAAATGTGACATATGTGAACTTCTTCCGTTCAGCAGCAAAGGCTGCTGCTGATGTAAAACAGAGTCAGTGAGCTCCCTGGATTGAAAAATAATCTTGATTTTTCACACTGTGAAGGTCACTAGAGCTGCAACAGTCCAGAACACCTGACCTACTCAATCCCTGAGTTTATAGATTTTATTTATATGGTACAAAGGCAGGAGTTTATCTGTTTGAAAAGTGACTGCACGGGCACAAAACACTCATTTTCTATCCCAGCAGAGATTCCACCAAACATTGATGATTATTTCCAATTCAAGTGAATTTTGTAAATTCATCTTGGCGTCACGGATAATTCCAGAATTCCTCAGCCTAAGTGTTGGTTGAAACTATTACCAAGCTGTCCTTTCAAACACCGCTGACAAGCCAGACACAACCTCTTGAATCACAAACATAATAAAAGGCAAATTCTTTCCCAAAACACAATACTGTTTATCAAAGAGATTCCACTCACTGGCCAAAGGAATGACAGATTGAGTAAGAAAAAAGGGAAAGAAATAACAAGCTTGGAAATCTGAAGCTGGGCATGGTAAAACAAGAGTGGATCATGGCAGTCCTTTGGATACACAGAAAACACACATTTAGGAAGAAAAAAGGTTTAGGAAAATATCTGGAAGGAGCAGTGCCAGATGGTTTTTTCCTTTTTGATTGGATTAGTATTTTTCTCATAAAATATGAAGACCCAATTTTCATGTTTGTCAATATTTACAGATCTCAGTCTGTATATAAGGAGGAAAACCTCAAACAGAACTCTGCATGCTTAAAATAAGCTTGATATTCTGTGCTTTGCTGACTCAACCTAAATGACCTGAGATTTTGAAGGGCTGGGAACATTGAACTCCTTTTCCAGTTGCTGGCATCTGAGAATGCTGCATCCCTATTACAGAAAGGATTTGATTTAGAGGAGCAAACTCCAGGCAGCCCTGGTTAGAAAATTTTAGCTTATGTTCTCACCACAGCAAAATCTTGCTGAGCTGGTAGCAGGGTAACGTTGATTGGAATCAGCCTTCTTAGTTTCTGCTTTCTCCTGGTGGTGCGGTTGCTGCTTGAGAGATTTGGGACCCTGTCTAATATTGTAGAGCAGGGAGAAGCTCAAAGAAATAAAAGGGGCAAAGAAAAGAAAGAGTGTATGAAAATTGGCCTGCACTGAGTATTTCAATATTAAATGTTTTCAACTGCAAACATACACTTTCCCCCATCAACCGCTATGATAAACCAAGAACAAAATCCATTTTTAAATAGCTCCCTAGATTTTTGTTATATGGCTTTGGGGTAATATTGTTTTCCACATTTATAAGGGAATATATCCATTTAATATAACCTTGAATAGCTACAATGAGCAATGACTGTTTTAATTGGAACTAGATGAGCTTTAAGGTCCCTTCCAACCCAAATCATCCTATGATTCTATGATTTTATGATTCTATGATTCTATCATTCTATGATTTCTACCAGATGTTTGGGTTTTCTTTCACAGATCAATGGTCTTAAACTTAGGTTTGTAAGACATGCCATTGAAGTGGAGTTGAACTGTGGGTAGTTCTTAATTTCATTGTATGCAAGATTGAGAAGAACTTCCATCCAGTTTGAAATTAAAATGCTGGGATTTGAGTGGGACTAATAGTTAACATCATCATCCCATGGGGCAAACACACGATTTCTGAGGAACTTGCAGTTCTGCCATTTTCCACCGGGGGCCTTTCCCTGGAGGATATCCTGAGGATGCTCCAGTTGAGCACCACTGGGTGATGCTCCCATCCAGCTGGACATCACCTGTGCAACACAAGATGTCACCACATTTCAGGGACCCCCAGGTGCAACACCACCTGCTGAGAGCCTCATATTTTGGGGAGCTGGGGAGAGGATGTGGCACAGTGAGGAGTGCATGACACCCAGGAGGGCTCCAGGCTCTGCTGTCCTATTCCAGCCCTGAGTCACCCTCCCATCACATGCCTGGTCCTGCCCTGTGGCATGTCCTTGGTGCCATGTGGATCACTGAAAGAAGGCCAAAAACCTGTTATGGGGCACCAAAAGCAAATCACTTTTTACACAGGGATTGAATAGTAATAGACGTTTTTATAATCTTTCTTATGATTTTACTAGACTTTATTCATTTACAATTCATGAGAATTTTGCTAGCACCATCTGAATAATTCATTTTTCCATGCACACATAGATGTGTACATCACAAACACATGGTGCAATTGCAATTGCTTTGTCAGAATTGCGTGGAAAGGTTCTGGTGTTCTGATGGTCAGTACATTGAGCTGGAGTGAGCAGTGTGGACTGTGTTAGCAAGAGCAAAGCCAGCAATGTGAGAGGAGAGATTATTCCCTCTATTCAGCCAAGGGTGGATAGAAAGAAAAAAATGAGCAACCTGAGCTAGCTTTGAAATACCCCTGGCTTTGAGCAGGGGTTGGGCTGGAGACCTCCAGAGGTCCCATCCAGCCCAATTTTTTCTGTGGTTCTAAGACTTTTCAGACTCAGCTATATCACCTTTTCTCTGCTGTGCTTCTGCCTGCTATTCCTGACCACTTCCACCTCTTTTCCCATTAGAAATATAATGGTAATTAGAGCTATTTTAAAAGTTGGCTGCTGGCCCTTGAGGCACTTCTGTACTAACAAAGGGCTTGGGTTGCTTCTCAAGCCCAGCTGGGTGTCTTGTTGCTCTGCTGAGTAAGTCCCTTCTCTCTTTCTGGTTCACAAACTGAATTAATGAATTAAAAATATAAGTATTTCTGCAAGTCAGCCTGAGACAAGGAATTTTCAGTTTCCCCAGGAAAACAAAAAAACAAACAAAAAGCTGTTTTTATTAAATCTCAGGTGTTCAATTCTCTCTCTGACAATTCCTTTCACTTAATTTTGGAAACTATTTACTAGTCTTATGAAAAGTCAGCTTTGGCAAAAGACACTGTTTGAACAGAAACAAATTGCAGTGCAGTTAGCTGTGCAGTAAATACAAGCCTTTTCAAGAAAATCTTTTCTCTTAGCTAAAATTATTGGCTGAATTTGGCAGAAACTTCCAAACATTGGAGTCGATCAAGTCTGAGATTTATACCAGATGAGATATCAAGCCCCAAAATCTCACCCATCTTCAACTCCGGTAGTGCAGCAGGGAGATCCCATATCCCATATTTGTGCTACAAACTCCATTTTTTAGCAGGGTAAAGCAAACATTTGCACTGGTGAAGCTGCTGCTGGTTTCAAGGAGGAATGAGCTGGAATGGAGGGTTTTTTTCCCTGTTTTATAGGAGTGAAAAGCTGGGCTGAAGCTAAGGAGAGAAGTGAGAGTGCAGTGAGGAGTTTTCTATGAGGCAGTTTGGCTGGGTGACTGAAATGGGGACAGCCACCCAAGACCTGTGTGCATATCTTTCTCTCCTGCCTTTCTCCCTCTTTTCCCCATCCGTATTGATGAATAAATGTTTCCTCTCAGAGCTGTCACTCTTTGCTGGCAGTTTTGTGCAGATGGGTGGCAATAACAGAATAAGTGCAAGGCAGTGACTGAAGTGCTGATGTTTGCTCACGTGCTGTGTTATCAGCTTACGGGTGGAAAACTCGATTAACACTTGAGAAATCTTGATTTCTCCAGAGAAAAAGGTGTTTGGCTACAGATCTTCCCTCTCTGAGTGTTACTGCAGTTGCACAGTGGTGGGACCCAGCTCACACCAGCTGCTTTGGACCAAGGTGAAGGGAGGAGAGCAAGTCTTCAGAGCTGTCACATCCCTCCTGCTGTGGCTTGACTTGTTTATTTTCTGGTTTAATTTCCATGAGCAATGTGCACTTCTGCTGTTCTGCTCCCTGTGGGTTCGTTACAACCTTTTAGCAAGGCAGGAAAGAAAAAAGAAGCACCACTGCATATCTCAGCTGGTAGCTGTTAGCACATGGGGAGCTGAGAGGTGCCAATTTGGCCTTGTGAGCTGAGCTTCTGCAGTGCCTGTCCAGACAGAATAAACCTCTCAGCAGGACTGAGTAGCTGAGCCTTAATGCTACACTTTTGGGATGAGGCAGTGTGTTCCTGGGCAATGCAGATGTGCCCAAGGACAAGGCAGACATTTTCCACCATCCAGTTTGCAAAGGGTGAATGGGTTTGAGAAGACAGTCAGCCTCCAGCTTGTGGTGGTAACTGGTCTCCAAAAGGTTTGGGAAATAAAAGAACACTCATTGGGAGGTCTGAGTATGGAGGATTGCATGAAGATTGTAGGAGGATGGAAGTGGCACACAAAGGTTTGTAGGACAGGTGTGCCAGAAACCTCGACTGTTTTGGTTTATAGAAGCCATGAGGTGTACAGCCCTGCTGTATAACATTTCATTCTTGAGTGCAATTTTCCAGAAGTCAAGCTGTGCTCCTGAGCCTTAATTTCCTAAGTAATTTAATACAGTCTGCCCCAAACATGATCTGCTGTGCCATTTATCTGCACAAGACAGAGTATTTTCTAATGGCAGAAACTCCAGCAACCCTTAATTGGGTGAAGTGGAAGAAAACATGTGTTTGAATCCTGAACAAAATATGAAGCCTATTGTTAAGCCCTGAATGTGTTTTGAAAGGAGATTTAAATAAACCAGAAATATTTACCACAGATATTTACCACCTCTTTTTGCACAAGACTGCATCTCTCTTGTTTCCTTTAAAAATCTCTGCTGGAGTTCCTCCCGTAAGACCAGTGACATCCACAACTTCTCTGCCCCCCTCCACATGGGCTGTGCCTTGCTGTAAGCACCAAGGGTGACATGTGGGGTGGCAGACCCAGACCCTTGGTCACTGTGAGTCTGCAGAGCTCCACTGAGGACTCTTCTCTGGTTCTTTGAGTTCAGGCGAGCCATGGATTTGCAAAGGTCTATCCCAAAAGCCTTCTCTTGCCCTAAGCCCATCCTTGGGAAGGGTAGATCTGATCCCTCACAGTTTGCACACTGTTGACTTTTCCCTACTACATTCCTAGCTCAATTTTTCCAAGAAGATACTTGGCAATTGCTTGGAAGGTTTTTGGTCCCCCTTTTCTGTTTTCTTTGGATTGCAGGAATGGAGAACTGCATACACAATATGCTAAATACTTCTATTAATTTCACACTGTTCATGAGTTACTCTGTCTCTTGACCCATCCACAGCAGCTGATTAAGCTGGGGTTGACCTTCCTCTAATCTGCAAATTGGGAAATTTGTCAGCTATATTCCTTAGTTATGAAACTGGGATTATTCCAGCAAGGATAAAATCTGAGGGCTGTCAACTGTTCTGGCTCCTCACAGCTGGGAGCAGGAATACATTCCCCCCTGCTGTAAAATTATCTGGGTGCATTGTGGGAGAGTGTTCACCATCTCTTTTAAATGCTATGCTTAAAGCCAGGATGTTCTTTATGTTCTGAGTAGGAAAATGAACCCCTTGGCACTGTGCTCTGTTATTGTAAGAGTTAATGTGGCTTTGTATCCAGGCCATTTCCAAGGAGATGGGATGTTTGCAGGTCATCCCTAGCATCCGAGCTTGTCCTACTTGCAAGCAACCTTGCAGATCTGCTTCTGATGAGGACTGTCACTTCATCAGGCTCGTTTTTTCCTCCCTTTCTCTCCTGAGCATCAGCTGGAGATCCCTTCATATGCCCCTGTAACTCCCTGCATGGGAAATGAGTCACAGGGTCCCCATGGGTGCCTTCCTGCCGGCTGGCGAAGCCCCGGTGTCAGACAGCCCCCTTCTCCACCAGCCCATCACAGCCAGCCCCTTCTGACACCATGACAGTGTGTCTGAGATGCCTCCCTCTTCTCTCTTTTCCATCTGTCTCTTGGGGAAAAGCACAAAGAGCATCATTATCTGCTGCAACAGGCATGGTTATGCTCCTCCTGGAAAGCAGATGGGACAAACTGAGAGTGGACAGGAAGATGGGTTAAATAAATCTGGAGCAGCCAGTGAATTGGGCAGGTCATAATGAGGACACGTGTGCCAGGAACAGAAAGGTAACCACCATCTACAGGCCTGATTTTCAGCTCTTATAAACTAGTAAAGATCCCACACAGATGATCTGGGAACTCAGGGACATTGCTGTAGACTTCATATTTGCTGCTGTCTCTACTAAATGATAAAAAAACCCCAGATCATCCTGTACAATGCTATTTCCCTTATAGGAGTGGCTTCAGCTGAATACACGTGCTGTCGAGTTGGGATTTCCTCTGCAACTGTGAACACGGTTTGTGTGGCCCCTCTGGCCCATCCAGGCAGGCAACTGGGGCACATGAAATAGTTAAATGGATCTGCAACATAACGAAGGAGAATAAATGGTCCTTGAGGCCTGCGAGCAAGTTTCAGAAATATTTCTGCTGCTTTCCTTCATCTGTTCAAAGAGGAATCAGCTGCTGTTTCTGTGTTTGGAAATAAATGGTGGGAAGGTGCCTCCTCCAGAAGACACTGAACCTTGCAAGGGGGGCTCATGCTGGGACGCTGAAATTGAGGGCAAAACCCCACTCCAGCAGGTAGAGCTGCACTCCCAGAGAAGGGTGATTTTCCTGAGCTTCTCCCCTGTCCCTGCTCTTACGTGAAGCCAGAGGGAGTCCCAGGTTGGTACATGGCAGTGCCTCATAGCATGCACAGGGTCACTGCCCTAGCAATCTCTATGGGCACCAAAAACATCCCTGAAAATAAAGCAAAGGAATGTCTTCCCTGCCCATAATGGGGAAGCTCCTGGAGATGTTTGAAAAACACATTATATTTGCCATAACTTTGTGTTGACATTTTTCACAACATTTTTTATGTTGTTTGCTCCCAGAAGCCCGAATCTCCAGGTATTTGTTGCTCAGAAAATGGAAATTCTTTGATCCAGTGCTGTTGGAAGCACACAGAGACACAGTGCAGAGCAGGGAGAGGAAAAGGGGCTGGAAACCCCTGTTGGGAAAGGGGACAGTCTTCCCAGAACAACTTCCATGTCATCAGATTGCAACTTTTTCATGCTTGGGAGGAAAAACAAAAGGCTTTGACCCCATAATAACTCAAAGTCCAGCCTGAAATAGCTTCTTTTATTTTCTGTGTTATTAGGTGCTTATCTCCATCCCAGTTAGAATGTGAGCACCTGATAACACCCAGTACGTGCCTGACTGCCTGGTGTGTGTCCCACTGCCTCTCCATCTCCACCATGCACAAGTAGGATACTGCAACAAGCACACCTCAAAGGTGTCCTGGGCTTCAGCCCTTATTGCCCCAACCTGCTCTGGAGCCAGAGGGTTACAGCAGCCCATAGAAACCCCTCAGCTCTCTGTTTTGTGTCTCTCTTTATAAACAGCCAGGCACTTTAAGGCAGACAGGGAAACCCTACTGGGATGCTGCTATTTTTGCAGTCTTCTGAAGCAAGGACTGCATCTGAAGCACTTGCTTTGCAGTTTGTCTCATAAAGGACAAAAATGCTGATAAGCCTGAGATAAGACTGGCCCTTGGCCATCCTCAGGAGCCGTGTCTGGTGTCAATTATGAAAATCTTGCTAGAAGGACTAACATGGCCCAGGGCTGCTGCTGTCTGTGCGAATGGATCCAGTCCCCTGGCGTAGGCACCTGCCTGTGTAGATGAGCCTGCAGTGCTGGTTGCCAACATCTGTTCGCTATGCACTGCTCCTGTTAAGGGTAATGGGAAGCTGTTCTTAAGGACATTTTTAAGATACTTTTTTAAAGGGAAACAATGTTAGATTAACTGTTTTTCATTGTCTTTTGGGTTGGTTTCCTGCCATTCAGTGTAAAGGGGTGTAGATAGGAAGGGACTTGTCCCAGTGGGGTTATAATCCCTGCTGACTTTAAAACATGTCCATTGTAAAGTTTGCTGGAGGGGGGAGTTATGTGAGACAAGGACTCCATCAAACACAAAATCAGAACAGCTGATTATAAAACAAAGGCAGGAGGTTTTTTCCACTCTTTTCAATTGAAAAAGTAGATTTTCCTGCAGTGGTTCTGCCAAATCCTCTGCAACTGGCAAGGAGCTGAACAGCTGTAAAAGAGAAGAGTGGAAGCAAGTCCTATGCTTTTGTTGTGTTTTTGCCCTCATTGTGCCTTTTGACCACCATCCTTCTCGTGGTGGGAGTTTCCTTACAGCTCAGGGGACTGCACAGCAGGGTTGGGCTTTCCTGTCCCAGCACCACTTTCCTCCTCCACCCACATCACCACATGCTGCCTCTTCGCAGGTGGCAGACCCTGACTGCTGACTTTGTGTGGGCTGCGTGTTTCCAGAGATGTCCAAGATGTTTAAGTAGCAGCTTTTCTAGGCAGCTGAGTGTGCCAGGCACCTTGTTCACCTCTAGTGGCAAACCCCCTCAACTGCTCTCCTGGGGGACCAGACGGAAGGCTCCACAGGTCCAATCTGACACCCCACCACCCTAGCCCAGGTCTGAGAGGACAGAAAATTTCCTGAACTGTTCAGAGCCAGTAGGTGGGCAGTGACAGGCAGGAGCACAAAGGGTTTGGGGCTGTCTGTGCCACACAGGGCACTTACTGCTGTAAGGAGAGCATCTTCCACTGGGAATGGTGCAGGGAAGTGAAGCCTCCATTTACCATCAGGAGAGATGAGCCCAGCAGGCTCACCTGCCTCAGCAGGACACAGGGACCTCTGCATCTGCAGCTCGTGCAATATTTATGTAGCTGATCTGGTAAATGGCGTGGTTTTTACTCTTTGTTACACGGATGAGTGCCCCTCAATGCCTCAGCTGTCCCAGCCCTCCAGAGAGCTCTGTGGCTGCCTGAAGAGAGGTTATGAAGCATCGTTTCCACAGCCCTGTGCATGTTAAGTAGGTTGCAGAGAGCTCACACACCAATAAGTTCAGGTTTGGCAACACACAGGTTAGCAATATACGGCTTGATAAAACCCGTGGGAGCAACAAGGTACAAGTGTTAGCTGAAACTGTGCAGTGAGCCTGTTTAACCACCAAGGAGGGAGGGAGGCACAGTGACAGCCCTTCCCTAAAGCAGAAGAAATACCTGAGGAAAGAGGAAAGTATGGCAATGAGGACAAAACCAGAGGCCTTTGCCTCCCATCTATGATCCAGAGTGAGCTCAGGACTGGGGTGTCCCCTGGGAGCCCAGGTCACTACTGCCCCTGTCCTGCTGTCTGCCCTGCAGGGAGGAGGAAAAGGAGAAGAAGGAAGAGATCTCCAAGGACTTCCCTGCAACGTAGTGGGAGCTGTGGGGAGGCCCTTCTCCCTGGGGGTGTCCCCAGAAGGTTCCCTTTGGCCAATGCAACATGGCTCCTGCACTTCCCCTTGACTGTGCTGCACTGAAACCTCAGTCACATGCTAATGCTCAATCCCAGGCTGCTTTCTGCAGCGGTGTCAGCAGGGAATCAATCTCTGCCCTGTGCCAAAGGTGGGTGTGTGGGAGAGCCCCTGCATTCACTCACTGGGCAAGGGCTGAACTGCTAATTAGGAGCCCGGGCTGAGGCTGTCAGGACCACCCCGAAGGGGGGTTTGGAGACGTGCCTTGCATTAATTTTGATGCTGTTAAAACAAATAAGCACCTGAGCCTAACATAAGACACTTTACTGCATCTCAACCTTGGAGCTGTGTGTCTCAGTGTTGCCTTTCCACCTCTGCTGAGATTTCCCTCTGTGCCGCCCAAGCGTCTTGCAGGCTGCACCAAGGATGTCTGAAGCCAGCTTTCACCATGGAGAAACTCTAGAGGATATTTGGTGGCGAGTAAAGTGATGCACAGAGAGAATGCCCCTCCAAATGATGCCTTTAATGGTGCAGTCTTAAGGGGAGTGCAAGGAAACATGCTGGATTTTTACTTATGTTTATTGCTATTGGATGGAAAAGAACAACTCTGAACCACAAACCAGTTATGTGCACGTGCATTTTCCCATCTTTTGCAGCCTGGTTTCGCATGACAGCTATAGTGTAGATAATGTTGCTGCAATAACAAATTGTTGGAATGTATTGGATTCCAAACCTGCTTGATAGTGACTTTCTCTGGTAGAGGGAAGAGCCCCTTGTCAGCAGCACATGGAGAAATGATGTTAAAGAGTTTTTCTCCAGCGAGCAGAGCCCTCTGAACCAGAACCCTTGTGTAATTATGTGGGTTTTTTTGACTCGAGATCCTAAGAAACTCTCTCTTGAATAGTATGTTCCTTGCTAGTTCGTTCATCTGTGAATTTCCCTGGCAGGTAGTGTATAAATAGCTCTGAGGCACAAGCGATCCACGAGTTCTTTTCAGAATACAGTATTGAGTCATTTTAAAGCCTCCTACTGTAGCTCTTTAAAAGACAAACTCATTATTTTAAGTGTAAGATTTATGGCTGAGAAATAATGAGAAAATCCTAGCTTAAGCTGTCCTTCCAACAGAGTACCTTGTTTAAAAACCAATAAAGAATAAAATCGCATGTGAGCTGGCCAGTAAAGTGAGCAGGTGACATCTGCCCATCCCTGCTGAGGGTTCTTCTGTTCATCACCGACAGGCTACACTGCTTTCTAGAGCCAGGAATAGAAACCAGTGTTCCTTACTCCCAGGAGCTGTTTGCCATGTAGGGCAGAGCAATCCAGCTGGATCCCTCTGGCCATCCTCTCTGCCTGACCCCAGACACCGTTCAGCTTTCAGTAATTAGGGCAAAATTAGGGTAAGATCCCTAGGGACGGAGGCTGCTGGAGCAAGGCTTGCACAGAGGGCAGAGCTCAGCTATATATTGAGCTGAGCCTCCTTTCCCACCTGGAAATTTTGTCGGAAGGGAATTAGGGGATTTGATGCACTCGTACTGACCTGACATGCCAGCAGGTTATAGCAATAGCTCTGTCATTGCCCCTGGATATCTAGAAATATCAGATGTATCTACAGTGCATATCCAGATAAATACCTTCTGTTGGTGCACTGGATATCCAAAGCTGCCACTGACAGAATCACAGAATCACAGAATCCTAGGGGTTGGAAGGGACCTCGAAAGATCATCCAGTCCAACCCCCCTGCCAGAGCAGGGTCACCTAGAGTCCATCACACAGGAACGCATCCAGGCGGGGTTTGAATGTCTCCAGCCAAGGAGACTCCACAACCTCTCTGGGCAGCCTGTTCCAGTGCTCTGGCACTCTCACAGTGAAAAAGTTTTTCCTTATATTCACATGGAACCTCCTATGCTCCAGTTTGCAACCATTGACCCTTGTCCTATCATTGGACGTCACTGTAAAAAGCTTTGCTCCATCATCCTGCCCCTCACCCTTTACATATTTGTAAACATGGATGAGGTCACCCCTCAGTCTCCTTTTCTCCAAGCTAAAGAGCCCCAGCTCCCTCAGCCTTTCCTCATAAGGGAGATGTTCCACTCCCTTCATCATCTTTGTGGCTCTACAGAGGCTTAAAGACCAAAGCAGTTAGGAAAACCAACAAGAGACCATTTCTCTAGCAGCACTGCCCATGGAGCACAGTGGTAGTTGCCCAAGGAATAACGCTACACGACTGTGGTGCTGACTGCACAGGTTAGCTGAATAACATATTTCATTCAAACAGTAGGAGACCTCTTAAATGACCAAAATGTAGTGACCTGCTACAGAAACTGCCGAGACACCTCTTCCCTTGTATAAAATACCACTGCACTGCTCATGCATAACCAGTTCAGGGCTGTTTCACACGTTAGCTTTTGCTCAGCACAGTTTTCAAAGGTTGTGTCAGGATTTACTTCCCTGTTAAGACAGACCAACATCCCTTTTTAATTTTTTTTTGGAGGGGGGTGGCTCAGATTGTATGTAAGTCTAGAATGGGATATGTGGCCAGATTAAACCTTTGAAGGGAGTTTTAAAAGGGTACCTGGGTGGAGTTTTCCTTTCTTTTGTCATCAAAACATGCCTGACTGCCCTGTCCAGAGCAGCTATCTCCTTTATGGGATGTGTTGTGCACAGATACATTGGAATTAGCACAGTGTCTTCAGCCCATCTTCCTGCAACGTGGCATCCAAATTCTGCCCTTGGCGTGAAGTGCAGTAGTGGCCTGACCCTCTTGTGGGATTGAAGGAACACAGGCAAATCCTGTAAGCTATAAATGTCTGTAAATTCTCTTAAAGCTCAAGGTGAAAATTAAAAACAGCCATTAGATGCCTGCAACTTTTGATGCATCTTAAGCATGTGGTTCTGCTGCTACAAGCCGTGTGAGTCACTTGTACCATCAGCACGCTGCAGCTTCCCAGCACACTTGTAGAGGTTCTTCCTGGGGCATTCCTGTCACTGCTCCTTCATTGCCACATCTGCTGTGAGCCAGGGGCCACAGAGCAGCGAGATGCAAATTTGATGTCCACGGGGATGCAGTTTATGTGGAGCTCTTGTGCTGGTACTGACACCACAAGTGGGAATAATGTGAAGATCAGACACCCTGCGCTGTGTTACAGATGGCCAAAGACATGCTCAAGGCTGCAGTGTTAATGGCTGCTGATGTTATGGCAAAGTAAAATATCAAAGTAAAAAAAAAAGTTCCTTCTTAAGAACTGAGTGAATAGATTTGAATCCATCTATTATTGAAGAGGTAATTAGGAATGTGCTGTAGTGGGTCTCCTGCAGAGACACCCTAATGCATTAGTGCGTTGCTCCTTGGCTCAGGAGGCTACACAACTCAAACTTGTAGTTTCCTTCCTGGTGAATTATGGTATCCAGGATGGCTGAAAATACCCTGGGAATGGGGCATGATGGTAGTCACTTGGGATACAGCAGAGATGAGATGGAGGTGCAGGCAGATGAGCACGCACCCTTCTGCACTCACTGCAGCAGCTTAATGTGAAAAGAGAAGAGAAAGAAAGCAAAGCTAAAGATCACTTGCATTTTATGGATGATTACTTGTGGAAGGAAATGCTCTTTCATGGATTCAAATCAGAAGCAAACATTAGATCATTGAATCTGACATCCTACAGAGCTCATGCTTAAAGATTTTATCTTATGGTGCTATGGTAAGGTCAAGCTCACTCTGCGAGTAAATTACCTTGTAGGTAAGTGTGTGTTTCTGTGCAGATCTGTAGTTGAAAGGGATGAGAAACAGAAGAAGCCTTTCAATTTCTTCCTAGCATTTGGTATATTTGAAATAAGCAACTCCCCCTATTTTGTATGATTCTTCATCATTTTCATATGCATCATCATTCACACATGCTGCCTTTTCCCATAGCAGGTGTGGAAATGTCAGGGTCAACTGAATAAACAGATAGAGAAATTAAGTGGGGTGCCCAAAGCCATACAGCTTCCCCAAAACCAGGCACAGGATGAGAGTTTGCAGCCCCTGCATCCTCTGTAGGCTGCCTGACCCCATCCCTCTCCTGTACCATGCACGAGAGCAAAAATGCACAGAGACTCCTTTATCAAGTCCTCTTCTGCTCTGTGGCTCAAAGTTGGAAACAATTTCACAGAGCTTCTTTTAATCTTCTTTGACAACTTCTGTGTTTAAAAACAAAGTGGCGAGGACACTGGGATAAAGCAGCACTCACAAATGTCTGCATAAGTTCTTATGAAGCGTTGGGTGGATCATCCAGACCCCAGTGCACCAATATGAAAGCATTTTTACAGGGATATTCCTTGATAATAGGGATATTTGTCACTCATAATCTGCTGCTGGTTACTCTCATCCTACGTTGAAGGAGAAGACATCATGCAAGTTAATTGTTTAGTTCCACAGTGGCTAATGAGTAGTGTATATATTCCAAACTAACAATTTGCCATAGCTCCACAGGAGAGACAGCATTAAGTGTTCAGTGACAGCATGCAAATAATGAACAGATTTGTAGAAAGAGGAACTGAGGGACAGTAAAGAGGCCCAGGTTTCTGTAGAAATTATTCAGAACTAACAATATGATAGTAAAGGAGATCTAGATTAAAAATGTACATATGCCATTTGGGAACTCAAGTGAAGTTCCTGGCTTTTCAAAAGTTCAAGCCTTTTGCAGGTCCTGTTGAAAACAGTGGGAGGACATCTGTGAAAGATGTGGCTGTTCAGTGTCTGGTTAAAAGCAATTCAGCCTTTTTGTCTGGCACTGGGGATACAGTTCCCTCCTAAGCAAATCTCTTGCTAACATGTTTTCAGCAGGGCAGGGCTTGATACTTAAATCCAGCTCTCAGAAAAACACAGGTCTCAGGTGAGCACTCAGATGTCTGCCTTATTATCATCACATCTAGCTTATAGCATCAATCAAGGTCAAGGCACTATTGAGATTGGTACTCTGTGGACGTGTAGTAAGAGAGATCCTTCCTCTAGGGTGCACACAACCGAAATAGTAAATGGTCCCAGTTACACTGACACAGCTTCTTTGTGTTCCCCATTTCTCCTTCAGTTTCTGCCTCTGTTTCTGCTTTCAGACTGTAGCCAATTTGGGCAAGACTATGTTCTTTGTAAGCACTCGGCACCTAGGAATACATGTCACTATTGGGACTTCCTGGAATTTATTGAGATTGAACTAGTAATAGTAGTACACACACCACAACTAATGGATTGTGTGCAAGTGCATGTGTTTTTACAGACTTAAATGTTCCATTACACCAGATGTGAACCAGAGCAGCAGATCACGTTTTTATGAGTGTTTCTCTTTTGAAGATATTGCTTGAAAAACAGGCTTGTCCATTTGAAAAAAATTATTTTGAAACTATTCTGAGCACCCTACACTTACATATCCTAAGAACAGTGTTGTGTGGAGACAGGTGAAGCTCTTATGTCCTATTGGCACTGCATGAGACACCAAACCCACCTCAATCCACTGTGGCTGAGCACAAGTGGGGAAGGAGCTGCTTTATCTCACCTGGATCAGCAACAACAGTTGTTACTGCTCCATCTCTGCCTTTAGTGAGCACAACAGAGTCTTTAAAGAGCTCTTGAAATTCCCACCTTGCTTTTCAGGAGACAGGCAAAGCTTTCCAGGCCACACGCATGCTCTTTGATTGCACGAAATTAAAATGGGATCTCTTTGTAATTGTCTGTTAAATCTAGATTATTAGAGGTGAGTTTCATGGATCCCTCAACACAGTGATCAAAGAGCTTGATGGGAATGACAGCCATTGACTTCAAGTAGGAGGGTAAATGAATTAGTTGGGTGATTGGTTTCTGTCTTTTAAACACCCAAGCCAGAATCAATCCTTATAGTGACAAGGTTTAGTGTGCTAAATTCCCTTGGCATTACTAGCTCACTTTTTTTTTCCCTATCCTTAAAAAAAACCCCAAGCAGATATAGCTAATGCTGTGTCGCATCCCACACACTCCTGTTGCTCCTGCAGTCTGTTGCTTTTTCAGATTCACACACACATTTGCATTTGCAAGCGCCACTATTGCTTTGCAGTAAACACTGCTCATGCCTCTCTCCTAAGAGGATCCAGATGTCTTTCTCTCAGGATGGTGCATTTATGTTTAGACATTTTTGCCCATTGCTGCATACCTTGGATGTTCTTTGCTTTAGCATGTAGCCCTTGGTCCTCACCACAGGTGAAGACGGTTATGGGGAGTGAAAGATATTTATCTTCCAAAAAACAAGATTTATTTTCATTCTTCTGATCCTTTAGGTCCTCACAGACTGGTCTGTGCTGTGAGCACTTTTCCCTACAGCTTACTCTGCCTCTGTCAGCCATGTGCTCTTTGTGCTCTTTGATTGCACGAAAGATGTGCAGATATTTGCTGGCTTTTGAGAACTCAAAGCTGAATAAAAAAAAAAGGATTGCATTTGTTCAGTAGCTGAAATGAAAAAAAAAAAAAGAAAGAGAAGACTTTCAGCTTATTTTTTTTTTTAGCAAAGGAAGGAACAATCTGGATGAAGAAAGGGGTCAAACTCCTCTTGTTGGGAAAGAAGTGATAAGTGAATCCCAATCACTCTGAAGAGTGGTGGAGTTCCCAGCAAGTGCAACGATTAGAACATCGTCCTGTGAAGTTTCACTGCACGTTCAGTGAGATCTGGTGCATGGATTAGTAAATGTGTTTACTCTTCTTCTCCCTTCAGGCCAATCTTTATGTCATTCAGCAGGAAGCTGAATCAGGGGAGGGTTAGGTTGGGTATCAGGAAAAGGTTTTTCACCCAGAGGGGGGTTGAGCACTGGCACAGCTCCCCAGGGCAGTGGTCACAGCACCAAGCCTGCCCAAGTTCAAGAAGCGTTTGGATGATGTTCTCAGGCACATGGTGTGACCCTGGGGTGTCCTGCACAGGGACAGGAGTTGGACTCGATGATCCTGGAGGGTCCCTTCCAACTCAGCATGTTCTGTGATTCTGTGATTCTATTAACACCTCAAACTTGGCCATCAGAGCTGTTGGGGAGTCATAACAGTGTTGCAGCTGTGATGGCCTGATACTCGAGGCAGAACTGTTAAGGAGAGACAACTTCTGATGGACCACATGATTTCTGTAGGAAAACAAACAGTCCCAGGCACAAATGCTTCCTTGTGTCTCTGTCTGTTTGCCAGAGGCCTACCCCCAGCATTGTGGCCATTCCAAACAAGCATTTGCATGTTTAGGGCACAAAGTTCCTGCTGGCCAGGATAAAGGACCAGATCCTTAAACTCAGCTAAGGCAGAGAATGATCATTATAAGTGGGCAATTCTGTTGCATTCATGGGGAGAAACCTTGTATTTTTTAACATGGTTTCTCAAATCAGGACCCTAATCAGGTTCAGGTGACCATTGGGAGCAGACTCACAAGCAGCCTCTCTTTCACCTGTTCTGCTGTAGTAAAGAAAAGGAGAGGATTTTTAGCAATTGTTAGGCTTTTCCTAATCCTTCTAGGAGAGATGTGTGCAAACTGTGTCTTCCTTAGGCTGCATAGTGGAGGCACTCAATGGCACTGGTTTCATGCATGACACAACTGCAGAAAGGGAGAGAGAGAGACAAATATGTCCCTATTCCTATGTTGTTTGCTGCATGCAGCCACATGCAAACCTCCAGTGAAAGCTCTGTGGAGCCATTAGGGTTATACATGATCCAGTCATTAAATGGGAAAAGGCTTTTTAACAACCTACCATGTGAGTGGAAACTCCCTGTGATACACTCTACTATGCTCTGTGTGCTATTTGATCCCAGCAGTATCAGAGGACCATGTCTCACCTCTCCTGTGCTGCATCTCTTGGCCCTGACCCCCACATCTCACCACTGACCATGGGGCTGACCATGCCACTAGCACGTCTCCTGCCCTCTGTGTCCTCTCTCCTGCTCTCCATAACTTCTCACAGGAGGGGAATCATCTATTGTAGCTTGGAATTTTTCTGTCTTTTTTTAGAGGTGGTTGGAGAGGGGAAACATGAATGTGATTTGATTTTTGATGATCTTTCACCCTGTTGTTAACTTTACAACCTTGACCTGCAGGAGGGGAGTTCTTGTAGGAGGACACCAGGAGGACTATGTCCAGTATTGGGCCTTTGTCAAGGGGAGTTAGGTTGGCCTGTAATGCAGTGAGTTTTTATTTGGAAAATATTTATTGTCACTACTGAAGGCCAGTGTATTCCATCCTGCAGTGACTCAGCTGGTCTCATGCATGTTGAAGATCAGGGGCTAAATGGGAATTGGATTTAGCGTGTCCTGCTGTATCAGCTCTCAGCTGGTACACATGGTTTCCATAAGCTCATAATTTACCTAAAACGTGTGCCTGGAGCTGAGCAGGGGATCCACATCTGATCTGTCACTGGGTTGTTAGTTTGCAGATGGGGATGCTGTTGAGGTAGCATGGCTTTGGGTGAAGATTTATGACAGGACAAGTGCCAAAACTACCAAAAATGGGGAGCTGATGTTTTCAATGCATCACTCATGGATGGAGCTGCTGACAGGGAAATACTTTAGCAGACATACTGATCTCATTCACAAAGTCCTGCCATCACTTGCTGAGACAAAACAGAGTGAGTTATCCTGCTGGGAATGTCCCTCTCCTGTATACACCCCCTTACTGCACACTGTACCTCAGCCATGTACTGTTTCTTAGCATAGACTGACATCCTCATGTCTGAAAATATGAACACTTTTGCCATTGGGTTTGAAATGCCAAAGTCAGGGCTCCATCCACCACCCTAAGTTTTCTTTGAACTGGCCCACGCAGAAGAAATTTGCTCCATTTCCCTGCACTAGAGAGAACATCAGCACTCCCACTCGTGCTGCATCTGGAGGGCAGACTCCAGGCCCCACAGGAAGGACCTGGGAGTGACAAGGAGCATGGACAGGGCTCTGGGCTGGTCCAAGCCATGCAAAGCCGTGTTGCCCTTTGCACTTCCAGGAGGAGCAGCAGCTTTAATGCCAGAAATGACTGACTACAGAACCCACTATTTCCCCCTAACAGTTACAGAGCATGGAAGTTTCAAGGCTAAAATCTGGAAACCTAAATCTAAAGCATCTTAGATCCTTCCCCCCCCCTCCTTTTTTTAAGTGGTATTGAGGAGCACCACTTTGGTTACATAATAATTGCCCTCAGCCTGAGCTTTTTATCAGGTAGTTAGTCAGGGATTTGAGGGAAAAGATGTCTAAACTGTTGAATATTTGCTTACTAGTCCACAACTGTGCTCTATTTTGTTGTAGCTTCTGTTTTAAAGGCCTCAAAATTTTTTATTCTAAAAATTGGAAAAATCCATGACATCATTTTTACCTTTCATTTTCTGTGGTTTTATTCAGTGACCATGGGTAGGGAAGGTAGGAGAAGCTAAAACACAGTTAGCAAGGAGAACACCAGTGCTAATGCCAACAGGCTATGCAGAGCCTCTTCCACCCAGCCAAAGGGATTCAGGTACTTCTCTTTCTGAACTGCTTTTCCCTCACTGTATGTCTGAGACAAAGCACTTCTTCCACCCTCAGTGTGGCTCCAAAGTTGCTCAGAGCTGGGAGTATGAGAGGTCTGTGTTCGTTCAGTGCTCAAGATCAAAACCATCCAGATTGTTAACACCAGCCTCTGAACCATAGCAGCCTGCTCCAGCTGGGTCAGCCAGAGCCTTTTAAAGCTGCTGTTTCCTAACAAGCTTTGTAAAACCTCTGACTGCTTCGAGATCTGCAGGTGAACCGTGCAATATAGAGCCTCATTTATTTACTAGTGCCTTCCACCAAAACTCTTATCACAAGGAGAGGGAAAATCACTGGGATTCCTCGGCTCAGAGGGGAAACCCAACTGTGAGCTGAAAGCAGAGGACATGCCCTGATGTTGTAGGTATCTACAGACTGGCTGAGGGAACTGGGGTTATTTAGCCTGGAGGAGACTGAGAGGAGACCTTATTGCCCTCTGCAACTACCTAAAAGGAGGTTGTAGTGAGGCTGGTGTTGGTCTCTTCTCCCCAGTTGCTGATGACAGGACAAGAGGAAATGGCCTCAAGTTCCATCAGGGGAAGTTTAGGTTGGATATTAGGAAGAAGTTCTTTACTGAGAGGGTGGTTGGGCACTGGAATGGGCTGCCCAGGGAGGTGGTGGAGTCCCCATCCCTTGGGGGTGTTCAAAAAACGGGTTGATGAGGCACTTGAGGCCGTGGTCTGATGGTCTAATGGTCAGGAATATGATGGGATAAAGGTTGGACTTGATGACCCTGGAGGTCCCTTCCAACCATAATGATTCTATGATTCTATACAGATTTTTCGAAGCATAGCTGCATTTTTTCAGACCAGTATATACTTTGTCGAGATGTTCCTTATCCTTTGGAATATATCTTCACTTCTTTCTCCATCCCTCTCCTTTCTCTATTCTAAAAAGGGCAACAGAGCATCCTTACCCCTAATACAGCTATCACTGAAGGAGCACTTCCAACTTTATGGGCTTCCCTGCATATTTTTGCCTTCAGACACCAGCTCACAGCAGTGTGATGAGTGGGTGCTAATTACGGAGAACTACATTTCGACAACAGAACTTTACTGCTGGTGAATACAGAAAAATTGCTCATTAGAGCAGCATCGTATTTAGTCAGATTGGCTTCCCTAGATATTAACATTCTGGCATTAATGCAGACTGGCAGGGCAATACTTGAATAAAACAATCTCAAGATAATACATACAGAAGGAATTGTACAGCTGTTGTCCAACCTGTGGGCTTTGCTGGGCATTTCTGCCCGGGGGGCTCCCACGTGCTGCTTCTGCACAAAACCCTACCCTTGGATTTCAGGAACTTACACATACAATTTGTTTTTTTAAAGTTGCATTTCACAGGGCATGGTGCACCGTGAATATGATTTATGCATATGCATTTCATGCATATGATTTATCTTCACGAAAGATGCTGTGCTTGATTATTTTCCCAGACATCCAACGCTTACCCAAGTTGTTTGGCACAACTGTGCTGTGCCCATGGTGCAGGTGGTGTGGAGCTATCTGCTCAATGGCTCTCTTGGCACAGAAAGGTATCTCCAATGTTGAAACCACCCTGGAAAATGTATTGCTTGTACCTGTTGTACAGAATAACACAATAAAGGCAGCTCAGCAGAATCTGGTGTTTGAACACAAAAACCCCTTGGAAGCTTCAGGTGCCTTGTTTTGGTGCAGAGAAACTGTGAGTTGCCAAAAGACTTCAGCACCAAGCTTATCCCATGCAGTTTTGTAAGCAGCAAGCACAGGGGCTGTGGTTTGGGTTCACAACACTGCACACAGAGGTTTCTTTGCTTGGACGTGGCTCCCTGCTCCCCCCTCTGCAGCAGCAGGGGCATCTCCAGCTCAGCCTCCTGCTTGGCTTTGCAGAGCAGGCCACATCTCTGATGCTGTGTTGGGAGAACAGGGGCTCCTCTGGGTGCGTGGGCTGGTGCCAGTGTGTGTGCAGCTGGGTGAGATGCTGCTGCAGAAGCCATAGCCACAGGGAATTCCTCAATCCCACGTCCTTCCCACTTCCACCTCTGAGTTTACAGCAGAAATAGCTGCTCCAGTGGGCTAATGAAGTGATACAAACATACACAGAAAGGACATAACTGTTCAGTAGTGCTCATCTATGTACATACATGCCAGTGTCCTCTTCTGCAACCCTCTGGGCTGCCCTTTGACTTGAACACCAGCTTTTGCTAATTAGCTCAGCTTTATCTACTTAGCACCCAATGGGAGTGTGTCCCTCTGAGCTTGCAGAGAGCCCAGAGATAAGGATTCCTGTGGAGGAGTAGGGGAGAGCTCTTCCTCGGAGTTTGTGTGGCGTGTTCTTGTCTCTGTGCACTGGGCAGATGTGTGAGTGTGTTCTTGTATTGCTGTTACTGTGTTGGTTAATGCAGAAGCTGGGCAGTGCCTGCACCCAATTGTCACTGTCTTGTCTAACCTTTTTCTTTCCTGTGAGTTTACTCTGTGTATTTTTTTTTTTTAAATACTGGTCATGGTATTTTGTCTGTAGTTTGCCTTGGGAAATAGAGTGTGTCCTACATCCATATCTATTTTAAGACTCTGCTCTCTTGCCTGCTGCCAGCTGGGGACATGGCTAGAAGGAGCAATGGTTTCGTGTTAAAAGAGGAAGCACTGGAGATTTCTAGGGAGCCTGTAAGTGTGAGAGCCTATATATGTTTATAACCCAGAATATTATGCTCTTAGGGGTAGGACTCATCTCACCTGATTTCAGTATTTTCAAAGTTGGCACTCTGTTTTTACTTAATTGAATAAGGTCTATTTGCAGACAAAGAAGAATGAGGCACACCCAGAAAGCAAATTATTGTGTTTCTAATATTTGTATTAAGTTAAGAAGAATACCCTTTTCCACTGTTAGTTCTGTTCAGATTTACTTGGGTTTGGGGCTGGGGAGGCAGTAGACATTATGTTACCTTAATGATAAGGAAATCATCTGTGTTTGCTTGGTGCAGAGCAGTGAAAAGGAATTGGGATTTATACCCCTAGATGGTTTAGGCACTCTTCATGATTCTGCCTCTCTGTAGAAGCCAGCAGAGCTCAACAGAGCAGTGATGTCTGTATGTTGCTGGATACTTATGTTTGTGGGTAGTAAATGTTGTTTCAAGCCAAATTGCTTCTTCATAACTTTCTTTTCCCCAGTGTTGAGAAAAGGGGAGCTGAAGTGAGCTCCCAGTTCATTGCAGTAGGTGATGAATACCTGCAGTGCAGTCACGTTAACATTCATCACATTATAAGTGTCTGTGTGGGGCTTGTACTTCGAGCTGGAACTGCTCAAGTCCTGACTGGGGTAACCAAAGGAAGTTGTTTAATGGTGGTGTTGCACACCCGTGTTCAGGTGTGCTCTCAGTACAGGTTGTTGTGGGTAAGAATTCATGCTGAGCAAATCAGTCCTGCTCTTACTAACAAAGTGCTCGCAGGACCCAGTCATTCACTGATGGAAATTCATTCCACATTAAAGTACCTGAGGGTTAAGTGCATTTTCCCCAAAATTGAAAGGCCCAAACAGAACCACTGCTTGTCAGAGAAGCATGAGGATGAATTTCAGCTGTTGGAAGCAAAGATGATTTGAGAGCAGCAGCACTTCCAGGTGTCTTCCTTACCATTGTGCATCTTGTGCCTGTGCAGGTCTCAGCCCACAGCTCTCCAGCTCAAACATGGGATCATTATCACCCTGACTGCTTAGTTGTGTTCCTACATGAGTGGCTTCTTGGGTGGGCTGATTAGCATGGTTTTAGCTAAATCCCAGTTTAAGAAGGAATGTGGGTCAGAACTGGTTCCAGATGGTAGTCCAGGGATGTGGTTCCACCCTATGTGTGCATTGGCCCTATCCCAGAAGGTTTTCATAGAGTAGAATAGAATCATAGAATCACTATGGTTGGAAGGGCCCTCCAGGGTCATCAAGTCCAACCTTTATCCCATCATATTCCTGACCATTAGACCATGGCCTCAAGTGCCTCATCAACCCGTTTTTTGAACACCCCCAGGGACGGGGACTCCACCACCTCCCTGGGCAGCCCATTCCAGTGCCCAACCACCCTCTCAGGAAAGAACTTCTTCCTAATCTCCAACCTAAACTTCCCCTGATGGAACTTGAGGCCATTTCCTCTCGTCCTGTCATTAGCAATTCGGGAGAAGAGATCTCGGGCTCGGACACTCCTGAGTCCTCTCCTGCCACCACTCTGGGTGCACAGTGCTCGGTGATGTGCTGCTCTGCTGCATGGCGTGGTGCTTGTGTTCACAGACCCAACCAGAAAAGGTTAAAAAAAACTCCAAACACCCACAACTGAAATAAACCACAAAACAACAAGAACTTCATGGCTGGAGATGGGTCAAGAAGAATCCCATGGCAAGTGCTGCTTGGTGTCTTTGGACTATTTTTATTTTATTTTTTTTTTAGTGCTGTGGCGCTTGTGACAAGAGGGACAAGAGTACATAGATGTGACCCTCTAGCTCAAAGATGAGCGGCTGCCTAGGAAACCTGGCATCAGTGTAAGTTGTTCCATGGTTTCGGGTGGATGTTCTCTGAAGTGCTTTTGCTTAAACAGCTCTTTGCTTCACAAAAGCTGGCTGGTCAGTGGGTCAGACCTGATTGTGAGAGACTACAGCATGGGATTGCTGCTCCAGTGCCAGTTCTGAAGGTCAAAAATGCCCCTCCTTCATTTGCTCCTGGTTCACCTAAACATCTGGTGGCCCCAACTGCTCCTCTGCCTGCAGTGATGGACAAATCCATCCTCCTGGAGTTCAGCCAATGCACTGGAAATAGTAAGGAAGGCTCACACAGGTTTTACTGAGCTTGTCCTGGTGAGTAAACACTATAGAGGCTAGAGAGGAGTGATACAAGTAGCTTTGGACCTGGCAAAGTGGTTTGGAGGGGTCGCAGCTGATGTTTGTGTTGGTGTTGTCCTGTGCTGCATCAAGCTGGTTGTGAGTTACAGAAAGAGTCACCCCTGTGCCTATCGAGCGTGCACCGTTCCTGTGTTATCAGGTAAAGCTCTGTGGTGTTACCTGGTCTTTCATCGTGTTTGGCAATTCTTCTGTTTTTCTTCTCTGGGGAGGTCCAAAATGACTTGCAAAGTGAAGCTCACCTCTGAGATTGAAGAAGAGAACTTTATCAGTCAAACAGAGCTTTCCAGCCACTTTCATATAATATTTAAGATGCAGCATAAAAGTTATAGTTTATGCAGTAGTACTGCAGAGTGAATTTGGTATTGATTTAAAAGTTAGTCATTTTAGCTTACTATTTTATGCATCATAAAATGGCCTTAGCTTCAGTAAGAATCATTAATTTATTCTTGGCATTGGGCTAGTAAAAGCACTTAATTCATTGCCCTGTCCTTAAAGTTGGACAAGTGAGATCTTAATAAAATTGTGATGGGGAGCAAAGCCATTTCTGAACAGGGCTGTGGTCCCACTCTTGTGTTCCTCAAACACATCTTACTCTGGGGGGGGTCACTTGCATATCCAGCTGGGTCAGCACAACAACTGTGAGTCTGGAGGTGCTGGATTTGCCAGCTGGAACCTGCAAGTCTGATTTTTGGCACTCAGGCCACCTGCACGGAGGCTGGGAAATACAACTAGGTGCTGAAACAGCTGATTTGGGTTGCAGAAAAGGGAGGGGGTGGGACTCTTCCCTTGCCTGGGACATCAGTGCCTTCCCCTGGCGTTCAGGAGGGTTGAGTACAACCCACACACCGGTGGGGTAAATGCATGAGCCTGTGTGTGGAGATGAGAAGTGATAGTGCTTCAGGCAGGCCTCCAAGGCGAAGGACCTCAATTTCAGTTTCTGCTCATATGCTGGTTTTATTTATAAGCTATTAAAGATGTATGAAGGGATTTTTGGAGCAGGCAGTGGAGCTTGTGTCTCTGCTTCCGAGCGCAGGGTCTGACCGCTTGGTTACAGACTGCTGATTGCTTTCCTGCATGTTTTTTGTGTTGGATCCTCTGATGTTAGCCACTGTAGTTGTTCCATTTACATGGAAATCGAACTTTTGTAAGGTATGTCTAGCTAAGGAGATAAGCAACACAACATAGAGTTTGTTTTTTAATCTGCAAGGAAATGCATCCTGGTAAATCACCACTTTCTGTGCAGGGTTTCACATAACACCTCCCACCAGTATCGCTGGTATTTGTGTTCCTCCTGACTGGAGATGACTTGATCTCCTCTGCTGGCTTTGTAGGCAAGTGGCAGTCATTAATTTAAGGGCACTTTTGGTTCAATTTTTCCTTGCAAAAGAGCAGCAATTTCAACAGTAGCTGCATATTCCTTCCCTCTGAAATTATTTTGCGGCTCACAGCCTGCTTGCTTATAGCATCCTGAAAATCAGTTCCTTTCTCATTGGTTTGCAAGTGCAGTCAAAAGGAAAATGTAAACAGAGGACCTGCTGCATCCAGAGTGTTCTTGTTCTTCTCTGGCAGGAAGGTAATTTACACAAATGTGTGATATTGTAGCAAGGCTACCTTTAAAAAAAAATCCCCAACAAAAACACTTCATGGGCATCGTGATTCTTCTGAGTTTTTTTGCTGAGATCTGTTGTTGCACAGATGTTGAGGTGTGACATCTGACTTGGACTGATGGTGTTGTCAACTCTCCTGTCCTTGATGTCTCGATGCCAGCATCATGCCAAACAGCATTGTTTTATTGGCTTGAAGAATGCACTGCTCATAAAAACTGATGAACCGTGAGCCATTTTGTAAATTGGTCTTTTAAAGCCTTTACAGTCTGCTGCAGGATCCTTAACATCACTTACAGCTGGACATAGGACATCTAGAGAAGTGCTGCAGATGTGCCAGTGGGAACAGCTGGCAACAGATCATTTTACGGTCTTAGATATATGAGGGTGCACAAGGCAAGTAAAGCATATTAATCAGCATGTGACTTTATTGTTGTAAAAGCAATTGTAGTAAAAGTTATGGTATTCCCTGATGTTCTGCTCCAAAGCCCCTTGGAGCCTGCATAATGGCTCCCATTGAATTTTAGCAGCCTTTGAATCAGGTTTCCCATTGTAGGATGGTACTGATCAAAACCTGGTGCTCCAAAGCTATCTTCAGAAATCTCCCTTGCTGCTCTCCTTTATTCTCCTGGCAGTTACAAACACTGTCACAACTAGCATTTAGAAAGTTTTCTTAGATGTACTGATGAAAAGGACTGTCTAAGAGCTAGATATTATTATTCTGCCATCATATGTCAGGTTAGTGGGTTACGAAGTCTGTGCTACAGTGAGGAGCTTGCTGCATTGGATGTCTGCATGAACCCATTCACCTCCACATCTAAGCTATGATGCTGGAGCTTTCCTTTTGGTGGTGGAAAGCTATTGTAATCTCTCTTTGACTAACCTCAGTAAAGCTCTCTCTGTTGCTGCTGCTTTGTCTCAATGCAAGAGCAGTGCCTTCAGAGAGATTTTGAAATTTTAAAACTTGCTTTTTTGAAGACTTTGGGTCTGTTCTGAGCATGGGGATGCAACAGGTACATTCAAACTCCAAGCAGTATTTGCTCTGTGGCTCCAAGGAGTCCTTCTGCTGAGTGCAGCCACTTGTGTGCATAAGTGAAGGGACACATGGAAGGCACCCATTTTGTGGGGCGAGAAGTGACTTGAGGTTGCCTTTCACTTTCTTGATCTCCCAGTGTGGCTTTGGGCATGTCACTTAAATTTTCAATCTTGTGGTTTCCCATCTGTAAAATGGGAAGTGTATCATAGAATCACAGACTGGTTTGGGTTGGAAGGGATCTCAAAGCCCATCCAGTCCCAACCCCTGCCATGGGCAGGGACACATCCCACCACACCAGGTTGCTCCAAGCCCCATCCAACCTGGCCTTGAACACTGCCAGGGAGGGGCAGCCACAGCTGCTCTGGGCACCCTGGGCCAGGCTCTCACCACCCTCACAGGGAAGAATTTTTTCCAAATATCCAATCTAAATCTCCCCTCTAGTACTGCTTTCCTGGACTGGCCCTGTGCAGGGTCACTCTCTCCAGCAGGGATGCTCTGCCCAGTGTGTGCAGTACCAGATTGCTGGTGAGGAAGCATGTGGGCGACTGTCCCTGCTCTGACATGCCTGGACTATTCCATGGTTTAGAAAAGGGGGATATAAACCTGCAGTGCTGCCTTCTAGAGTTGCTACTTTCCACCAAGCTGTCTGCAGCTCTCTGTGCAGTGCTGGAGCTGTTTGTGTGCAGCCTGATGGAGTGCATCGCTGGCTGCATTCCCCTCACCGAACAGCAGACTGATAGCTTTTTTTAACTGACTTCCTTGCTGGTGTTGCCCCTGACTTGGTGACACCTAGAAATGCATTCTCCAATTTAATTGTTCTGACAAACCCCATTATTGGCTGGCTGGGGAGCTCCCATTCTGCACTTAGCAGCAACATAGCATCGATTCAGTGCGGGGCTTCCTGAAGCTGAATTAAAAGAGCACTGTGCCTCTGCTCTCAAGCAGCAATTCCTCTCCTTGTTTAATAATGTCTATGGGAAAATTCCCAGCCCTGAGCACAGGATTCCTGTCTGCCTGTGTGCCGTTCAGATCCTCCCAGGGGGTCTTGTAGCTAGAATGCACCATTTCCAGGATAATGCCTGTAGAAACTTATTAATTCCTCCCCTGTTCTGTTCCTGTAAGGGGATGGAAGTGACCTGGCTGAAAGCTTTAGCAAAGTATGAAGCAATTGGGACTGCCTTCATCGAATTTTCAGTTAGGTCTCAAATATGTAAATACCTGCAAAACTGGGATCTCCTTCCTAAAAATGGCTATAGCTAAAAATAGAGTTTGTACCAGACCTTGGCTCTCAGTTTGCTGCAATCATGCAGCTGGGTGTGGAGAGCAGTCTGGGTATGCGGGGGATGGCCCATGATCAGCTAAATACTGTGCTGATCTGTGCCTTTACAGAGCCACCCAAGCCTATAGCATCTGCCTTTTTGTGTTTGAGTCCTGCTGGCTGGGTAGCTCTGCACAAAATACATCCCTAGCCCATCTGCACTGCAAGCAGAGACTATGGGGGCTGCTGCTTTGGAGGACAGTACAGATGAGACGATCCTGTGCTTTATTTACAGCTTCTCAGAGCACAGCAGACAGCGTGTCATTAGAGAAATTGGCTCTGATGTTAGAGAGAGGACAACCTCGTGGATCAGTGTGTCAGGAAGGCAAGAAAGTACAGGTCTGATGGGCTCTAGAGAGCGGAGATGGTGCTTTTGGAGAGGGAAGCAGGATGTATTTGCGTCTTGCTTTCATTATGGATGGAAGAGAAAACACTGCATTAATGGGAAGGTATTGAACAGCCACTAACTGGAGCTTTTTAAGCTGAAAGGGTTAGGAAGAGAATGGGCCAAGGAAATTTTGGGGGAATGCTGAATTTGAACCCCCTCTGGAACACAGAAGACAGAAAGGACTGGGATATAGAGCAAACATGGTGTTGGTATTTGTCATTAAGGTACCTGTAAATACAACTGAACAAAAGGAGTGCTCTGGCAACCCATGGGGGAGGTCACAAACTTGCGCTTTGCAGGCAATCCCTACCTCATAGAATCATCGAGGTTGGAAGAGATCTTCAGGATCAGCCAACCCAACCCCTACCTACATCCCTACTCGCCCACATCACCCGGCGCCACATCCAGATGCCTCCTGAACATCTCCAGGGATGGTGACTCCACCACCGCCCTGGGCAACCCATTCCAACACCCAGTCACCCTCACAGGGAAGAAATTTTCCCTGATATCCAACCTGAATCTGCCCTGCTGCAACTTAAAGCTGTTTCCTCTCATCCTTTCGCTATGGGCACGGGAGAAGAGACCGACCACCAAAAAAAGAAAGCAAAAAAAAAAAAAAAGACATCTGAGCCTTGTTCTTAATCCTGTAGAGGAAGAAGAGCTGTGTCTGGTCTGGAGGCAGTTCTCATGGGTTCACATCCTGATGGCCGTGCTCCTGTGCTTGGCTGCTTTGCAGCTATTGCATTGAGCAATGTTTAGCTGGCTGTGTTTAGCTGGCTGCTTCTGCAGGCTTTTTGTTTAGGATTTGTCAGTGCCAGAGGTGGTGTTGAACGCTAAGATGCATGGATGCCTTGGAGTGTAAGGTTAATGGAAAACATGATGTCAGTGGGCCTGGTGATCTCTGGAACAAGAGGGCAGTGAAAATGAAAAAAAAAATGTTTTTGTTGAGGCCTGCTAGTGAAGGTGAAGAAATAGCCAAAGGATTGAGAGAACCTGAGAGCAAGAAAGTTCTTTGGGAAGGCTGGGAACTGGAGAAGGAAGAGCCTGAGTAGAATTGATTTGTAGGCAATGAAGACCTGTTTAGCTCGTGAGTCACAGTTTTTTCTATTTGCTATGGCTTAGCGAAGCATTGGCTTGTGTTCTGGCCTCTCCTGTATTTTAGGTTAAACACGCAATTAAGAGGTCTGAGTGAGAACCTGTGGGCTCAGCAGACATAAGCAAGTTGGTGCAGATCAAGTCTGCAGAGGTAGAAATTCCGGCACAAAGGTTGGAAGCAGCACAGACTGAGGACTGCAGCCCATGTTTCCTGTGGTCTGAGTTTAACATTTAACCTGTCCCGAGTTAAATAATCTTGATGGGGAAAATGGGTTGCAATTCCATGGTCCGAAGAGCTGAAATCCAGGGATGGTGATAAAATAGGCAGCACACAGATGTTGAGGGCACTGGGACAGGGAGCTTGCAAGTAAACCCAGTGCTTAGGTGCCCAGCAGAGCTGAGGGCCAGATTTCCAGTTGTGCCCTGGATCTCATCAGGGTGCTGAGTGACTCTCCTGGAGGTGGCCCAGGCCGCTTTAGCACCTCCTAAAGTCTAGGGCATGAAAGCTGGCAAGAAACACAGCCCACAGCTTGCTGGTTCTGGTACTGCACTGGGGGTGGGAGACCCCAGCCAGCTGCTGTTGGGTTGGAGCTGGATATGGGCTGGAGATCTTGTCATGGGTGCTGGTGAGACGCTGTCCAATATCATGATTTATTCTGAGATGCATTTTATGAAATCTGGCTGTAAACATTACTCTGATCCCCTTTGTCCTCAGAGGCAAGTGAGAGAAAAGGGAGCAGACCCTGGGGGAGCTTCTACAACCCCAGAGCAGCAGTGGATGGGTCTCCAGACATGCGGTGAAGGTGACAGCAGGTGATGTCCCCTTGGGGTGAATGTGCCCCTGTCAGCCCTGCGGAGGTGTACGGGTGCCTGCAGCTCGGTTTGAGGGGCAGGGGCTGGGGAGGGATCCTCTGCTGCTGCTTCCACACTTCATTCTTCTTGCCCCAGAGCCGGCAAAGGCGACTTCTCCTCCGCATCCCTGGGCAGGTGATGCTGGGGTTGCTGGGCCCTTCCCTGCAAATTAGGCTTGTGGCTTTGCCAGAAATGACATCATTTGTTAGGCAGATTTCTTCATTAGGAAGCTTTCTAATCTCAGACATGAGTGACACAGAAACCCTCCCCATCCCCCGAGCACGGGCAGAGCTGAGCTGCACTGCCAGTCTCCGCAGTACGCTTGGCTTATTTATCACTCGTGTCATCGTGTTTGCTTTATGACAAATGAACTTAATCACGATTTTCACAGTGGAATACACAGGAAAATACCCAGGATAACCATAGCTGCAGGTACAGAAACCCAAACTTAATTTAGAAAGGATATACAGGAGCAGTCTAAGCAGCTGAAGAAATGAATTAATCTAATTAAAAGACTCATCTATATGTAACTCTTCATGCTGGAACAATAGCCCCGTGAGATGGGATGGTGCTCAGATTCTGCATTAAACTTTTTTCTTGTATGCTTAATGCTGAACCAAATCTTTATCATTATTTGTTGCTGAAAAGTATATTCAGGCGTTGGGAATATTTTATTCCCCCCTAATGTTGCAAAGTGGAGGAGGGTAGGAATTGCAGATCATTTATTAATGCTCTGCTCTATCGTGGTCTTAATCTCAAACAGATGGGCCAGGATGCTCTGGCTAAAATTCACACTGACTTGCACAGAGCTTTCCATGTCGAGGGTGGTGATGAAGAGACTGGGCCAGGGCCCTGAGTGTGATGGTCACCTAGAAATGTGATTCCAGAAATTCTAGAGGCTGAGACTTAATCACTTCAGCTTGGGAGAGAAAGGGGGATGCGTGTAGGTGTGCATGCACACATATGGATGCATACATATGGATGTGCTTTGGAGTACAGCTTGGTTTGATTCTTTTATATGGTGTTCACTGTGTGGCTGTGCTGTTGAGGGAGACTCTGATAACTGCTTACCTGACCCTGACGGTGCAATATACTTCCAATTTCTGCATCATTTCTGACCCTTATTGGTATTTTTCTTCCCCTCATGATACCAGAGCAGAAATTACGGTGGTGGAATCAGAAAGAATAATGCTTCAGAAACTAACCTACTGCTGTGAGTGTATTTTCATGCTCCTCCAGCCAAAGGCAATAACGGTGTGAGCTGTCTGTGCTGCGCTGAAGAGCATTTCTGTGTGTAGAAACATCATTAGAGAGTGGCTGAAAGCACATAGCCTTAAAGAAGAAAATCGAAGAAACTTCCCAGTGTGGCACCAGGCATCCTAGACTCTCCAGGAGATTTAGTGTCAGGGTGTGGAGAGCTTTCCTTAGGAGACCAGAGACTGTGATTTGTTAAGTCTGGCAAAATGAGAGCTGCAAGGGAATGATTGCTTGCTATAAATATTTTCAAGGGGCAAAAGCCAATGCTGACAGAAGAGCTAATGGATGTAGGTTGGTGATGAATAAATTTAGGCTGGAAATTTAGGAGACTCCTAAACACCAGAGAATAGTTGTGGAATAGTTTTCTGATGGCTGTAAGGTGTCAAAAGTCAAATTGCTTTTTAAGATAGAGGTTGATGTCCTGAAAAATGTCCTGTGACAGTGTTCACCATTGAGGAAGGGGATGGCTCTGCTTAGTGAGCCAAACATTCCCCACTTACAGCTTTATGTTTTATTGAAAACTCAATTCTTTGCCCATGGTGTCCTTAAAATGTGTTGGAAGCCGGAGGCTGCTGTGTGACTGAGCAGCTTGGCTCCAAAAGTCCAGCTGCTTGGTTTAAAGGTGTGGTGGCTGGAGGTAAATAAGCTGGTCTTATCTCATCTGATGACCCCAAAAACTGTAGTTGAGAAGCAAGTGACGGTGGGGCTGGAGAGGGCAGGAGCTTACAAAGTGTTGCCTTGTGGTGTGCAAGCCCTACCTCCTTGCACATCTGGGAGGCACCCCACTTCCAGTAACCCCTTTGAATGTGGCTAACTCTGGACTCCTGCCAAGTGGCAATAGGAAATAAGTTTATTTTTAAGTGCTGTTGAGCAGAAGGGACCTTCAACCATATCCAAGGCTCAGATCCAAGATATCCAGACTCTCTCTTTAGGTGTGGCATCAAGGCAGGCTGTGTTTGACAGTCTGTAACAGAGATCTCTCCCATGTCTCAAATCCATAAGGGTTTTGTTTCTGTGTTGCCCATCCACTGCATGGCTTTGCATAGGATGGATGAGAGAGGAATACCACAGGACAGACTGATTCCCATCCAGACACTTGTGTATTCTCCACTTCCTGCATATGCAGGATCCATTGAATTCACCAAGAGCATGTTCCTCCAACCCTCAAGCAGCACTTCTGCACCTTCACAGCTTCTGCTGCTGAGCCACAGCCCTGCCTGAAGTTTAGCACTGCTGCTGCTGCATTTCCACTCAGCTTCACCCTCCTGCCACCTCCTGCATCTCCTGCACTCCCCTGGCCATGGGACACAGCCCAACCTGCTAACTTGATTAAAACCATCTCTGCTGCACTTGGGACCTCTGGGGCTCCAATCCCAGAGACTTTAGGAATGGGCCAGAATTGGGAAACCTATCATTTTTTAAGCAAGAATCTGTATCTTCTGAAAGAGCAGTGAAGGAATTTGGTAGCCTCGCATCAACTTAAGGAGTATAAACTGTGCAGGCACTCAGACTCTGAAGCACATTACCCATACTTTTAGTGTCTGGACTCTCAGGAGAATGCATCTCTGTCAGCCCAGCTGCTTAAGTTGGGCATAACTGCCCATAGGAGGCACTTGAGTAAGGTTGGATTGCAGATGGACAAAAGCCTTACTTTGTTTTTACCTCTCATAAAAGTGAAGCCTCCAGTGCTGTCTTACAAAGTGTCCTACTTCGTACACTTCCAGGTGAATAAGGCTGCATAATTTAGGTAATCATAAAATATAGCAGCCAAAGGGAAGGAACGTGTGGGTAAATGGATAATCAAAAGATGGTTGTGTGAGTACTGGTGGTCAAACCTTATTTTAACTCCCGTGTCTCAGCTCGTGGCTGTCCCCAGCCTCCTGCCAGGGAAGGGAGCAGAGGTTTTTCAAAGCAGACTGGATGTAAGGTATAGTACGGTCAAATTGCACGTGGCCAGGGGGGTGGGTGGGTAGAAATGGCTTTGAGCATCTCCATCTGCTACTAATCCATGCAGTCACACTCCCAACATGGAATTAGAGCAGCCTTGAGGCAGGACTAAGACCTGTCAGCCTCAAGCAGCCCTGAGGGGAAGAAACTGAAGCTGATCTTTGGCCAGGCTCACTCCCTGCCATCCTTATTGTCCTACCCAAGAAGAGATCAGTCTTGGTTCTTCCTCCTGTAACTGGATAAACTGACCTCAGCTCAGGCTTATAGGGAGGGGCAGAGCAGCTGTAATGTGCAGGGAACAGGACACAACAGCTTATTTGACTGATTCAAGCACAGAGATGACACTGGGGGGAAGGCTCAGCCTTAAATCAGCACATTTCTGCCCTAGGCTAATCCCCTCCCTGCCCGGTGTTCCCCACTGCAGCCGTGTTAGCCAGCAATATCCCAGCCCTGCTGATGAGGATGGCAGCACCACAGCAAAGCCTCCTGCCTCCCTGCTCCCTCCAGCTCCACGCAAAGTCCTCAAACCTGGTATGGAAAAAAAAAATGAGCATCAGGCTGGTGCTGCTGAAACTATTGCAGGCTGCCACCCAGCAAACTGGTGCAGAGGGCACGGGATGCATGGTGCAAGAAAGAGATGACTTGGTCCAAGCAGCAGGACCTGAACAACAGCCCAGATTTGACCGTGTTCCTCTGCCTTTATGCACATACTGTTCCTCATGCCCTTTGCTGCTTCAGGCTGCAAAAGCTCCCTCCTTGCTGGAAGGCAGATAAAATGGCTGAGCCATGCAGGGCTCGCGGCCACCACCTCCTTGTTCATTCCCAAACATCCTCTTCTTCGGGCTATGTGCGCAGCTGAGAATAGCTCCTTGCCACAGCCTCCTCCGCAGGAACAGAGTTATTTATTCATAGGCATTGGGTTTGCTCTGATAGTCTGAATTTATTCTAAAAAGAGATGCGCCTCGTGCCTGGCCCTTCATCCAAAATGGAAGCAAGAAAAGTTCCTAGGGTGTTTTTGTACATGGTTAAAAACAATGTCCTGGAAATGCAGATGGATAAACACGGATGAGGGAAGCGTAAGTCAAGTGTAGGAACCTTCAGACTGAACATACAGACAGGTATGGCTGTCTGCCCTAGCATTTCTACATTTTCTTGTATCTCTTCTCACCCATTTCATACTTCAGTCTCTGCTTTCTTCTTTACCTCTCTTATCCTTTGCTCCCATCACTTTGCTTTAATTCTTCTGCAACAATCTTCTTTCATTTAATTCTCACTCTGTCCCCCCATCAGTGTCCATTTGCCTCTCTGCTTTCCACCCTGCTCCCACACACTCCATCTTTTCCTTCTCTCACAATACCTCTTCCTGTTCTTTTTTCCTCTCCCTGAATTCTTTTCCCTCTTCTCCCTCTTGTCTCTTCATCCTTTTTGCTTCCTTCCTCAGCTGTTTCCTGCTCATCACCCCAAGCCAAAATATGGTGGGGTTGCTCTACCCATGTAATCCCTGGGGCAGGCAGGAGTCAAAGGTCTCTGGTGCAGCCACCAGGTACAGAGATGGCCCAAACCTATGTGTGAGGCTAAAAGCTGACTTGAGAGCTAGCTGAAGAATGCAGAGACTGGGTAAACTGGGCTGGGAGGTGAAGCGTGTTGCATCAAGGTGACCCCCTGTGGTTAGGATGGAAAAACCATTTCTGCTCTCCCCCTCGAAGACCAAACTGACCTTGGGTGAGACCCACCTGGACATACCCTGAGACAGGTCCAGACAAGGGATGGGAGCTCTCGATCCCCAAAGGCAGGGACCTGACCTGGGTTGCCAGCAGTGCCTTTGGCTTGGGAACCGGGATGGAAGCTCAGGGAAGTGTTCTGTTGCATCCTGGGTGTGCAGACAGAAACATCTCACCGGAATGGCTGTTTACACTTGTAATCTTGGTCAAAAACCAGCATAAAATCCTTAAGCCTTTATCTGATGTCTTTAAGTGGATGAAAACACTAAAAATGAAGAGTTTGCCCATATGTTGTGAGTGCCTTACAGTGACAGACCTGAATGTTTATCCACATGAAGGCCCTTTCACACTGCGAGACAGTGTTAAATGGCTTCAGGGTAAGCGCATGTCGAGCCAGTAAGGGTATAAATAGCCCGTTGGAAATACTCTTCATGCAGTCTCCCACCTTCAATTCCATCAACTCTCCTGATTCCAGTTTTACGGAGAGGAAAACATTGGTTATTGTCTTCAGGCTATTTCAGATTAGGCTGGGAGCTGTGTTGCCCTCAGAAGCCCTTGTTGTGTGATAACCCCATAGCTCATGTAGACATCTGCTGGCCTCATGGGCAGTAAGAGATGCAGCATGGGAACCATGTGGCATTTGGATAAGAAGACATGAAATGCTATTTTTAAATTCCCCAAATTTCTGATTTATTGTGGAAAGCCATTGCCTAATAAATTAGGATTTTTTAACTGCTAGAGCACCATTTTCTTCCTGGAACAGGAGTTTAGTGGAAGAGTGTAGTGACTTGTGTTTTAGAGCAAGGCGCAGCCTGGTTCTTCCTCCATCCAGTCCTCTCTGTCCATCCTCAGCACTGATTTCATGTTTCCACACTGTTTTAAAATTCATCATCAGGAAAAAATGTTGATGGATTTTTTTCAGTAAGAGAGAAACATTTGTGAATATCAACTGCAAAATTTAATCTCTGCAGGGCCATAATCTAAATTCTTGTCACCGATGGAGGGGAAAGGGGCTCAGATTTTCCTTGTTTGCTTGGTCTAACAAAACCACCCCTTGCCTGCATTTAAGTTGGAGCACGTTTTGTTCACTCACTTCTGGAAAACACGTAAGCAAGTTGCTGTGAAGAAGCAGCTATAAACAGCAGCTGCTTTGAACAAGCTGGGCCAGTTAGAAGTGGGGTCCACACTGGTTTTTGCACTCCCTGACTCAGTGCTGCAAGTGTTAGTGCTGGGGAAAGATAGGGCATGGTCAGTCCACTGCCTGGATTAGCTGCTTTTGGGAACTATAAGGAGCAGAAAGCCACGCAGGCAGAGGTGGCTCTTACCCCTGCTGCACAACTCCTTCCAATAGATGGGATTTTGGGACAGTGATTTCTAATAATACTCAATAGGATGTTACTATAGCAACTATATGGTGTGGTGAATAATTTTATGGGCTTAAATCCAAAATGCTGGGAGCTAAGATGGGTCTGAGCATGATCTAGGACTACTGCCTGTGAACTTCGGTCGTTTTGTTGCTATGCTGAAGCGTTTGGACTTGGGAACAAGATAAAAGGTGCTTCTCTGAGTCTGAAGGGAGCTGCAGCTTCAGAGGTGCAGCTGGGGTGGGGTAGGGAAACTGGAGGCCACCCTGCAGGGTCCCCCTGCATGCACCATTTTGCACGTGTTTCCATGAGGGACCCTAATGCACAGCATTTCCCTTTGATATTCAGTTTGCTGTAAACCAGATCTGACATTTAGCTTCAGGTCAAATTAAATTGATTTGACCTAGGGTGATTTTTATTGGTTTGTTCTTGTATTTCACTTAAAAAAAATAATAAATAAACCACTAAAAAAAAAATTAAAATCTGTTCCAGCTCAGTTCCAAGCAGAATTACTTCCCTTTAATTTTCTCTCTTGCCAAACTGAGGAGTCTCTTACTTGCCCAGATTTCATCTGAAGTGCTAATGTACAAGAGGCAAAATTGGGTTACTGACAGTGGTGCCAGATAAAAGACATTTGGAAGCCCCTCCCTGCTAAGGCCCGTCCAGATGTGCTGTGATGAGGTTGACAGAGCACTGGAACAGGCTGCCCAGGGAGGTTGTGGAGTCTCCTTCACTGGAGACATTCAAAACCCGCCTGGATGCGTTCCTGCGTGATGTACTCTAGGTGACCCTGCTCTGGCAGGGGGGGTGGACTAGATGATCTTTC
>VZRW01000422.1:674994-696508 GCA_013398125.1 Aegotheles bennettii
CCCTGTGCTCCTTATCCCACTTCTCTACCCTTTTCCATCAAGAAATGCACCTTGACATGTAGCCTAATTTTATATCTTATCTTCAAGCCATTGCTCTTTTTCCTCCCAGCCACTAACACTGTGACTAATTTCCTCCCTTCACTTATCCTGGTACCTTGAGAGTATTTATAGACTGCCATCCTGCCCTCCCCCTCCCTTCCATACAATGTAAATTTATCTCTGTCATTCTTTCATCCACACTGGTCCCTGGTGTCCTGACCTCCAGTACGTAAGCCACCAGCATCTTCTGTAGCTTCTCTGGCATCTTTCTGTGCTTTTCCTGAATGAAAACGAGTTACAAAAATACCTGGCTCCTGGTTCATCTGTGCCAGAGGACAAACCACGGATAAATAGCGGGAGTCTCTCCTCCCTGCCCTGCCCATCATTCTGTGGGACCTTCTTTGTGTTACATTGCAGGGTCAGTCCATGAGCTCTTATTTCATGGGTCTCTTAGCTCTTTAGATGTCCTGCTTGGGTACTTAGTCTTGCTCATTCTGCAGCATTGCATACACACTTGCACTCTGGGCTGCTGCTCCAGGGAAATATTCTACATCCCTGAGCACAGTGTCATCTGCTGATGCATTTACACAATCCTGGCTGAGGTTTTTAAGGCAATGAATGATTAGCCAATATCTAATACTGCATGTGAAGACCTCACTCCAGGACATCTTAGTGTCTTAATTCCCTTATTGTCACTTTGTCCATTTGACTGATTTCCTGTACATATGATTAAGAGAGAGAGGACTGAATGCCAAAAATACAAGAGAAAGTGAAATTTCCCACTACTTTTTCTTTGCTTCCTAACACCAAGCTTATAGCCAAGAAGGTTATTAGATTATGATTGGTTTTTTAGCACACCCTAATGCTTAATCTTAACAAGTAGTCACGCTCTTCCAGATGCCCTCTGGCTCGCTCACTGTGGTAGTCTCTCAAAATGAGCTTCTCCCAGAGAACATATTGCGTCGCTTGCCATGGAATTTTCTGGATGTCCCCTTTTACCTCTTTGAAAACAGCAGGGAGCACTGCTTGCCATATTTGTGTTTTTTGTTATTGATGTTTATCTAATTTTGGCACAAACCTGTATGTGAATCAGCAATATCTGTAGAAATGTCCTGTCCAGAGCTTCATCTAGAAGCTGCTTTCTTTTCAGATGAAGCACTTTACCTGGTGTATCTACTGGGATGGAAAGGTCCTTGTTCATGATCATAGCTGCAAATCTGACTGTCATGTGGCTGTCTTCCCAAAGTAGCTCATGCTGGAGCCTGAAGCAGGAGAACTGCTGTGGAGGTCATGTATTTATCCTGTCTCCCCAGGCAGGAGCACCTGATAGCATTTGAGAGTTCCCTGTGTATTCTTAAAAATCTTCAGTAGTTTAGGGTCAGAAACCTCCCAGGGCTGAATAGGAAACTGTTTTAAGGTTGGGATGGCAACAAAGTCAGAGATTTTCAGGTTTGGAGTCTTGGTCCCACTGGGGGCAAGGATATACTTTGGAGGAAAACAGACTTCCCTGTGACTGAAAAGCTAAGTTTTTGTTGCAGATTATAATAGGATCTTCCAGGAGATGGGGTGAGGCAGTGGTGTGCAACAACCACTCCTCAAGAACTGCTTCAGCAGCACCATCAGCACAAGGATGGGAGGTCAGGCAGAGGAGGAGAGCAGGGGGAGAGCTGTCTGATCCTGCCTTTCCCTGCAGCTTCCACGGTTACCTGGCAGCTGGACCCCTCCTGTGTGGCAGAGACTCTGGGAAAGCTGCACCAGACATCATGATCTGGGTAATTATCCACAGCTTTTCACTTGTGAAGCCAAACACCAGGCTGTGCTGCTGAATGCAGAGAGAAGTGCCAGTCAGAGAGGTTGGTCCTGGCACTGCTGTCAAGCTGCTGCCCCCCTCCTGCTTTAATATCACACAGTAATTCCAGCAAATGGTTGGTTTGAGTCAAGATTGCTCCACCACAAGCTCAAAAGCTTTGTGTAGTTCAGCCTCCGCTGTCTTTACGTCTGCAGAAGGCTGTGATTTAGCCACTAACTCTGACTGCAGGGAGCTGGGTCCCCTTGCAAACAGCAGAGGCACGACTTTGCCTTGGCTTTCCTCTGTTCTTCCAGGAAAGCTGTGGTTGGCAGCTGCCTGCCCTAGAGCAGAGCAGTTGCCCCCATCCCTGCCCTGCTGGCTGCAGCAGGATAGAAGTGGGCCACAGCCAAAGATAACCCTGTCTGAGGTTTCCTCATCCCACAAAACAGTGGGTGAGTCTGCAGGGCTGCCTGTGGGGCTGCCTGCATGGTGTACACATAAAGGAGCTGCTCCTTTATCCCCAGCCTGTGGGTTATCTCCAGGAGTGAGGAGCCTGTGAGTGAAAGCCAAGGTGAAAGGTGCCCAAAGACAAGCCAGCCTGTTGACCAGGCCCCAGCTCACCACAGAGGTCCTACATCACCCTGACAAGCCTTCAGGCTTTGCAAATGGAAAGAGATGGAGAGCTCCTGAGTAAGGAAGGACCTTCTCCTGGGCTTTCGGGGAGGGAGATGGTCCGACTAAGCTGTGTTCCTTGAAATTTTAGTTGTGCCTCTGCTCAAGGAACAGACTTCAAACTTGCTGGCTGGTCTCCTGGTTGGGTGAATATTTTTGATGTCATGTATTCAGTCAGGAGGTGGAGAGGTTTGTGGTTGTATTGGTTCTTCACTAAAGTAGAATGAAGCATGGGATGTCTCTAAAAATGTCCTTCAGGGAAGTGAGATGTCTGGGGAGGATTTTCCTGTCTCTGCTTGGAGTAAACTCATCTTTTACAGGTGAAGACACGTAATGGCAGGTAAATAGAGGGAGGGACTTTGAAGGCAAGGACACTTATAGCATTAGTTATAGCACATATGGTCCCATCCTCCTTAAGCAGAAGATGGAGCCAGCAGGTTGATGCTGATTTATGACTACGGTGGCTCTGTTTCACATTCTGCACTACTCTGAAAGGTTTAACTTTTAATATACTTTTGAAAACGTTGGTTGACTTTCAGATGCACCTTTGGTGCCTCCACCTTCTAAAAGTAGAAGGAAATCACTTAACGTGCAAGTAAACCATGGTAGTGCTTGGATCAGAGCCTGGTGCCTCACCTACCTCAGCAGAACCTCTGTGGGTTTATCTATTTAGTTATTTATTAATCTTTTCTGATGCTGCTCAGATTTCCTGGCTGCTCCGTGATGTTACATATTCTGGATCCTACTTGATGCTGTACAGGTTCTTTTCTCCTAATGTTTCTGTTACTGCCAGCACAGGTGGTCAGCAGGAGCCAACCTACGCTGGTGCTCCGGTCTTCCTGGCGCAGGTCACATTGTGATGGGAAAACCTTGGGTGGAAAGAGGGTCAGATGGTGACTTTTGAGCTCTGTCTCTTTGCCTGAATCAGCCTCGCACCGCCGTGTCCTCGCTGACCTAGATTTCCCTGTTGTCCCTTGGGCATTAGATTTTATCTTGATTTGTGGTTGGTAATGTCTTGTCTTCAGACTCTATTTGCTGGCTCCCAGGGCCTGGTACTTCCTTCCCCACTGACAGTTTTATGTCTCTGTAACTCCAGTGTCTTTGGTGAAGCCGCTCCTGATTTACCGCAGCCCTCAGTGCCTGACAGCTGCTTTTCTCCCTGAATTACCATGCCTGACACATTGCTGTAGGTGTTGTGCATTGTCATGAAATTAATTTTCCTCTCGAGAGCCCTCAGTGATTTCAGCTGAACTTCGTTGCAATTGTTGCTCTGTCTCCTGGAAGATTCATGGTGCTGGGGTAGCTTTGACCTTGGGGGATGGGGAGCCAGGCCTGAGTGCAAGAGAAATTTTCTTTCTTTTTTTCTCATTTTTTAATAGCTCTGCTTCCATGAGATGTAGCCATCAGGTATGAGTGGCATAGAGAAAACCCAGCAGTCCTTCCTGATGTGTATCAGACTCTTACTCAGGCACTCGTATTTCAGCAGGAGTCCCTCTCCAATGCTGGCTTTTTACCTCCCTAACTCTAAGCCCTCTCTCCCTAGGCATGGAAGAGCCTGAAGCAGCAGGGCAATGATTTCTCTCCCAGGTTTATCACGGCATCAAAATCAGCTGGCATGGGCATTTCTCTCTTTTCCAGGCTGAGTTTGAAACTGCAGTGAGGCAGCTGTGGATTGCCTTACAGCAGTGGTGCAAAGCTGAATTTATAAGCAACTGGGACCCAGAAAAGCAAGGGCTGGATGTGCAGGAGGTGCCTGTGGGAGAGCCCTGGAACGGGGGCTGGGCAGGGAAAGGAGGTGTTTCTGCAGGGGATATTGAAAGACAACCTGGGTCTGAGTTTGGAGAGTGACCAACTGCTTTGTAGCAGTCTGGGGATAAAACCAGTGAATAGCTGAAGTTCCTAAATCATGTTTGAAATGAGATTTAGGTATTTGAGAACTTAAAGACAAATAAGACTTAGCCAAACACATCCAGATTTTGTGAGATGCTTTTGTGTGTAGTGCTCTAAAGGGAGCTGGGCCCCATCTCAAGTCATTTCAAAAACATGATTTAGGTGCTAGCTCGCTTAGTGCTCGGAGTATTTTTGTCGTGGGACTCAATGGAGTTTGATCATTCCAGGGAAAATGTGACTACAGTGAAATAAGAATGAATTCTTTTCATAAGCAGGGTTTAATTATCCTTAGCAAAGTGCGTGTGATGGCATTTTAAGCAGTACCTTAGTGTTGCTGAACCCTACCAACCAGTCGTGTCACTCCTGTCACAGGAGTGAAAACAACCTGCTTTCTTCCTGAACCAGATTTTAGTTAAAACTTACTGAATGATATTTGTATCCTTTTCTGTTCTAGCAGGAACATTTGCAATTTTATACACGTTTCAAAGTGTTCTCACACTCCTCTCAAGGCTCTTTTTTCAGTGTACCTGATTTTTATGCTGTCTCGAGTACTGGGGAGGGCTGTCCTGGTCCTTACACCAGGGTTTTACTGCCATGTCAAACTGGAGCTCTCTGAGACCATTTATTGAAGCAGAAAGCCTGGAGTGATGTGCGAGTGGGAACTGCTGAATTATTTACTATGGGTTCACTTTGCACACCGGCTGGTTGGCTTTGGGGGACCTGCTGAGCATCCCCTGTCAGATGCCATGAGCTCTGTGGATGTCCATGGGAGCTGAGGATATTCAGCATCACCAAACCAAGCTCTGCTCCTCTGTTTGACTCGACTCAGACTAGGGTGCACCATGACACCCACACTGCCTATTCAGCAGCAGCAAAAAGGTGGATCCTGGTACCTTTTCAGAGCAGCACTGGCAGGGAGACAATAGCTGTTGTGGTGCAGAGTCCATGACAAAGAAAAAGATGCTGTTAATAGCCTGCTGGGATGACGGTGCTGGTAGCACAGTGAGTCCTGTGTTCCACAAAGTGGATCTGTCTTAATCTTATTAAAAGCTCATCAGTGTTTCCTACACATCCCTGCCACAGATGGGGCTGCAGCACTCAGCAGCTGAACCAGGGCCTGATCCGTGCTTGCCCAGTTTTCAGAAGAAACCAGAAGTTGGCTGGGGCAACAGAAGAAACCCCCAGGCAGGGTCTTGCGGAGCCACACAGAAGATCCACACTTTGGTGTAATGTGATGGTGCCCTGTCCCCAGCTGCTGGGGGAGTGTCTCAACCAGGCAGCCCCCCAACTGAAACTCCCAAATGCATTTAGGGCCTCCAGGGATCAGGTCCTGAAAACCATTTCTCCCCTGCTCCAGTCTCTGTGCTTACTAGGACGTGATGAGTTGTTAAAAGTTGCTCATCCTCATCAGCCAAAGTTTTTTGGGGTTGGGATCCAAGCTGACCCCCACTCCCACACGTATTTAGTACATGGACAGCTGAAATGGGGGAGCCCGGAGCTGGAAGCTGCAATGCCTGCTTACACCAGACAGATAAAGTGCTGGGGCTGGAGGCTGTAATAACTCATATCCTCTGCAAATTGACCTGGAGGAGGGGTTTTACCTGCATCAAAGCATATCATTAATTTATTTGAGTTTAGGACTTGCATTCCATCTCAGGCAGGATGAATCAGAATTCGCTCCAATGGAGTAACTGGACTATAAGGAGAATGAAACCTGTTATTTCCATCATGTCTTTTTGCCCTCCTACCTGTGCAGGAGACAGCACCTACCTCTCTGCATGGCAGCATTTCCTCTGGCTGCTGCAAGATCTCCAGGGGAAGAATGAGTAACTTGCACAGCTGATGCTCTGAGTCACTCCTGTCCCCAGGAGCTATGGCGCAGAGCTGTCAGCTGCTCCAGACAGCAGGAAGCAGCCTTCTTGCTGCTCTGAGTTTCCCCAACACATTGAGGACCCATGCAGAGAACCAGGGGGAAACAATAATAGGAGAGGAACATGTATCCTTCTGGTACACCCAGTTTCCTTAGAGCATCTATTATTGCAAACGAATCCCAACATGACTTTCGGGGTATGGCCATTCATGTTTGTGAATGCTGTGACTTGCAGAGTTCCATCTTTCCCACAGTCAGGATCAGGAGAGTTCTGGTGGGAAAAGAAGTTGCTAACCTGTAAAGTGGGTTTGCAAATCCCGAGTTAAAACAAAGAGCACCATCTCCTGGCAGCTGGGAATAACTGGCACTGCTGCCAGGGATGCATGCCTGGTGCACTTCTCTTGCAAGCAGCTTGCTGTTCTCTGCATCTAACCTATGGCAGCTGGAGGTGAGATAGCTCAGGGCTGGCAGCTGGCTCTGGCCATGGAGAAAGGCTGATCCAGGGGAGACTGAGAACTGATCTGGTGGTGTTATCCACAGCACACTGATGCCTGCACTTGGCATGAGGGGTCTCAGAAGTTTGGGGTTCAAGTTCCCCTTGAGTTGACACACATTGCTCAAGTACTTTTGAGGTTTGCCTGGATGTTGAAATGTCTTGAGTTACAAAGTTAATGGAGAAAGGTCTTGTAAAATCACAAACATGGCTCCCAAATTGTACACTCAAATATCCCGGGGGGAACCCAGCCTGCTTTGGAGCATTGTGTGATTTGGCATGGGGCTGAGAGATGCCTCTGCCACTGCAGAGTACTGGGAGTGCCACCAGCAAAGGATGTTTGATTATCTGTGGGGCTTTCCTGAGGTTTGAGTTGTACTCGAAATCAAGCAGAGAGGAACAAATAGCTTGGTCTGGATGTGCTTTGAATTTGGAGGTAGACCTGGGACTGCTGGTCCATGTGGGTACTGTAATGAGATGTGGAAAAGTGATAAAACACTGAACATCTGTGTAAAGATGTATAAGACTAGAGATGAGAACACAGTAAGGCAATATAAAATGAGTTTTAAAAAGGAAGGTAACTGAGTTGGGAAACTAAAAAAAAACCAATGAGACATCATGTATTAAGGTCAAAAGAATAGGAAAAAGTCTTTCCCTTTTTTTCTCCTTTTTTAGCAGTAAGTTAGGAATGAAAAGAAGCCAAGGTCGAGCACAGGCTTGTTGCTAGTAGCTGATGGCAAAATTGTGAATTTGGTACAGAAAAGGCAGGACTGTTTAATAGCTCCTTTTGTTGTGTATTTGGACAAAAGCAGGAGGATGCAGCTATGGTCATGGATGAGTGATAAAAACGAAGGAGAGGCTGGAACGTCGTAAGCTGCTGATGTGTGGCTGGGAAGCAAGGTCTGTGTTGGTCACCAGAGAGGACCCTGCGCTGCAGTTTGATCTCCAGATACAGATGTTTAAGTGGTGGCAAGGTCTGGGCAATGGGACTCGTCTACATCAGTGTCAGGTGCGATGGGAAGCCATGGTGGCTCCTTTGATTTAGCCAGTCAGCCTTGCTGTGAAATCAGCCTTTCTAGGAGAGAGGGTAGTTATAAATAAGAAGTTTGGCAAAGTGCTCAACTACCTCCTTGAGCCTTTAAGACAATGTAGGATACCTTTTTAAGAACCAGGCTTTAGTAAGTGCTGAAATGGAAGTCACTGCATATCCCTGAGCTCTGTGGTGCCTTCAGGGGTCTTGAATCAGAGCAAACTTGCTGTGCTGGTAAACGCTCGTCACTTAGTTTTGGCCTCTTTGTTATCTGAAATCTCTGGTTGGCACCTAAAGGGTGCTGGGACCTGGGTGTGATGTGTGGCCTAAGAGACTCTCTAGAAACAAGAGTATTTGCCTTATTTATGGGGCTTTGCTTGTTATTATCTCTAGCAATCAAATCACTGAAAGTCAGGGACTGTCCAAACAGGATAAGGTGGAGGTTGTCACCAGGAGGTTGTGATCTGTGTGGACACAGGAGACAGCTGAGGAGACCCTGCTTCTGGGAGACAGCAGCCCCGCAGCACTGGGGTAACTGGTAACGACTCCTGAGGCTCAATGTCCAAAGCAAAATTCAGGGCCAACTATTGAAAAGGTTTACAGAAATTTTCTGGAAGTGGCTTGCTCACGCTATTCTGGTCTTGTCTGAAAAGGTCGCTGAAACCTTGATTCCTTCAACTACAACCAAAGATTCTTCCTCTTCTCAGTGCAGCTCCAGGCAGTAAAAATAACATCATCTAATTAAAGATTAGTTCCCCCTCTCCTCTGCTGGAAAATTAATAATTCTGACTGAATCACTGACACACAATAAATATCGAACCTCATGTTGAGGGGTTGACAACTGAAATTTCGTGTCCTTTTGTGCCATTGAAGGTCACCAGAGTTGCCTGTGAAGAATCACAGAACCATAGAATCACTTTGGTTGGAAAAGACCTTTAAGATCATCGAGTCCAACCATTAACCCAGCACTGCCAAGCCCACCACTAACCCATGGCCCTAAAGTGCCACATCTACAAAGAAAGGCAGGTTAATGAGGAAATGGGTTATTTTATTGAAAATTGAACACAATATTCTGAATTGATCAATTTTAAGAAGATGGAATATACTCTAGTTGGGAAAAAATAATTTTAATCTAAATTAGCTCTTTTTCTTGTCTGTTATCCTCAGCTAACATTTGGTTTCCTCTTCCAGTGTGTTGCAGCAGATCAGCTTGTGTTCATACAAATTGGGCTTCAGCTGCCTTTTTTAAATTAAGAGTTACTCTGCGTGGAACTGATGATTTCTAAATTATTTCCTGTGTCAATTGCTAAATAACTCTAACACTGTAGGAAAGGATTTCTGGAGCATTCACTTACTTATTCTGAGGAAACAAAACAGTAATTTTCAAATAATTTTTTTTCTTTACAGTTGATGAAAACACATGTAACTTGCTGAGCATCTCAGCTGTGCTCGGGAAGATTGAATCAGCCCCATTACTTCTGAGCTGGTCGCAGGAAGTGAAATGATTTCCCGAGGGCTCGTGTTACAAGAAAGCATGACTCCTGCTCTCAGGCACTGAATAGCTTTGCTTTACCTGAATTGGCAGGCAAGTTTTTGGGCACATTTGAGGGAAATCCAGACTAAAAAAATTATCCCTTTGTAACAAGGGTAAATTCAGACCTGATACTGCCATCCGTTACCAGTGCTATTCAAGGCTTCTCCTTCCCACGGATATTGAACTAAATAAACTTAAAGTCAGAGAGGGCATTGCTTAATCACCGGGCTCTGAATACACCATTCTTCAGCAAAAATCTGCTCAGCTATTATAGCTTCCTTGTCTTTAATAGCCAGCCTAATATCTGATAGATTCACACTTCCCAAATAAGAGGGACTTTTACCGATGGCTTTAAATCATCCCTTGTGGAAATCGAGTTGCATTAAATCCTAGTAATTAGGCAATTTCAACAATGTTCAGTGCTTTTGACTCTGCAGTTGCCTTGAGAATTAGGATCCCTCTGTGTCCTGCTAATGTGAACCCTCTCTTTGTTCTCATGGACGTGTTCACACACCTTTAACTCTTTGTCTCCCTCCCGGACCCCAGTAAGAAATACCTTTTCTGGTTTCATCATTATTTGCAAAACCACTGCATAAAAAAAAAAAAAGGGTTTATAATTGACAGTGAGTCCGTTTTAAATCAGCTCTTGTGTTAACATCTCCTACAGCACTGGTTTTGTGCTGTTTCAGAATGTGATGTTTCTGTCGATGACTACTTCGAGGTTATTTTTTCTTTCTGCTGATACATAACAGAAAGAATAAGATGATATTTTCCCAGGCATTCTTTATCAGAGTGGCTCTCCTGTGAGCTCTCCTGGCTTGCTGTAACTCCTGCTCTGGGGCACCTGACACAAATGCATCAGAAACCCTTCCACTGCTCTATTGATCAGTATCACTAAGTGCTGCAAATGCATGTGCATCTGGCTCACGTATGCTGTGGCCAAAGCAGAAATGAAAGCTGCAAACAGCATCCATGAATATTGGTTTGCCGGTGACTTCGATCTCCTTTGACTGTGTTTGTGCTCCCTCTTTACCAGCAATAGTGGGATGTTCGTAGAAATAGATTTTTGTTCACTGATGGTGTGTTTTTCACGAGCACCCGGGGCAGAAAGTATTACACAGGCATCTTGAGCTGGTCTAAAGCCACTCAGAATCAGTGGGACTTTTCTAGGGAATTCTGTGGGCTTTGGATCAGGTCCAGGAGGCACCGAGGAATCATCTCATGAAAGAGCAGCCCTGAAACCCCATGATTTCGACAGCCGCTCACCCAGCACAAAGAGTAAATCACAAACGGCAGATACTGGCAGCAACAGGCATGGATAGGCTGTAGTCAGCAATTCACAGCCTGAAATATGTTGGCATAAACAATGGATCAGGTAATTCCAGCTAACCAACACATTTGTGAAAATCCAAGCCTGTTCATAATTTTCAAAAAGGCAAGTTCAGCAAGAAAAGTATTTGCAAGAAAAAGAACCGATCTCTTTTTTGCTTACTGATCATTTAGAAGTGTTTTTTGGGTATGAGCTGTCCTTGGGTGGCAGTGGATGACCTCAGGTAGGACCTGCTGTGGGTGCTGGGCAGCCCAGCTTAGCCCTTATTCTGCTTTGGTTTCACTGTGATTTTCCACTTAGGCTCTGTTCTCACGTACCTTTGCTGATGAGACTGAGTCATTTGGAGCAGTGAGGATGAGAGTTGCCTGCAGCAAGATGCAAAAGGATCTTGCAGCCTTGAGTGAGCTTGCAGGAAAATAGATGGTGAAATTTAGAGTAGGTAAATGTAAAGTTATGTATATAGAGAGGAAAAATAAGTCCCAAATTCACATGCATAGGAAAATTCTCCCCAGTGACCCTCACCACTCTGAATCAAGATCTGGGCTTGATCATAAATATTTCTATGAGAAGTTCTATGCAGTGCTCCATAGCAATGAAAAGAGCAAACTGAAGGCTGGGAATGACTGGGAATGGTGATGATAATTTTTCACCTGCTATCTACAGCTCCCCTTGCTCTGTGCTCTCATACTGCAAATGCAGCTGCCATAAATCCCTGGCCATGGGCTCTTGGGCTGTGGGGATGGTGCTGCTGTCAGTCCAGTAGCAGATTAGTGGTGAGGGCTGGTGGGGGACCAGCAGCACCCAAAGTCAGTGAAGATGGACACACAGGAGCAGGTAGTGTAGGTAGGCTGAAAAGCACAGTGTGGCACTTCTGGGTCGCTTCTTCCCTATGCTACCAGGTTTCCCCTTGTAAAAGGAGGAGCGTGCCATTCCCACCCTAAAGGTGGTCCAGAGAAGAGAAGTTTCTTGAAAGCCACTGAGCGATGCAAAAGTATGTGTGAGGGAAATGGTCCTTCTGCCTTTGTGCAGGGCTTGGGTTGTGCACATCAAATCCAGCAAGGTTGTGCAGTGAAATAGGGCCTGAAACTACACACTGAACACTGTTAAGGGAGGGGGGAAACTGTTTCAGGGCTCACTAAATGAGCTGCCTGTGCCTAATGCATAACAGCTGCCTGTGCCTAATGCATAATGCCTAACAGCTGTGGGAAAAAATAGTTGTGATGGTATTTAGGGATGGCATCATTGTGTATGCCCAAGGAGGAAGAAAATCACCAAATGCAAGGAGCTCAGGAGCTTTCACGCTGACATTTCCTGGCTTCTGGCTCTGCAGCTGCAGCAATGTCCCTTTAATATTACTGTTAAGTTTGCATTGTGCTTGGTAGCCCAGGACGTGGCACATGTGGAGCAGGTCAGGAGCTCCACATCACTTTCAGGGTGGTGAGCAGAGGTGGGAGAAAGCCAGAGGGCCTCTGCAATGCAGCGTGCAGCAGTGCACAAGGGGTTAACAGGCTGCCACCCTCCCATAGGCACCAGCTCCTACTGGCCATTGTTCCTAATTTAATTAGCATCATCCCCAGGAACTTCAAGCATGACAGAGGGAATTAGAGGTGGTGTATGAAAATGATGTGTGAGCACGGGTAGAGGTTTAACCATTTCCATGCCAGCATGCCTTGTAGATGAGGCCCACAGGATATGGCTTTCTGGGCATCACTAAGTGAGGATGAGTGGTCTCTGTCCTGGTGTTTCACAAATTTAGGATGGCTACTTCTAACCAAGAAAATGAAATCTAAAGCTGCCTACCAACTTTCTGACTCAGTTTCTGTCCAGCAGAATTTTTTTCCTAATGAAAAGTTTCCTTAGGGTGAAACTCCTCCATTTCTCTGTATTTAAAAAAAGAAACAAATCCTTTTGCTCAGGATTGTTTGTGTATTAGACATTAGATTTATTTTTTTTTAAGGATATTGTCTGGTGAGCCCCGGAGTCAGATTGTGAGGGAGGTTGTGGGATTGCCATCACTGGGGATTTTTGTGCACAGGCTGGGCAAACACTGGCTGGGAACTCTTAGCAGTGATCAGGATCGTTACAGTTATTCTAAGATACAGCAGCAGCTGGAAGCCTCATCTGACAGATGTGACAGTCCCAAAGAGCTTGCAAACAAAGCCAAGCCTGGTGCACACACCAAATCTAAAATCAGTGGGGAGTGAGTATGGCTTTGCAGAAAGACTGATGCATGCATCATTTTTGTGTCTTTGCTGTAGGTGTCACAGCCTCATCGCACCTCTTCGACTATGGCTCCACTGCCAATGGGGGCGACAGCTCCTTCTACACCTCCCTGATCTCAGACGTCCACTACACCACCCCACGGGACTCCACCTATTTCACGGGCATTTATCAGCAGGAAAACAGTCCCATTCCCTGTTCAGGCAGCACAGAGGGGTTTAACACGCTGGGGCATCCTGTTCAAGATGTGACTGGGTTTGAGTCCCGTGGCTTGTTTAGCTCGGATTCGGGAATAGAGATGACCCCTGCAGAGTCTACTGAAGTCAATAAAACCTTAGCAGATCCCATGAAAGTAGAAGCTTATAAATACATGGACATGAGTAGATCAGAAGAAATAAAATACCAAGAAAAACATGACCCTGACTCAGAAGATGAGAGCCCAGGCCTTTTTGATAAGTACCAAGGAATACCCACCAGGTCCACCCACACTGCTGAACCTCAGCGGACAGCTTCGGAGAGCACGAAGACAGCCAAAGAGCAAGACCTGCTTCAGGACATAAGGTCTGGAGATCAGCACAGTGCCTCCGTGGTTACAGCCCCCGTCAAGATCACGCTCACCGAGATAGAAAGTGCTGGGGAAGCTGCCAGCAAAGAGTCGAGCCCAACTCAGCCAGAGACCGGCCTGAAGCCAAGCCATGAGGTGGTACCAACAGTGACAGTGTCAGAGCCAGAAGATGACAGCCCAGGGTCTGTCACACCACCATCCTCTGGCACAGGTAATGCTGGTGCATGGCACTGGCTTTTTTGATACTCAGGGAGTGGTTGCAATTGTAGTGCCGCACGCTGGAGAATTGCTATGGGTTTGCAGGGTGGATCTAAGGGAGTTGGGGCAAACATTAACAGGTCTCCATGGCTGGAGATGTTTCTGCTCTGCTTGGGCACCACTTTGCATTGCCGAGCCGAAGGGGGATGCAAACTGTGCTGCCCATCACTAACACAGTGCCCAGGACAGGCTGCCCTTTCCATATGAAAGGAGGAGAAGCCAGGGATGGGGATCCACAGAAATAAGTTACTGAGAGCAGCTCAGGAGCATGGCGGGGGCAGAGCCAGGCTCACTGAGCCCAGTCTCTACAGGGATCTCTCCTCAAGGGGAAGTTGTGAGCTGGTGGGTGTCACTGTGGGGGTATCATCAGGCAGGCAACAATTTGGGCTGGATCTCAGTGATTTTGGAGTCTCTTGGTCACCCTGCCTGGCCACACTCCCCAGAGGAAATGAGGTGTGTGGGACCAGGGCGCTGCAAACGTCTGGGTTAATCTTTTAAACTTTCAGTGGCTGTTTTGACACCTCTTTGCTCTTCCGAGGATGAGGTTAAATTGTTAAAAACAAGTGCTGTGTTCAAGTGAGAGTGCTGCTTTTAGAAAGTGCTGAGGAGGGAAATGCTGTCACCTCTGTTACAAAGGGGACTGGAGGGATAAAGGGCCGGTCTGTTTAAAGGCTTCCAGTTTATATTGGAGAGGCACCAAAATCCCACATTTATACATTTTCTTATTGCCTGATTACTGCAGTAGTACACAATATCTGTTCTTCATTTCCCCTATTATACACTGCTAAAATATGGAAGTAGTGTTTTAAAAAGGAATAAAGTTCTGTGAGAAGAAACAGAATTTTCAGACCTGAAATTAAATTTCAACGTCCTAGATCAAAACCCTTTGACAATGAACATTTGGCATTTGACAATGAACATCTCCAAGCTGAAGTTTCCATTGCTTTGAAGACATGTAGAAGCATTTAAAAATAAACTGGAATTTCCTTAAAATGGCAGTCTGGGTTCTCCACCCACACTAGCACCTACCCTTAGAGAAATATCTAATTCCAATCCCAAACTGAGTGTGCATTTGTACACTTTCACACAAGAAAAAAAGAGATAGAAAGAGTCCACTGCAGCTGTGAGTTTATCCTGCCTGCATCAGCCAGAAACTTCAGATAATAAATAGACTCCAGAGTCCCATTTTTCTTTGGCTGTGTGACAGCACACACTACCTCTGAGGAATGCTGGTTTTTATCGATTTACACTTTTTTCACTACAAGGCAATTAAGAACTTCAGGCATTAATATTTATTTATTCAGCCCTTGGTGACTGTTCAAGGCTGGCTCTGTGACACTTGATAAGTGTAGCCCATCATAACAGCTGAAGAGCGCTCGGCTGAGCCTCTCAGCTGCTGCCTTTCTGGGAGACACTGGTGTGGCTGGGGTGATGGCTGGCATGGAAGTGTTCCTCTCCATGGGCAAAGCTGATGGCCAGCAATGCTCAGACAGCCCCGGGAGGTCCCACCACCTTGCATCAGGGTGCTAGAAAGCCAGAAGCACTGCTTGTCTATCGCATTGAGGAAAGCAGCAGATATCTTCCTCTAGGAGCTGGCTCCTGCAGGGTGTTTTCTCTGGATTTCCTCCCTTTCCCACAGCCAGGGATGTGCTGGACCGGGGCTCTGCATTCATAAGTGAGGGAGAAATGTAAAACTTGCCCTTGCTATTTCTACCCAGTGACCCAGCAAAGTCGTCGCTCCTAGATACCCCTCAAGCATCCTGGCAAAGCCCCCAGATCCCCCCTGCTTGGATCAGGACTTTGGAAAACGCTTTGCTTTTATTTACTGGCCATCATCTTTCTGGAGGAGGAAGACGTGGTCTGTTCATGCTCTGTGCTGGTGCTGGAAGGTGGTGGGTATTTACATACTTCCCCGTGCCAGCAGTAAATGTGACACCCTGCTGCTGGCCACAGAGGGCTTTTTTGTTTGCAAGGTAAATGCCGTGGGTGAGAGTCACCAAGTGCCAGTGCAGGCAGGAGCGGGGTGAAGCGGAGGGACAGCACGTTGCTGTGCTACAAGGGCTGGTGGTCACATGTCACATGCCTGTCTGGATGTGTGCCGGATTAAGTCATCACTCTGGGAGAAAATGCTCACATGCAGGAGAGTGGCACAGCTCACGTGGGCTTCCTGCAGCCAGGGGAAGGAGAGGCACAGGCTCCTGCTCAGCGCATCCGATGAGATAGAAACTTCCTGGCATCCGGACAGGAGTGTGTTGTAACAGTCCCAAACACCTGGATCCTGTCTGCAGCCATACTCTGGCTTGTCACAGAATGGTTTGAGTTGGAAGGGACTTTACAGACCATCTTGTTCCAATCCCCCTGCCGTGAGCAGGGACACCTCGTACTAGACCAGTTGCTCCAAGCCCCATCCAACCTGGCCTTGAACACTGCCAGGGAGGGGGCAGCCACAGCTTCTCTGTGCCTCCTGGGCCAGGGTCTCACCACCCTCAAAGCAAAGAATTTCTTCCTCAGATTCAATCTAAATCTCCCCTCTTTCAGTTTGAAACCATTCCCCCTCGTTCTATCACTCCATGCCCTTGTCAGAAGTCCCTCTCCAGCTTTCTTGGAGCCCCTTCAGTCACTGGAAGGTGCTCTAAGGCCTCCCTGGAGCCTTCTCCAGGCTAAACAACCCCAAATCTCACAGCCTGTCTTCATAGTAGAGGTGCTCCAGCCCTCTGAGCATCTCTGTGGCCTCCTCTGGACTCTCTCCAACATCTCCCATGTCCTTCTTATGTTGAGAACTTCAAAACTGGACACAGTACTCCAGGTGGGCTCTCACAAGAGAGGAGCAGAGGGTTGCAGAAGGACTTTCTCATGTGAGAGGGGTGTGTTACAAGAGAGCTGTTCTGTTGGAGGAGCTGCAGACAGGCCAACAATATGTGCTCAAGACAGAGCCAGTGATGTGTAATGGCAGACACAAAAATCAAAACTGTTTGGAGTGGTGTGAGGAGGTTGTTTTTCTTGTCCATCTCCCAGCAGGATGCCGTGGCTCAGGCACTGTCATTAAAACCTTCCCCCTTACCTGACTCATCTCGGGGAAGGCATGCGATCAGGAAGAAATCAGCTATGCTATAGCCATGAATAATTAAGTCAGCAAGTAGCCAGAAACAGTGATTTTGTCCCAGGTCACATCTGATACAATCTCTTTCCTACCCTCTGTTAAGGAGGAGCTTCCAGAGTCAGCCAGTGCAGCTGGGTGGGCTTGGGGGGTCAATGCTTGCAGCTGTACCCCAAGCAGGGCTGGGCTGAAGGCAGACACCCACTGGGAGCGGGTGCAGGTCAGCTCAGGGCTCCCCACATCTGCAGCCAAGGGGCTGGAAACCTTCCCCCACTCCACTGGGGCTCCCATGTGTGTGGACACAGGCGGTGTCCTGCCATAGGCTTCTTCACCAGCATCAGCAGGAGGAAACTTGGGGGTGTCTTTTCTTGATGGCAATCTTGAACCCTCACCACCTGCAATGCCATTTATGCTAATGCTTATGCTAATAATGATATAAAATCAGGGAATGAACACTCAGGAGTCCAGAGGACACATTTCTGTGTGTGCTTGATGGCTGTTCCAATGTGACTGAGCACTTCAGCCTTTCTTTCTCCCAAAAGAGAGGGTCTTGCGTGTGGATGGCAGCGATCTTGGGTCAGTAAAGTACAGAGAGGAAACGTGGTTGGGAGGTGGTAAAGGAGTATACAGGGAGAATAGGTGGGAAATCTGGTGCTGTGTTCTCTTCTACTACGGGATGTGGGCTCCTGGGTAGCCAGTCAGCCTTTTCAACTGCTCATTTTTACTCTCTGAGTGTATCTTCTTTCAGTGTGAGACACAAAACGCAAAGAAATTTTTTCATTTCAAATTTTGGGTGACTGGTTGGTCCGTCATTACTTTGGTTAATGTAGTTCTTAATGATCTTAAGAATTACAGTAAAAAAAATGAGTTTTGTTCTTGAACCCAACTGAGAAAAAAGCAAACAGGGTTTACCACTCACCCTCCCACAAAAACAAAACCCAAAAAGTCTGAGAAAAGTTTCTGACCTGGAACTTCTCATGCCTGAAAGTTAAAAGTTTGACAGAATTACTAGTAACCACACACGGGTTGTTATGGTCAGTGGTGGCAGGAACCCACCAGCCCTATGTACGTTTGTCCTCAGAGCAGCCCCGTATCCATCAGTGACAGTCAGACACTGTCACAGAATCGCAGAATCACAGAATCTTAGGGGTTGGAAGGGACCTCGAAGGATCATCCAGTCCAACCCCCCTGCCAGAGCAGGGTCACCTAGAGTCCATCACACAGGAACGCATCCAGGCGGGGTTTGAATGTCTCCAGTGAAGGAGACTCCACAACCTCTCTGGGCAGCCTGTTCCAGTGCTCTGTCACTCTCACAGGAAAGAAGTTCTTCCTGATATTCACATGGAACCTCCTGTGCTCCAGTTTGCATCCATAACAACTCCTTTGATTTAGTCACATGTGGCCTAAGCCATATTCCTCATGACTGGCGATTTTCCTGGTGAAAACCATATTGCTGAGCCACTGGCCAAGCACTGACCAGCATTGCCTTGTGCCTCAGCTTTTTCCTCAGGGAATGATGCTGAGACTTCTTTTATAACAAGTTTGTGCATGGGAATCACTCTGTAAGGACAAGCTGTTACTGCTGTTAAGTCATCCCAGAAGGGGAGACTTTCTGCCTGTGTCACCAGCCCTGTTAGAGGGATCCATCCTGGTGTGATATCTGTTGTGTTTGTTGCCTAAGCAGCCAGAAAAATCTTATTTTTATTTATTTATTTTCTGTTTTTTCCCCTTTCTTTCTGGGTGGCAGAACCGTCCGGCTCAGAGTCACAGGGCAAGGGCAGCCTGTCGGAGGATGAACTCATCAGTGCCATCAAGGAAGCAAAAAGCTTCTCCTTTGAGACCCCAGAGGTGCAGCAGTCACCAGCCCTTTCTACTGAGAAGAGAGACCAACGGGTCAAACATGGACGCCCTGCTGTCTCCTCAGCCCTGGATAATGAAGCCAGCAGCGCCGAGTCGGGGGACTCGGAGATCGAGCTGGTCTCAGAGGACCCACTGGCTGCCGAGGAGGTGCTGCACTCCAACTACATGACCTTCAGCCACATTGGAGGGCCCCCTCCATCGCCTGCCTCCCCCTCCATCCAGTACAGCATCCTGCGGGAGGAGCGGGAGGCGGAGCTGGACAGCGAGCTCATCATCGAGTCCTGCGATGCCTCATCGGCCTCTGAAGAGAGCCCCAAGAGGGAGCAGGACTCCCCGCTGATGAAGCCCATGGTCATGGACATTATCAAGGAAGAGAACGGCTCACGCACTGACGCCTCAAACTACGAAGCAAGTAAAACAGCAGAGAGCAGGATGAACAGGGAAAACCTGGCAGAGTCTGCATCCTACCTGAAATGCTCCTTTGTTGCACCAAAAGCAGGTGCTGAGCCCCCGACTTCTGCCATCAGCACTGAGGAGCTGAAGGAAAGAACAGTCCTGAAGAAACCCATTGAAGAAACTGTTGTTAGTCAAAGTAAAGGGGCTTCCAAGGACTCTGGCAAAAGAATTCCCTTGGCTTCATCCCTACTGCCCTTTTTAAACAAGCGGAAAGGTAAATGCAGATGTTTATGTTGCTTTTTGCAGTGCTGCTGAGATGGGGGAGGAGGGAGAAGTGCCTGTTCCTTGGAGGGAAGGTGTTAGTAGTGCAGAGCAGGGGGAGCTGCTGGCACTGGGTTAACCTCAGCTTGAAGCTGGGCACGTCTGTGATGGTGCACACGTTGTCTCTGACCTTCCCATCCTCTTCTTTTTTTCCTTTCTCCTTGAAAAAAAAAATACCAGCAACAATAATTTTCAGGCTTAAGCATATAGATACTGGATTAAACAGGTACTCTGGTGACATAAGGCTGATTTGTACATCAGGGCATCTGGAGGACACAGAACAACAATTGATGATTTTTCCTTTGAAGTAGTACCTGCCTTGGTCCAAGGAAGGGATGCAATCAGGGACGTGGTCCTTCCCCTCCCAGAAATGTAAGGATAATGTTTTTGAGGATACATTTAGAAAAAAAAGGAAAGATTTGGAGGAGGAGGAGTGTTGGATTTGGTGTGTCTGGGTGTTTCTGAAGCTGGGGTAGCTTAAACAATTCTCTCTCGTTGTGGCTGACACCCTCCATCCTGAATAATGAGGGGTTTGTGTACACTTCCACTCTAATGCAGGGAGGGGGTGGCTTGGGCGTGCTCATCCCAGCTCCATGTGCCTTGGGGGCCATCCTGTGTGCCCCTCTGAAATCTCCTTCCCTAATCCAGCTCTGGGAGGAGGAAGGGCAGGACACTTCCCTGGTATTCAGGTGATCTCAAGGACACTTGTCTCCCTATAGGATCTCCTCAAAGCCAGTGTAAAGCCAGCTAGGGCCAGGCTTGCTGTGCCAGGCACTGAGGTCTGACTGGACCCACCAAGCCTCTAGAGCCACCACCAGCTTTTGGCCTGAGCTAAACCCTGAGGACCAGGGGGTAGCACACACTCTCTGCACACAGTCACTTCCAGGGATCCCTGCAGCCTGGAACTGGCTTAGTTCACAAGGCACATGAGAGAAAAAGGCATTTTATTCTTTGCGAGATGCCAGTGCCTTGGGAGGGGAGGGGGGGCAGTGAGGCTGCCCCATGCCTGCCCTGCTCCCCCTCTGGTGTCTCCCCCGGCTGGGCTGGGGGACAGCAGCTGCCCACAGCTCTTCTGTCAGATGGGAGGTTGCAATCAGAGAGCTGCTGTTTTCTTTTGGACAGCTGGATAGTGATGGAGAGGAGGTGAACTGCATCCCTGCTGCTTAGAGAGAGCATCTTTTTCCTCCACCCACGCTTGTGCAGCCGTCTGGCCACATGATGGCCTGGGGATGTGGCAGACACATTTAAGTGGCACACTTTTACAACTGATTTATCTGCACTGTGAACCCGAGCATGCAAGTCTGGTACGGAAACAGCCCAGAACTTGCAGGATGTGCTGTGGACTGCAAGATCTGCAGTGCAATAAAATATGTTAATACTGATATTATTAGCTCTAATGAACTAATGACATTAATAGGCTGAATAAGAAACATATGATTATTGCTCGTAACTATGTTTTCCTGCAAGGTTCTCAGAGCTCACAATGTCATGCTGTGCATCTCTTAGCTCCCTCATGGGTAGAGATTTCTCCAACCATTCCCAAATTCCCCTTTTGTAGGGGGCCAGGCCTTGCCCAGACCCCAGAAGCTGTGGGGCTGATTGAATTACCTTACACACCCTCCCTGCAGTGCCCAGCATTGGGTCTCTGCAACCATGGTGTGTTCTGTGTGTTGTTCTGGGCAGTCAACCAACAATTTGGTCTTGGATTTGGGAAAAGTAGTTGCAGCTAGTTGACTATCCCTCAATTTGGAGATTTCAGGCCCCATTAAAGTTTTCAGTCACCTTTGATCATATTCAGATTTTTTTGGGCTAACTTTTGTGTCCCACTTAACTTCTGTCATTGCCTAAACTGACGCCAACAGAGGCTTCTTCTCATATGGTGGTCAGAGAAAGCCCCGGTGTACATGAGCAGACTTTCTCTGTGTCACAGTGTCTCTGTGTTTCCTATCTGTATTCCCACAGGACAGTAGTGGCAGGAACATTTCCTCCAGGACAGACACAAGACAGCTGCAAGATGACCTAAAAAGGTTTAGAAGTATTAGGGAGGCTGAAGTGGAGAGAGGCTGGTGGGGTCAGGCTCTGCCTGCCCTGCAGCAGAAACGTGAGCAGCTCCCAGGTAGTGCCCAGGATCAAGAGGCCCCTGGATCCTG
>VZRW01000423.1:3200-16795 GCA_013398125.1 Aegotheles bennettii
CCCAGATGCAAAACTCTGCACTTGCCCTTGTTGAATTTCATTAAGTTTCTCCCCGCCCAACTCTCCAGCCTATCAAGGTCTCTTTGAATGGCAGCACAACCTTCTGGTGTGTCAGCCACTCCTCCCAGTTTAGTGTCATCAGCAAACTTGCTGAGGATACATTCTGTATTTCCTTGACTGTGATTAGAGATCTTGAAGCAATCAATAGAACGTTTTACTAATGTTGTATGTACTAAAATGGAAAGGTATATTCTATTGTATCTGTGTAAACATGGAAGAAGATTGGAATTTTTTCTAGTTAATTAGATAATGGGCAAAATGTTTTTTGTGAGTGTTAATAGCTTAATTTTTAATGTGACTTCTAGGAAATTCAGGATATTCTACACTGGGCTCAAGAAAAAGTACACTTTAGTTGAGACATAAAACACATGTGAAGGAAAGGTACAACAATCATCTCTCGACACAGACATGCATGTTATGCACTTAAGCTGATTTGTTTCCAAACTGAGTTATGGAGATCAGTTGTGCAAGCTTATTATTTTGCACTGTTTAGAATTAACAGCACAATAAGCACCCGATCAGTGAACGAAGTTTTTAGCCATTGTCTCACTACAAATGGTAAATGGTAAAAATTAGTTTGGCAATTAGAAGAATGTACTTTTAGATTGAGCTTTGAATGGGACATAAAGATGTCGATTACTAATACAGGTTATTAACAGACATGGTTAAGACCTTAATTTAGAAAATGATTCATCTTTGTTAAACTGTAGAGGGCGTTGATGAAGAAAAACCTTTTGAGAAAAAAATAATTGCCACAGAACATACCATGGTAGAGGTGTTATAATAATTTACATAGAAGATCACATTTGAAGCAACTATATCTGGATGATTACTAGGCCTTTGTGAATGGGATGTATCTGTATGTAGGAATGACGTGACTCTTTGAATCCAGAGCCACAAATTCAACAGGACTTCTTCCCACACACCAAAAATAACAAGGGTCACTTGGTACCTCATGTGAACAGCAATGTACCAGGCCTGAAGATACTGAAGATTAGCAAAAAAAGCCAAACCACATTCAAGTTAATATCCAACTCGGTTAGAATTTCAGAGTTATGAGCACAAAGGTAATAACCACCAAAAAGGTAGTCTTCATAGAGAGTCACCACTGGCTTAAGGAGTTCTCCTGTGAGTTTTCCTCTCCAGGCTGCATGGTGGAGTCAGGTCCCCAGGCAGGGGAAAAGCCTAACTGTCCTGAGAGGAATCTTACCCTATATGGTAGGGTAAGACAGCACACAGGAACCTATATGTGGTGACTGGAGAACTGATGTAGCCATCAGAGTTTTAATGAGATAATCAGGAGACCAGAATCCTATCAGGTCACTGGGAGCTGCAGGAATGAGACACATCATTCTGTGATTATCCACAAGAGGCCAAAACCCCATGAATTAATTCTGGCACTATTAAATTCTGTGCAGCACTAATTTGCACAACAAATGGGCAGTTAAATCCCATTGGTTTCAATGGAAAATCATCTCAGGATTTTTCTTTTGTGAAGAAACTGAATTAAACATACAGGAATGCATACAAATAAAACTCAATGTCCTTTGACAAATATGAAGAGACTCAGTACAATTCTTCCTTCTTCTAGCTCATTACAACTAATTTCATGTTCCTTTATGAGTATAGATACTACCTTCTCAATATTGTTCTGTAGCATTCCTCGAGGACTTTGCCATGGTGTGTAGATGTTTATATCAATAGGATACATACTTACATTGTCTGAAAGAGCCACAAGGACTAAGAAAGCATGTTGTATGAGGAATTTTTTGAAATCTGTGTGAGTCTGGTGTCCCAGTTCTGTTTGTTAAATCACTAACACATTTTACTTCAAAGCTGGAAGTGAAGGATGATTAATGTGTGAAGGCACAAAATGTTCACCTAATAAATATACAAGAAGTCCAGATGTATAAATGAAGGGGTGCCCTAAACATTGTTCACACAAGAAAAGTTCTACTTCCCAGACCAAGGCCTGTGATCACAATAGTCTTCCCTGTGTAAGCAATTAAAAGGTGTCCTTCACATGCTAAGTGTTCCCAGCATTTACTGAAGATCTTGTAATCTAGCAGAGATGACAGAACACAAACAAAAAGGAAAGCAGGCATATGACTAGAGGATGTGTAGGAAACTTGTCTGCTCTTTCCAACTGTATTAGATTATCTAATAGAAGATATTACCCATGACTGTGGCTTCTTGTAACTCTCATAGCATTTTGAAACTCTGAAACTGCTCTTGTAGGATTATCTCCCCCATGTACAGACCCTGTTCATTTTATCCAAACAATGAAGCCTGGTGAATAGATACATACACTTTAAATGACAGAGAATTTTTGCAATTAATTTTAAATAAGAGTGGAAATATTTTAAGTGTTCTTAGAAGATTGTCTTGAAAAGCAAACAACAAACTCAATCAAAACCTTTCCGTGTTATTATACCTTTTTCTTTCAGATAAGCTATTTACCTTTAACCAAACCACTATTCACCTGATGAATGATTCCAGTAACTGAAATAAACAAGCTTTATGAAAATTATGTTCTGTGGACCATGTAAATTAAGTTACCTAAACTAAGAGCTCCACAATGTAGAGACAAATATCTGACCTTTTTTTCCCATGACTTTTTTTATAATCTGTGGAGAAAAACATGTTCTTGAGGGCTATTCATCTCTTGTCAAAGTAGGCAACCAGAATAAATCAAATTAATTGAACTCTAAATTGCCTTTTTTATCACTGATATAAGGGGACATTAGAGCAACTAAATCAGATGTAGAATGCTACGAAGTAGATATTTAAAGTCTGGTGAGATGAATCTCATCTCATCACCAGATGAAACCCATAAAAAATGGCTGTTTAATAACCAGTCCATAGAAGAGGTTGTGACACCCAATATTTTACTATCTGATTTAATTAAACAAACCAATTATAACTTTACAGACTTATGCAGTTCCTGTTTCTACTGTCAGTCCTAAAAAGCTTTTGTATTATAATTTATTTGTTAATCCAATAAAAATTATTTCACTTTGAACCCTGTCCACTTCTCCCAAAGAAATCTGTAACTGAAAAGTTTCTGCTATTCATTTTTTTTAGTCCTGCTGATTATATTATTTTTTGCCTTACAGACTTCTGATGTTCCTGCATTATCCTATGTGAAAAAGCATAAAAATACGAGGTGTCAAGAAAGAAAACAACTCAAACAGATGTGTTAAGTTTTTTAAATGTTACTAACTTTATAATATTTATTTTAAAACCAGAAGCTAATTTTTAGAAATGCATTAATTTATATGCACTGTACACTTAGTCATGTGAATTTAATCTCATTTTAGCCAGCTAAAAGGGACATCCTAACAAATGAGTTAGTTAACATAGATTGTGGGTCTGACTTAAGGTGATCCTACTCCTTCTCTCAATCTCTGTCTATGTATTGTTGCTATATGTGTTCAGGAAATGTAACATCTCTACAAAAGAGGATTAGAAATACCTTCCTTCACCTGCTGAGCAGTTCCTTTTTGTCCAGGTAGTTCTCTTTTGTGTGTCTCAGGTGATTTCACATGGATGTAAATACATGGCTGGAGTGGACAGTTATGGATAGGGACTTATTAAGCCAGTTTTTTTATGAAGACAACTTGTAGTTTGATGGTGTTATGCTATTGCTTAGGGTCTCCCTATAGTAAGTAAACAGAAATGCCTTCAGAGGGCATTTAATTTCAGTTATTTTAGACATTTATAATAGGATGAGATGAGCAGGCCGTCATTCAAAGATGCCTGTCTGTCTGTATTACTTAGGAGAAAGTCTAGGCAACCCTGCTACATGTTGAAAATTTGAAAAGCTGAATTTGAGTGACATAATCCCATTCTAAACCTTTAAATTAAGGGTTTAATTTGGGTATGCATGTTTGCAGATATAAATACCCTTGTGGACATATAAAAAAGGGCGTGTACACTAAGTGTTCATCTGTTCGAAAAAGGACTTTAGCAGTGCCTAGTGAGTCATACACATATTGTCAGAAACTAGCATAGCAATTATTTATGTGTTTAGTGTTTTTTTCTTGGGCAAACGAAAATAGGTAACTAAGCTACAGAATTAGTAGGTGACTACTGAAGTCTTTTGGAAGACAGATTGTATTTTAAACTTGTTAATTGAACAAGAAATTAACCTTGTGGGACCTATGCCAAGACCAGTACTGGACTTTACTGACTCCAGAGGAAAATACAACACCTGCATAGGGAGGTAGTCTGTAAGATCAAGGCATATGCTCAGCTTTGCAGGCTGTTGATGCTGGGTACCAAGGCAGAGGAAGCCTATGCCCTGCTCACAGCTATGCATGTGATGATTAATGCTCTGAATGTCACCTAGCGAATCTGCCATGGTGAGGGTCTTCTAATGGTTAACCTAACATATCTTCACATGTCAATGTCCCTTTTGATCTTTTCTGCTCTTCATTTAGTGCCCCTCTGTATTGTGTTTGTGTGGCAAGGTTCTGGCAGCAGGAGGGCTACAGGAGTGGCTTCTGTGGGAAGAAGCCTCAAGCTTCCCCCATGTCTGATAGGGCCAATGCCAGCTGGCTCCGAGATGGACCTGCTGCTGCTTGCCAAATTTGAGCCCATCAGTGACAACGGTAGTGCCTCTGTGAAAACACATTTAAGAAGGGAAAAAACCTGTGTAACTCAACTGCAGCTAGATAGAGGAGTGACAATATGTGAGAGCAACAACCCTGCAGACACCAAGGTCAATGAAAAGAAGGGCAAGGAGGTGCTCCAGGCATTGGAGCAGAGATTCCCCTGCCGCTGGTGGTGAAGACCATAGTGAGGCAGGCTGTCCTTCTGCAGCCCATAGGTGTTAATGGTGGAGCCTATGGCCCGTGGAGGACCTCACACCAGAACAGGTGGATGCCTGAAGGACACTGTGACCCCGTGGAGAACCTCTGCTGGAGCGGGCTCCTGTAAGGACCTGTTGACTCACAGAGAGAGGAGCCTATGCTGGAGCAGATTTGCTGACAGCACTTGTGACCTCATGGGGGACCCACATTGGGGCAGTTTGTAGCCTTGTGGGAAGTTTGGAGAAGTTTGTGGAGGACTGTCTCCCGTGGAAGGAAGCCCATGCTGGAGCAGGGGAATAGTGTGAGGAGTATTCTCCCTGAGGAGGAGGAAATGAGCAGCAGAGATGACGTGTGAAGAAATTGGGAGAGAAGCTGAGCCCAGGAAGAAGGGAGGAGTGAAGGGAAAGTGAATTAAAATTTAGTTTTTATTTCTTATTACCCTACTCTGACTTGATCGGTAATAACTAAATTAATTTTCCAGAGACAAGTCTGTTTTGCCCATGACAGTAATTGCTGAGTGATCTCGCTGTCCTTATCTTGTCCCATGAGCCTTTTGTTATATTTTCTCACCCCTGTCCAGGGGAATTGTAAAGTGGCTTTGGTGGGCACCTGGCATCCAGCCAGAGTCAGCCACCATACCCTCCAAATATGTTACTATAGATTTCTAATATTTTCCAAATACTTTGTGGTTTTTTGACAAAACAAGCTGAAAAAAACTAGACTGGACTCCCCAGAAGAGGCCATTGATACAGCCATATTACTTAGGCACATAACTTTCCCAGGAAAGGGTAGATGCTGTAGGTTTCTAAGGGTTCTGCATTTGCTGCTCCAGCACAAACTTCCTGGAATCTGCAAAGTCCTGTTCCAGACACCCAGAATTGCATCTGGGAATATTTTTATAATGTCAGCTCCAGTGCTTTAGCTTTTTCAAAAGCATGGCCCCACTGATTTCATGAAATGATAGTTCCCATTCAGCATGGGTTACACTCCTTGACTTCCAGCTTCCCTCCCAAGTTACTGTGCCTTCAAAGACAGAAAATCAGGCTGGTATCCTTTGTTGCCAGCATCACAGCATCTCTCTTTTGAAGACACCCTTAGTAATTTTTGAGACTGCACTCAGCCTCACCAAGCAAGCAAGTAAAACTAGTTCTTCCACCTGATGGAAACAGAAATACATTTTTTAATTTTGCTGCCACAGAAATTTCAGACTTCATCCTTTCACAACAAAAATGTATCCATAAAGAGTGACTGACTAAATATAGAATCTGGGAACATTTGAGATATTTCTGTGTTTGTCACAGAGTTCATGGGATCAAAGATATTTATTGTCTGCATGGAGGTATGTCATAATTCCACGTGACATCAGAAATTGCTCAGACAAGAAACTTTTGTTCTGATGGGAGCTCAGAAGCTGCAAAATCAACCTGGAGACCCCGTGAATACCAGCAAAATCAGAGTCCAGGACTTGCATAAAAAGCTCACACGTTTGAACGAAAAAAAATTTAGAAAAATTAAATCCATATCTGAAGGCAGACAAAATAACACAACAGCAATTTTCCTCCAACTCTCAGTAAACACACACTTGCAGTTCAGTTTGTGGCATCCCAGGAAGATTCCACAGTGAGTGGTATGCTCTGCTCCATCAGACTGGATGTCAAGCAGCTCAGTGATCTGCTTCTGAACTGCTGCAGTTTTTAGCAGGAGCTAAGGATAAACCATTGTTTATTTTGGAACCTCAGAATCTGACTGAGTGGAGCATCAGGCAAAGACCAGAGCTAACACACTAAGCCAGGTCTTGATTACATGAATAAAGTCAGAGACTTATCCTCAGTCAAATGTCATAAATAGTAGAGATATGGCTACTTTGCCATTATGAAGGATGAGTTTAGCATACTATACCTGATTATTTAACATACAATCGTGCAAGTTCATAAGTGCCACATTAACAAAATTCTCCCTGTTTTTTTCTTTCATTACAATTATTTGTTCCTCATCTGTAAAACAGTCAGTATAATTGAAAGAAAGAAAATCCTCATGAAATAGCTTTATATTCCAGGGTCTGTGGTAGCCATATTACCTTTACATTAAGGTAGGTTTTATATCTAATTGACTATGTTTCAATGAGCACAGAGATTTATTGCCCCTTGAAGACAATATTGACCGCAGTTTTGCCTTGGTCAATAGCTTATCTTGCAGGTCAAGAGAATTTAAAGATCTCACAAAAAGTAGATATTTGATTATTATTTACATATGTGCAATTTATAGAAGTACATACTCATTTAAAGTGATAAGTTCCCTCATATATAACAAAGTATCTTTGTAACAGAGTCACTTTTTATTCGTTCAAATGTTAACCCATAGTAGATTTGTCAAATATTTTATGCTCCACACTTCCATCTTGAAATCAGCTTCATCTCCTTTCTGTCTGAACACCAGACGTGTTTTTGTTCAGCTCCAAAAACTATTCTCAGTCCTAGATAACTTATTATGAATTTCCACAATTTTATTTTAATCCAATATGTGTTTGTAGCCTAGTATAGCAACTGTTAAAAGCTGATGGAAGAATAAATGTGGTCTTCACCTGTGTGCATGAAAGGTTATATAACCTTCACTGAGTGACACTGAATTTTAACTGTACCTAAGCATTAGAAATATTTTCCTGTTTTATCTTCTCAAGAACGGTTGGATGCATCCAGGGCAGTGTTTCACAGCAACAAAAAATATTAGATATATATTGTTATGGACAACCCATTATCCCATTACCTTAAATAAGAAACTCTTATATTAGAAATTGAAATGCAATTAAGTAATCAATGTTATTAAAAATACTGAAATTATCTATATAATACTTTTAGATAATTGTTTCTGTTTTGCCTTTTCATTGAGAAACATGAGTGATTTCCCTAGAGAGACTTCAAAGATTAAAAGAAAGTTATAAAATGTAAACCCCAGGATAATAACTTCTAAGTGACAGTGCTGACCGTTGCAATCTGTGAGTCTGTATATGGATACTTGAAATTACATCCAACATCAAAGAAGCTTACATGATGCATAGTGGGTTTTAATGTTAAATAGTTATCTCCTTTATAGCCTTACAGCTGTTGTAATGGCACAAAGCTAAAAAAATTCACACATTTCAGAGAGAATAAAATGTAGAGTGATTTCTTATTCTAGAATATGTATAGCAGAATTGCATTAGTTGTTTTCGGCAACAGGACAACTTTTCCTATTCCTTCTTGTAATACTGACTTTGTCAAACTTGCAGAAAGGGAAAGGTAGTATTTGTACATTCTTCTTGTGAATCTGAGAAGTCCAGCCATAATGAGTCACAATTTCTTATTTTACTTTTGAAATATACTGCAACACTTTAAAATCAGAGCCTACCTGAACAAAATTATGTTGAAGACTTATTTCACGGGCAACAGCTGAATTTTATTCATGGTCTTGATCCTGACTGTTTTTATTTAGACAGCTTGTCCCATTTGTCTCGTCTGAAGCAGGACAGATTGTTTTAAATACAAGTAATGGAGAATAAATGGAGTTAAAAGCTTCCAAGAAAAGCTCTGCCCTCAGAGAATTATTAGGTTAGATCTCCTGAGAAACAAGGCTAAAGAAAAAAGGAAATTTGGCAGTTCCTCACAGAAACACTATTAAGATCACAATCACATACTATTCTTATGCAAGAGATCAGCTTGACTAAATCTTCTGCTCTTCATTAACCTCAAACACAAAAAGGAAGCATGAAGAGATTGGAAACTAGGTCAGTATATCAGGAACAAGGATAAAAGAACAATGTAAGAATGTATGGACAAAATTAGAAAAGCCAAGCCATGAATATGGTTCAATCAGTAAAGACCACAAAGTGGAAAAAGAAAACATCTATAAATACATTATTAGCATGTGGAAAATCCAGTGGAGAGCTGATTCACAATTAAAATGGGTGGAAATTCTAATCACAGATGCTGCCAACAGGACAAGATTTGTCTTGTGTTTTTCCATTTCATTGCGGCTCTTGCTGCAGTAAGGTTGTTAATGTGAACCACTGGTTTAATGATACCTAAGGTTCGTAACACTGATGAGCTTGGCAGGAGCAGTGTAAAACAACCCCTCTGCTTGTCAGTCCCACCTTCTGTTCAGGTCACTGTCCTTGCAGCAGGAACAGCAGAACAAGAAAAAGCAACTTCAGCTGCTTCATTTAATGGTTTGACACCTTAAAACAAACACATCCTCATATGAAGTCAACTAAGGTAGCTGGGGTGTGGAGGTGGACTAAATGTTAGAGTAGCTCTGAGACCTTACATCCTGGCATTAGTTATTTTGAAGAGACTACACATATTCATACAAACCTTCTTAGAAAACTGAGTTGTTATCTTTTCTTTCTGGGGACTCAGGGAGAGGGATGGGTTCTCAGAATACTAGAAAGGGTAAATAGGATGCCCGGTTTAATAAATAGGGAGACAATGAGGGAGTAGAGGCAAAGCAAGAGACAGAACAAGAGAAAGACAGAAACAAAATTACAGACCAACCAGCTCAAGTTCCTGGAAAAACACCGAGACAAATAATCAAACTCTCTGTAAGCACCTTGGAGATAACAACGGAAATGAACAACAGCCAACAGGGATTTGTCAAGAACAAAATTGTGTCAAATCAATCTAATTTTCTTCTATGGTAAGGTAACAGATCTTGTGGACAGAAGGAAAACAGGAGACGTAATATAGCTTGACTCCAATGCAGCTTTTGATTCCCATGTAGCACTCTCATTAACAACATTAGGGAAATCAGGTTTGGAGGAAAATTCTATAGACTAGTGACAAAAAATACTGGAAAACCACAACTGTGGTTGTCATTAACCTACAGTCTAACTGGAAGGATGTATTTATTGAATTAGAATCTTTGGAAGGATCTCCTACACTCAGAAATATTTGCTATCTTCAGCTACTTCAATTCTATATGCACTAATATGAGGTTCTGAACTTAGGTAGAATTATTAACTGCAAAATAGCACACACAGAACAGTTGGTGTAGTATTGCTTCTTTAGGGAAAGAACCATGATGGTGGATCATAAACTGAACACAAAACAATAATGATGTGCTGTTGTGAAAGACTCCAATTTCATACTGGGATTTACAAACAGGGGTGCAGACTGCAAAGCATGGATTAGACTTTCCACCTTGTTCAGCATTGGCTAGGACTAGTTGAAATACTATATCTGGTCTGAGACACTTGAGATGGATTTGTAGCAAGTTCAGAGGTGAGTAACAAGGTTCACTATAAGACACAGCCTGCCAGGAAACGCTGAAGGAAACAGAAGTGCTCAGAATAGAGAGAAGACTGAGGGGAGATACGATAATAATCTTCAAATATGAAAGGATGTTGAAAAGTAAAAGGAAGTAATTTGCACTCCTTATCCAGCATAGAGAGAATTTTAGGTAATGGACTTGCAGAAGTACAGATCTAATGCAGCCTTTGGGAAGAAACTTCTCAGTCTCAGGAACAGTTAAGTGCTGCAGTAGATTGTGCAGGGAGGATGTGCAATTGTCTTTATTTTCTATGAATGTCAGCTGTGACATAGGTTTAGTAGATCCCACCATGGACTAGATGACCTCTGAAAGTTCTTTCCACATCTCTGTCTTCATGAGGAGAGTACATTTAAAGTGGAGCTGAAAGTCAAAACAAATCAGGGGGAAACTGAACATTGCTCCTTATGACGAGAGATACAGAAAGGCTTCTTTGTTACAAGTTTCTATAAAAGAACAGAATGGAAAAAACAGACTGGGTGCTGGGGTAAATATGGGCAGGTTGTATTGCCATTGACAGGGAACTACAGACCAGGAGTTTCAGAGAATATTTCTCTTTATATATTATTTGTCTCTATATAGACATATATAAAATAATTTTAAGGTCATAGATTCTATTACTCCATTGCTATATGTTGATAAATTACAATTAAAAATATTCATGTAATATTGTGGCTCGTGTAATACATGATATCTATTAATTTTTAATAATTTCATTTTGGTAACAATGGTGTACCAGTGGACAACATGAAATAACTAGCAAAAATGTTTTTCTTGGGTATATAAGTCCCTCTGAGTTCAGTAGCACTTGATGTAAACTTTAGTTTGAATGTTATGCATAAAATAGAGTTTGTTCAGTTTGTCTAGCACCAGTTGTCATTTTCAATATTCTCTGTTCTCAAAGAAATAAGAATGTAACCTCAAAAGTTAAGGTGTTCGGTGTTTGTATTTATTCTCTTAAAGTGACTGAAATGTCTGTCTGATTGCATTGTCCATTCTTTAGATACTTCAGTAGAACCTGTTTCTGAATAGCATTAATTCCTCACATGTTTAATGATCAGAGCCAATGTGCTACTATTTCCATGACGCCTACACCTTAAACACTGATTAGAGATGCATAATTCTTAAAAAGGCTCTCCAAAGCCAACTTTTGATAAATTTTATTGCTGGTTTAAGAAACATGACTCAGTCTTCAAGGTTATAGTACTTTCCATCTGTAATGACTTGATTTCTGGACAAAGGTAAAATGATTTCCTCTTGCTGACAATCCTATCAGCAGTAGCTTTTAACAACTAGTTAATTTAGGATAGTAGAAATTTCACTGAACTTTTGCAGACAATGAATATGTCTTGCGATCTACTGTACCCTTTCCTACATACAAAACTTATCTGTAGCCAGCAAATATCACATTCTTTTCTGCAATTTTATTATTTTTTTTTTGCTTGTCCTTTTTTATATGAACTTTTAAGTGAAATCCTAGGATGGATTTGCTAAAACTGAATATCTATAGAGGTTGAAGAGCTCTTTCATTTTGCTTCCAATGCCTTCTGTAGCAGAACTTGTAATTATTTATTTCAGAAAATGGCACCTATCTGTTCTGAAACTAACATGTTTACTTTTTATAACTCATTAAAAAAAAAGAACTAGAGGAACTCATCATAACAAATATTTCTTTCAGGATACAGTTTGCATGGTTTTTTTGGTGTCTATAGCTCAATTCAAAATTTCATGCTACTGACAGTCCTTAGCCATGGTTACCTCCTTCATCACACAGTTTGGTGACAGCCTTATTGTCCTTTAACCCTCTCAAGGGCTCTAATTTGTAAATCTGAGCTCTGAAATATCCTGGATTACAAATAAGAGTGAAAAAAACTATTTGGGGCCCACACCTCCATCTGTGTGGAGCAAACCACAGGTGATTCCATCATGAAGCAAACAGCATGTTTTCTGTTTTTCACCCAGAACTTGAGCAAGATGCCAGGAAAGCTGTTTGTTGAGAAAAAACTAAACTGACATTAGCAAACATAAGAAACACAATAGCACAGCAGTTTTTCTGCTAGTTTTAGGAAACAGGTTTTGCATTTAAACTTCCTAATGTTCCTAGTGAAAGTAAATTTATAAGCGATACTGCATTTGGTTTCCCCCTTTCCCAGAAGCCAACCTTAAAATATTGTGTTCAGCTACAACCTGTATATTGAAATGCTGGGAAGATGCACATTAATTTAATATCAGTGAGTACCAAGGTGGACAGACCCAGCACACTGATTATTTGGTTTGTCAGTTGGGTGGAAGAAGTTCACTTCTGCACTTCATTATACAAACATGTTGAAGACATAACTGAAAGATCTTTGCAATGTGACTCAGGTGCAGTGTGTTGGAAAGCGTAACAAAGACCAAATGAGGCATTGTAACACATTTTACAACACTGACCAGAGTAGCAATGTTTTGTAGTAGACTAGGTACTACCATGGAAACTGGGAAGGTCTTATTTTCCTGCTTGGCAGTAATGCTGACTCAATGCGTTGATCTAAACAAGTCATTTAAGCTTCTTTGACTTTTTTTTTTTTTTTTTTGCTGTTTGGAAGACAAAAGTTGTGGTGTTTTGTAACAGAAATTGAGAGCTACAGACTAGTGAAAGCACTCTATAAGCAGAAATAATGTTAATAATAATTATCTAACTGAAATTATATACAAACAGAGTATGTACCATAATCTGTTTTCTAGGACAACTGTAATGCTTCTTTTCAGTTTCTCTTCTCTCAAGACTGTATCACTATAGTCTAAGAAAGCAAACATTTAAAGGTACTAGTGTCCAGCCAGGAGTACTTGACTGAACTTTAAAATATATTGCAGTGGAGGATAGTGGAACTACAAACTGATGTTGAAAGACTTCATACAAATGAACTTTATTTATTTATTTATTTTACTGACTTTTCTTGCAGTGCTTCCTGCTATTTTTTCGCTCCCCTTATAAAATAAAATCCTTCATTCCTACATTAATAAGTCATGGGCAACAGGAGAGGTGCCTAAGGACTGGAGGAAAGCAAATGTCACTCCAGTCTACAAGAAGGGCAAGAAGGAGGACCCAGGTAACTATGGACCGGTCAGCCTCACCTCCATCCCTAGAAAGGTGATGGAACAACTTGTTCTTGGCACTATCTCTAGGCACATCAAGGATGAGGGGGTCATTAAGAGCAGTCAACATGGCTTTACCAAGGGTAAGTCATGTTTGACCAACCTTATAGCCTTCCATGAGGAAATAACTAGGTGGATAGATGATGGCAGAGCGGTAGATGTGGTTTATCTCAATTTCAGTAAGGCATTTGACACTGTCTCCCACAGCATCCTCGTAGATAAGCTGATAAAGTATGGGTTTGGTGATCAGGTAGTGAGGTGAATCAAGAACTGGTTAAAGGGAAGAAG
>VZRW01000424.1:0-58797 GCA_013398125.1 Aegotheles bennettii
CCAACCATAATGATTCTATTCCATTCCATTCTTCAGTTACCATAACAGCATCCATACCATATAACATAGGATGAATGAAACGTGACATTGTGAAAAATAAAAATATATGGGAGATTTGTTTATTCCCAATCCCCTTTTAATTTAGAGAATTAAAGCATTTTGTTCAGTACATCAAGTGGGTTTACTCATGAGGTTAACAGGTCACAATCTGAATTTATTGTAGGGTGTTCATAGGGAAGAAGAAGATGAGAAAGGAATGGCAGAATAAAATTCAGCATCACAAATTGTTCAGAGCGTGTTGGTTGCTAAGGGAAACACACTGTGTATGGGAACACACTGTATATGGAAACATAGTGAATAGAAACATAACAAGGTAATCCTTCCTTCTAACCCAAGGTAATCTCCTGGGCTCTCTGAAGTTCTTGGGCTGGGTATGACTGAAGCCTAAAAGCATAGAAACAAGAATGGAGCTGCAGCTTTTCATGTCTATAAGCTAGAAATAATCCATCTGATTTTTGAGAGTTACCAATTGCAATTGATGTAACTTTGAGTGTTAACGAGGTACAACAAGCTGTTCTTTCTTCTCTTGCCTTTTCAATGCGTATGGATGGAAACTTTTCAAAGTTATTACATATTGAGATCTGTCTAATTCTTAAAATTAGAGAACAAAACATTGAAAACAGTACTCTTAAAATGAATAGTAATTAATTACTCATGTAATTGCATTAATTAAACTTGGCTATGCAATTAGGGAGCTAATTATGTTTAAAATGCAATTGCACATTTCAATCACTGCCCACACCCTGGGGATCACCCATTTTTTTCTCCTCTCTCAGACTTTCTGTAATCCTTCTCCCATTAAATGGCATGACTGAAGCCGAGATCTGCATTTGCTTTCTCCACCAGATGTGTCCTGTTAAAATTTAAAATGCTTTTTATTGTGCCATTTTATTAAAAAAACCCACCAAAATGACAGTGATATTTTTATTATTTATTATTAATAATTATTATCATCCTACAAATAATTGTTTTTGTCTCCTACAGGTAAATATGTATGTGAAGCCATTGAGTCATATATATAAAATATATTTAATTTAAAGAAATTATAAACTAGAATAGAATCTCTCTTTGTTAAAGTGCTGTAAGTTTGGGGTTGGTTTTTTTTAATGGGAACAGAGGAATGGAGGAGTTTCCTTGGATCACAGTCCAGTCCTATCTTATCACAGGCGATCAGATTGTACAGCCTTTTCCATTAATATGTCAGTTTTCATCTAAATGTTAGCTGTTTGTTTTTTCCTCATTATCTCCATTGGAAGGCTGTTTAAGAGTCACATTCCTCTGGTGCTTAGCTTTTTTAATTTACAGTGTCACTGCGATAACTTTGCAAGTATTTATTCTTGTGCAAGCATTTACTGTTTTAGAAATCATCCTAGCAACCTTCCACTGTACTTGCTACAGTTTGCATTCACGTGTTCTGAAACTATTGCCTGGAGTTGTACAAGATGTACTCCGAATCCTTATTCCTATCCTATGCTAATACAATGGCCTTATATGACTATTTTATTGTCTTGTGATCAGACTGTCATTTTTTCCTATTCTGTTCCTTACAGCTGATAGTGATGGGCTACACATTTCGTCCAATTTCCAGCATCTTAGTTTTCAAGGTAGCTTTTTTTTCCCTGAGAGATTTTGACCCTTCTTGTGTGACAGTTTGTCTTCAGCAGATTTTACTAGCATTTTCCCACTACATGTGGCAGTCATTACTGAAAATGTTTAGCAGGGTAGTCCTTGGAGCTTCACTTGTAACCTACTTTCTGTGCACTAACACCCCTTTCAGCATAAACTGTTTCTGGTTAGCCAGTTCCTATCTTGCCTTACAGTTATTAAAATTCTTATCTTAATAATTTTACACAATACACTGTACCCAGAGGTCTGTTGAAGGCCTTAAAAATATGCTATTTTTGTTGTAATTGACATGATTGAAATAGTATGGCAGGGAGTGATATAACTAGTACATGTTTGCTACCTGATGAAGCCCTTATGTTCTGACTTAAAATCCGAAGAAGGTACCACAACAAAAAATTTGAAGATACTTGAAAGAAGGTTTTACTTGTAAAATATGTTATAAAAGAGCAGTGATATGACATATTTTCATATTATTTGTTATTAACTGTGTTACTGTGGTATGGCATGATACAGCATTACAGGGTTAATTTTGGTGAAACTGCAAAGTTTCTGTTAAACTGCATTTTGCTGTCTTGTACTGCCACGACAGCTGCAAAGCCTCTGGAAGTGTTTTGTTGAATGATGTCCACATACATTAAATTAGTCTTCCAGAGGGAATTCAGACAGTGTAAACTTTGCAAATTCTAGTTAATTATTTTCAAACCTGATTTATGCTGTCTGTGAAAATTTTGCATATTTTTGATTGCTGAGATACATCAAAGAAGGTTGTGAGGAGTGTCTGCTGCTTGAGTCTTAATATATTTTGACATCTTATTTACAGCTGACAAGTTTATCACTGCCTTACATGAAATCTTCCAGGGACTTGCTATTTAACATCCTGAAAAATAGATTTTGGAACCTGTTTTAACTCCCTGAGAAAAAAAGAGCAACTGGTCAGTTCACCTGTGTAGAATTGGCCCCTGAAACCTTCAAACAGATACTAACAATACTCACCTGTATGTGCATTCAAAGTAGTTTAATGTAAATCTTGAGACATGTGACTCTGGAAGCTTTGACACATCCTGGGCTTCTTTTAAGTGTTGAGCATGTTTAGTACTAGTTAGGATTAGACCCAGTTTTCCCATGGCTCTGAGGGCTTTGTGGAGCTGGCTGTCAAATTGCTGCATGGCATTTAACAGTGTACGAATGATGTCTGATGTTCCAGATTGAAGATAAGGAACATCTGTTGTGGGTTGGGAATAATACCAAAATCTACCCCCCAGTGCCTTCAGCTGTTCCCTGCTCTGGGAAGGGGCTCACCATGTGCTGGGGTGCCCATGCTGCTTGGGAACCCATTAGCATCAGCTTGCCACCCTGCTCACCATCACCTCCACCCAACAGCATCCCACCCTGGCTTGCTGCCTGGACCTTGCAGGGGTGTGTGTGGGGTGGCCTGCAAGGTTTGCTGAGCCACAGGCAGGAGGGGGTCTCTGCTTGTGAGCCAGGGTCCGGCCGTGCGTGGTGCCAGGTGGGAAGCTTACCCCTTCCTGCTTCTCTTTCCAAGGACCCAAAAGCAACACAGACAGGTGGCCGTCTAATCCCCAGCAATCCTTGGGGTTAAATATAACTGCTCCAGGCTACCTCTGGCCCACGGCTTGGACATGGTCTAATGTCCTAAAGCCTACTCTGTCCTAGGCTTCATTGATTTCAGGAGGGTTACAGAACGATGACAGGATGTTTTCTACAGAAGTGCTCAGGAATTGAGCATGGCCGCAAGTACAGGTCATTGCAGAGCTGTACCACGTAAGATCTGTGGTGCAACAAGACTGTTAAGTTGAACATCTTGTAAAACAGAATACAAAGAACTGGGTTTTGAAGGTATTATACAATATTTGAAAAATATTTTTATGTCAGCGTTTTTTCTCTTCCTTCTCTTGAACGGTGTGGCCTGGCACTTGCCATCCCTGCTCAGTTGCATGCTAGACTATCATCGTATTTTATGTTTTCTGTGTCGAAAGTTAAAAAAAAAAAAGACATTCTAATGTGAACTGACAAAACTTTGGCATTAGATGGCACAATACTGGTAAAGTCTACATCTTTCATCTTGTGGCTTGGTATAAGGCACGAAAGGCAATGGTAAGATGTCTGTATTACCTGCGTACCACAGTGGGAAGCCTCCTGTGCTGAGTCTTCCTGCCTCTTGTCCCCTGCCTGGTGGGACCCAGCTGTCACTCTGCCTTGCAGTGTGGTGGTGAGACACACTGGGGGATAACTGCGTTTGGTCACTTTGGTGCTATTTCCTGTCCATTAAGGAGAAGAGTGCTGGGAGGGGAGGAGAGCAAGCCCACCCAGCCCTCAGGTGAGGCTCTTCTGTTGATGTGCAAAAATATTTTCAAAGACAATGTTCTCGACTTTCACCAGCAATTGGCAGGAAACGTCTCAAGAAGCAGTAACCCTACTGAAAATAGAATAATAATGAAAATAGCAAAAACATGGTTCAATCACTGTTGGTGATGATGACAGGTTTTCCTGTCTTAAGAAATATTTGAGTAAAAGCTGAGTGTAGATGTGCATTCATTTAATAATGATTTTTCCATTACCTGCATGCAACTTTCTAAAACTTTCTTGCAGAGAAAACTATTTGGTATATCATAAATATTGTGAAAATGGTTTCATGCAATTACCTACCTCGATAACATTTCTTATTCTTGCTGTGAATTCCAGTGCATTTTTCTCCCTTAGATATGGCAGAATTGTACGTTCCTAATCTACATTGACACGTGTATTAATTAGCAGACCCAAACTCTGCAGTGTCAGGACTGTTTGGCTGGTTTTGGTGGGGCCTGCACACCAAGCAGAGGTGGCACTGGTGCTGGGTGGCAGGAGCTCTGAGACGTCCCACCTTTGCTGCTCTGTGCCTGCTGCATGGAAACCTGTGAACTGGTGGGGACAGACAGGTTGGATGTATCTGCCTCATCCTTGGTGGCCCAGCGCAGACCGACACTCTGAACTGTGGCATTTGTACTTGGGCACAGGAACAGAGGAGCCTGCCATCTTGGAGTGCTCTTGGCACCATCCTGGGACGTCTGTTAGTTGGCAGCTAATGACAGAGGAGCATTGAACTCTGCAGTTAAAAGGCAATGGCAAATAAATTCCATGAAGAATTACTACTGTGAGAGAAGGACACTTCTTGTTTATGTGTTTGTCATTGTGGCTGGTGTTGTTTGCCTTTTTCTATTTTTAATTTTTTTCTTAAACTTTAAAAAATATTCCATTTCAATATACAAAGCAAAGCTCCTAGGGTGTCCCAGAATAGGTAGGCAAGTGGTTTCAGTAGGGTGGGAGAGAGGGAAATAAGGCAAGGAAACATACACAGACATCTCTGTAGGGTTTTCCTTTTTTTCAGTTTATATGTGAAATTTGAATAATGGTTGGACTTTCTATTTTTTCCTGGTATTCTGCCACGGCTTTTTTCCGTTAGTTATCTCATTTCCCCCCTCTTGTTTTCTATGATCTGATCATCCAACTTGCTCCACGGGTCTCTTGGTTTTATGTGTTTCATGGCACAGATTATAGCACAGATTATGAACTGTGAAAGGTTTTACTTTAAGTAATGGTCTTTGAATACAGGGATACTTGGAACAGTGAATGGAGCTACAGCTGAAGAGCAGATAAACTGTTTTCCCTTATTTTTGAGACTTCTGCTTTAGTTATTTGTCAAAGATTTGCATCAGTCAAGATCCCATTGGGGATTACTCTAACTGGTTGGAGTGGCTTGAGTTCTAACAAGTAACGTGTGCTTTGTAAGGCTTGAGCAGATAATGTCATAGGCATGGAAGTGATGAAAATGGTTTAGTGAAGTGATAGAGATCTGTACATGATGAGTCAGTAAGACGGAATGAAGGGGAACTTTTCGTTTAATGGGAAGGGCGGGAGTCAAGGATTCTCTAATGTTACTTCTAATGAAGCTTGTACTTAAATTTTAGTACAAGAAAAGTTTTCTTTAGTTAGTAAGCAACTTGTTCTTTATGAGAAGGACAAACAGTTTAATCCAACACAAGACTGTATGTAAACTTTAGAGAAGTTTCCTCCACCCCAGTCATGCTTTGATGGTCCGGTAACGAAGCACAGAAAACCGATTTCTTGAATGACATGGAAACTAGTGCTATATTTAATATATCTAGACTGCTTTCTTATTAATATAAAAGTTTGGTGTTTAGATTTGAAGAAGTGGTTGTAGGGGAAATAGCTGAAAAATTTAAAATCTGATGGTGACAAGATGGAGATAAAAGCTTCTGCAATGTTGGCAAGAAATCAGTCAGAATGCTTAAGCTGAGTATTACTGGAGCAGACAGGGGGATTTGGTTAATTCATTAAGTCGGTAATGTCTTTCCTGTTAGTGACATATTAGATCTTTCGTTGGAAGCTCTTACTAGTTGGAATAAAATACACAACACTGTAAAGAAGTCCAGTTTTTAATTTGGCTTGTTATGGCTCTCAGCTAGGGCTGAAATCTTAGGAAGATAAATCATACTCGATACAGAGATACAGCGGTGGTCTAGAATACAATATTATTGTCTGGAGTGTTGCAGTCTGGAATACTATGGTCTAGAATACAATTTTACAGTTTTTGTATATAGTTGTCTTTAAAAGATTACTTTTAAATGAGCAGTGATGCACTTTTTAAATGAACAGCATTATCACATTCTTTTACCACACTATCATGTTAAAACAAACTATATGTATTTTATATATATAAAATCATTTCTGTTTGTTTCCATAATTAGAAAGGGTCTTAAAATGTTGTTGAATCACAGTCATTCCTATGGTCATGTTGACTTGCAGAGTTTTTAGCATTGAATTTGGGCTAACACACCAGAAGCCCCATTAGAAGTCCCACCCCGGGAGCTAACTGGCTACCTTACTTTCTAAAATGTCAGCTGATTTGCTCTGGAGAGAAAAATGTAGTGTTGGATTTTTCCATGCAGCTAACTCGCCTACTAAAATAGTAGTACTGGAACAGTTGCATATGGCTGCATGCATCAGGATAGAGAGGAATTTCAATCAGAACAGCAGGAGGGAAAAGAGCTAATTGTTAGCTTGGGAAATTGGAGGAAGCTTATATGGAAAAGTACATTGATAGTGCAACATAATATTGTTCAAATAAATCCTTTGCCTCATGGTGGAAATATGCAAGTTTTTTATTATTTCCCATTATGTGTTCGTACAGTCTGGGTTTATCTTTGAATAAAAATACATGAAATATACCTGTGGTGTTTTAATTACGATAAATAGGGCAGGATAGGATTTAACATGAATGCATTGTGAACCTAGATTAGTTGCTATCTAGTACCGTTAGTTCATAATTCTATCTCTAACGTTGGGCTCTGAGCTTGTAATAAATTCATCAGACTAGAATCACTTGAAACAGTCAAACTTGAAACCTCTAGATTGTTTGTCTCAAATAAATGACCTAAATGAAAATAACACTTGCATAATCTATAATACTCCTTATGGGTAATGCAAGCAATGGGTTTAATTGTGTTCTCTAACTGCTATTGCTCTTAAGGTCTGTTTGATTTCAGAGGGATCCATTTGTTATTCCACTACAGCACAGTAGTTGAGAGCCTAACCATAGGTTTTTTTCTGTAAGAATATGCAATGTTATAACTTTATATAATATTCACAGGTTTTAGGACCTGCCCCTAGATGGTGTTCCTTCTTGGACAACTTGACTGAAGAACTGGAAGAGAATCCAGAGAGCACGGTTTATGATGATTACAAATTTGTTACCAGAAAAGACCTTGAAAATTTAGGTAAAACAGTTCAATATCCTCTTTAGCTGACTTCTTTGTTCAATTTTTGATCACTTTTGATCACATTTATGTTTTGTAATTCCAATGTGATGTATGAGGACTGTTAAAAATCCACTGTCAGTAGTTTCCTCCAGCCTGATGGCTTCATGTTCTTTGGTTCCCAACCAGTGCAACACTAGATACTTGTTTTTCTCAGATTTTTATCCCAAGAAGATGATTGATATTTGCCAATTTAATATGTCTAGGAATCTTGGTGCTTTCAGACACTAAATGGAAGGCAGAGGAAGAGAAGTTGGTTTAGTTTTCAAAATATTTTTGAGGTGCTCAAATAGAATGTTGGAACTCACAGCAGAATCTGCCAAAGGCTACTCTAGTAGAATGTAGTAATTTCCAGAAAATACAAACCATTCTAGGGCTAATAGAAACACAGTTTCAAGGAATTGGACTGCTAAAAATCACATAGCAGAGAAGATAAACATGCTTCTCCCAAGATAGTTAGGCCTTTTTCTGTCTGTTACATGCTTTGATTGCAATGTTTTGCTCCAGATTAATTTAATTAATTTACCTCTGAATATGGGAGTTGGGTTTGGCCTGGCAGGAGACCATACAAAGAGGAGGTCATCCAAAGCACCTGCATCTTCAGCTTTAGAGTCATAGGGTAGATTGGTCTGAATGTAGCCCAAAGACCCCTATCCTGATTGTAAGGGAATGAAGCAATATAGTATTAATCTACACAAAGACTTGACTGGGAATACTTATTCTGCTTTAAATTCGCTGTAACTTTGTCAAATTCATTTTCCCATAAATGCAAACTTTCAAATGAAGAACCAGCTTAAGGGATATTTCATATGTCAGGGTTTCTCTGTATTAGTTGCCATTGGCTAAAGCACTCTCATTTTGGAATAGCAGGAAGATTGTTTCCTGGAAACAGTTTAAAAAATTTTAGAGACAACTTTGCTTTCTGAGATGCACAGTGGTTTCTTAACTTTCTTTGCCATTTAGTTCTAGAAGTAGTTTGTTAATTCTTAATTTCTAAAGATTTGAGGTCTGTAGAAGACATTTTGCTATGAAAACCTTTTCCTTTTCTCAGTCTTGGAATTTTGTGAACATACATGGAAGGAAAATCAGAGAATTCTTAAGTATTTTCATTCTTACTTAGGTTAGGGCCTAGGGTGACAGTTTTATGACCTGATGTGGTACTGTATTTTTTTCAACATGTTAATTCTTCAAAGATAGTTGACCCAAGGCAAAACTCTTTAATTAAAAACATCTCTATACCACACTAAAAAAGTGACTTTCAAACATCTATGGGCTTTAAAAAAAAACTTCTCAAATTTTTCTTTGTAAACTTTTATGGAGCATAGTGTATGCAGGCATTTTTAAGAAGTGCACAGTAACGTATTATGAGAAGAATGGATTTTGTTGCTGTGAAGAGCTCAAATTTCTTGCTGACAAAAATGATATTTTTTTTTGTGGTTTTACTTAGTCTTGATGTAATGGATGTGACTGTTAGATGGTTGTGTTGCGTTGGCAGTGTTTGTTTGTCTTGAATCGGATAAGTGAAGTGGCTAGCTTGGAATAGGAGTTCTTTATATATGAAAGCTCTGTGAAAGCCTCTGTAACTTTTTTCCCAGGCCTTGCGCATCTCATTGGATCATCATTGCTCAGAGCGTATATGCATGGCTTTTTCATGGACATAAGACTTTATCATAAGGTAAATAAAGCTGTTCCTTGTCAATTTTTACTTCTAACAATAAAGTAAGTGTGTTGGGTTTGTGTTGGGTTTTTTTGTTTGTTTCTGGGCTTGTTTTTTCCTCCAAATAATGGACTGTGTCCTGTATTAATGGTATTTTCTTACTTCCTCCTGCTTGTTCAAAGGCAAAAATGATGGCCAACCCTTTTGCCTATGAAGAATACAGAAGAGAGAAAATAAGGCAGAAGATAGAAGAAACACGTGCACAGAGAGTTCAACTAAAGGTAAATCTTGTAAACAATGAGTATACTTCTGGGAAAACTATTCGTAGAGAGTAATGTATTCTCACCGAGGTGTAAGGATTTGATTCTGTTTATGATGAGAGACACAAAGTAATTTATAGAACTTTTTGAATGGAACTGTAAAATTCCCATGTGTGTGATTCCTACAAATGAGAGAGACTGATACCAACCTGTAAAAAAAGCAGCTCTCGTCACATTTGCTGCTTGAGCAGATAACCCCCTGGTAAAACTTGCAGTTTCTACCTCTCTCATTAAACTAAATGACTTAAGCCATTAAAACATAATACTCTGGAAAGAGATATATAAAAATAGTATTGTGTTTATAACTAGTGCCTTTTTAGATTGAGTTTGCTCAACATATGAGGAGAAATAACTGCTTTTAAAATACTAAAGCTGGTGTATGACAAGGAAAAAATGATACAGAAGTTGTACTCAAATTTTCTCCAAGCGCTATTATTTTACTAGTACCTAGAAATATTTTGAACCAGTTAAGGAGGTTTTCAACAAGAGTTATAAGATTTTGCATGTGTAAAAGAGTAATTTACTGATTAATTCCTTTCCTCTCTTTAGAAACTTCCAAAAGTCAATAAAGAGCTTGCACTCAAACTGATTGAAAAAGAAGGAGAAGAGCAACAGGTTACTAGAAAGAGGAAACAAAAGGTAAGCTTTTGGTTTGGAGACTTCTCTGAATGGGAGCATAGAAGTAGTAATGCTTACAGTATTGATTTTGTTGTTGTTGTTGGTTTTGGGGAGGCTTTTTTTTTTGTTATCTGGCCAAGCAGATTGAAAATTCTGTTGTTTCTGTTTCTCATAAATAACTTATTCTAATAGCTGGCTTTGAGGTGGACTTCTGTAGCTGCAGCACCAAAAAGGCCGTGTAGTAACTTAAAGCTTAAAATTATGAAATACTCACTGTGAAGATGATATGGGCTTCGCAGGACTCTAGAAGCTAGCTAAATACAGAGTCAATATCGAAGTTGTTTGAAAAAGGCTTGTTGTTTACATTTGTTGGTATTTTGGTGGTGACCCAGACAAGATAGATGTTGACTGTAAAACTGAAGAATTGCCTTTCTTTGTGCACTCAGTTAACTACATTTTATAAAATAGCCCAAATGGTTTGCTCTTATGCAACAGGAATTCTTCCTGATGTTGAAAATAAGCCATTTTTATCCCAAGTGAAGTCTAAAGGAAAAAATGAGTTAACATTTAATATTCAGAGGGAGTGGGGGGGTCTTTCTATACGCAGCACTTCATAGATGCTCATTCTCGCAGGAATAGAGTATTCATGAAAGCCACACATTAGGTTCACACAGCATCTAACAAAATCCTGTGCGTTACAGTTAGCAGAAGGCATGAACTACTGAAAAAGTAGGTGGTGGTGAAACGTTAAATGCAGACTGTCTACACCAGTGTTACACTGGAAATACAAGTTCAATAAACGTGGGCTGATTTGTCTAGGAGTACACAGAGATTGTGTTATTAAGTGGCCAAAGAAAAGTATACATAAAATTGCATGTTCTGGTTAATTTTTCTCAAATGGCATTAGAGTCTTGTGAAGAGCAATTTATTCTAGGCTTTGGGATTTAATTTTTGGCTGTGACTCCGAGTCACACCTTTGCAGCAGTTTCTGTAATTGAAATTTATACCTGTTGTTTTCTGTATCTTTGGGGTTTTTTGCCACTACATAGGTAACAATGAAAGTTTAATACTGGGATGAGATGAATGTGCTGGTATAAGTTTGGCAATGTTGAAAGGTCATTCAGTAATTTTAAAATGACGACAGCAGGTATTCACATAAACTGAAATTGTAGCTTGAACTGTTCCTAATTCAAGAGTAGCATAATTTACACTGCATTCATTTCACTTTGACGTGCATGAAACTGCCTTTTCATTTTATATGTGAGTGCAGTGAAGAAAAAGTGTTTTAAGGTGTATAGAAAGACTTAGTTTTATGTATTTACAGTAAAACAGTAGTAGCATTGCATAAAGGCATGTTTATTCTGATAATTTGTGGTACATGTTGTAGAATTCTCCCCGTCAGGCAGGGTATTTGCCTTGGAGGTACTGCTGATTAGTCAATGGATATCAACACGTCTCCCAACTAGCTGGCTGAATGTATGAGAAACATGAATTCAAAAATGTTAATAATTGTGTATTTAAGGTGTCTATAGTGTGAATAAAAAACTTGTCTTGCTTACAGGTTCTTAGAATATTATTTGATCTTTGTGAAAGTAATAAAATATAATAAGCATAAACCTTGATTTTATATGATCTGGAAGGATAAAGCAACTGGCATTTCCCATGCTGGTTTTGAGTTTTGTTTAATTAAAAAGGTGTTACTTACTTTACCAATATCTGTTTCAGAATTTTGTAACTCACTCAGGCTTTGCTTCTTTTCCAGAACCTGCCTAGCCTTCTCAAAGATGATCGTTTTAAGGTCATGTTTGAGAATCCAGATTTCCAGGTGGATGAACAGAGTGAAGAATTTAGACTACTTAACCCACTTGTTTCTAAAATAAGTGAGAAAAGAAAGAGGAAACTAAAGATCTTAGAGGAACTGGAAGCACAAGGGCAGGTAAAGTATTTTCCATTTGGATTAGGAAAAATCCAGAGGTATTTTTCTTTGTTTTGAGCATTCAGGTTTTTTACCCTAGAAAGAAGGAAAGATGGAGGCAATGCAAGAATGTCATATAAGCTACAGTAATTAAGTGTAATTTATAATGTTATCCTAGGTTTTAGGTGTGAGCAATATTGTCTACACGAATATAGGTTTGAAAAACAAACTTGAGGTGGAAACAATTTTATTGTATTTCTGCTTCATTTGCTTTTACTGCTTTTCTTCAAATTTTAGTTCTCTTCAGCTCTATGTAAAAGCTATCATGTACTCTAATTGCAGGAATGGTTTGAAAGGAAAATTAGTGGATTATTTCTTATTTTATGCTATTTTTGTCTGCAGGAAGAGGAGGAAGAACCAGAAGGAAAAGCAAGTGATGCAGAAAGTTCTGAGAGTTCAGATGATGAAAAACTCTGGGTTGAAGAGGTCAGGAAACAGCGCAAGCTTCTACGCCAAGAGGAAAAAGTAAAGCGGCAGGAAAGGTTCAAGGAGGATCAGCAAACATTACTGAAGCCTCAGTTTTTTGAGATTAAAGAAGGAGAGGAATTCAGAAGCTTCAAAGACTCCGCCAAAAAACAAAAATTAATGAAGTAAGACTAACGTTCCTTTTTGAATAGCTGGGGGTGGATGATTCTCAAGTACTTCTCTACAATGCAGGCCAGTGGCATTTTGGCTTGGAAGCACTTACTAGGAAAGCCACATCTGGCAAATCAGGGATATAAGTTAAAGCGACATAGTTGTTGAAAGCTTTGTTTTGTAATTAAACAAATACAGTGTTTAAAGTATGGTGGAGAGACAACACAAATGAGATGAGTAAGACATTAATATTCTGAGCCAGATTTTGGGATCCATCACTCAGTGTTGGTGAACTGCTGCTCTCACAATTAACAGTGCTGATGTCTGAGAGACTGGTTGTATTTCTCCACCAGTGTCAGTACGAGGTTGACAGTCTGGATGTTTTTCATCTGATCCTCTAAAAGGATGTAGAATACTGCATGACTAGTCACTATTTTGGGGTAGGATCAAGGTGGTAAAAGAAAAATTCTTTTGTCTGAGTATTTTTATGGCATCCAGTAACTATAGAAAACTATGCTAGCCTAGTATTGTCAGGTCTTATTATTTCTGTTTTTCCGATACAAAAAAATCAGACTTTTTTTTTTGTGGGGTTTTTTGTTTGGTTGGTTGGTTTTGGGTTTTGTTTTGGTTTTGTTTTTTTTTTATTTCCTTAAATTGATGATCAATTAAAGTATATGAGTACTGTATAAAGAGCATATCAAACTAAAGGACTTGGCTTTGAGATGCTTAATTCCTGCAGATCTCATTGATTATTTTTTTTCAGAGGTGAGTTGAGCCCTTCAGAAGATGAGATTCAATAGCCTTTTATTATTTGGAGTGCAGACACTAATATTTAAACCTTGAAAGACAATAGCTTTAAAGTTCTTGCAGCACACTGGATGCAGAGCAGAATTTTGACTAATGTTGGAAACAAGTTGCTGGACTATATGGATCTCATAATAGTAATGGTTTTACTTAGAATGAAATTATACAGTCAAAGAAAAGGAAGTGAATAATGTAATGGGGCTGTTTCTTTGTGTCACCAATGACTGACTCTACAACCTAGTTGATTCATGATGGAAGTTTTCTAGAGATAAAGAAACATTTGATTGATGTCAAATTTTTGTTCTTTGTCGGGAGCAAATCCACTCTGGACACTCTCTGACAGAGCATTGTAGCTTAATGATAGCTTTTACACTGTACTGTGATTTATAGTCATGTTAGCAAGTGACTTGAAAGGAGCCTGAAACATTGGTCAGATGGCACTGTATTCTCGTTGCCATTGAAATACTTCCCTAAAAGGCAGTATGGCTGCAGCCTACTCACATGCTGTTCTTTTACACAAACTTAGCTGCTGACCTCTAAAGGAAATTTTTAGGGAAACTCAATTTGAAGTATTAAGATTTTGTTTTGTTCAAAACATTGAAGGCTTAAATGTGAACAAGCATAATGAAAATTAAGTAAATAAGCTCAACAGGTGTAAGGAAGAGAAACATTTATAAAAAAATAGTACAGTGTGATGCAGGACAAAGCAAATTCTTTCATCTGGTGTATAGAGGGAGAAAAATCGTTGTTTCAGCTCGGGGAAAAACGAAAGCAAATGCTACAGACCTGTCCAGTAGGTGGAGGAATATCAGTGGTGACATAAACCATGGAAAGACTTTTAAAAGACTGCATTTAGGGAAAAGAAAATCTGTGTTAAGATTTACTGATAATTTTCTGCAGAATATTTTGCAAGGTGTGATGCATGATTAGGGTGGCTTATGTTAGATACCCTCCATGTGGTAGGTGCACATATGTAATTACAGGGTGTAATGTAAAATGGTAAAAAAAAAAATTAAAAGAAGAGAAAATTGAGGATAGTCTAGGATGACAAAAAATGGGTGTGACGGCATTCATCCTTTATGTTTCTCTGAGTTGCTGTCATTGAATTGTCATTCCATGATTTTTTTTTTAGTTTTTGTCTAAGCAATTAGCTGTGTACTCTCTGATCCCATTTGTGCTCATCCAAGCATTGTTCTTAGTATGGAGTTTGATATTCCTCAAATTTTTAGAAGAAATTTAAAAAGTAACAGCTGATATCTGTTTCTTATAAGGTATAGCTGATACGATTCTGTAATCATAATGACTTGGCCTGTGTTGTCAGCTAATTTTAGTATGTAAGCTTTTCTACATATTAGAATTTTATAAAGAAAATACTTAAATATGTTTTCTGCTGGCCTTATTCAGTGATAAGTAGTCAGCATAAAATAATTAATTCAAGTCATGTACTGAAAATTGGAAAGACCGTAGTGGCGTGTACGATCTGGTGAGGCTGGCATGTTTGTCTTTGATTTGATTTATCCGAGTTATGGAATGATGGTCTGTGACCAATATAATTAAGTACCTTAATACCTTCACTATGCATTTAATGGCTAGGTGTTCTTTTTCTCTCTAATCGTATAATGTTCTACCTGAGGAAACAGTTTATGACTTATATAAAACTGGGTGTTTCTTTCTACATGTTCCTGACTCAGCACGGCTCCAAGCCCAGATTCTAAAGCAGTGGTGCGTATTATAAATTTCTTCATAGACCAACAGTCTATGCATTCTTTGCACAGGAAAGCTGCAAAATTTACTCATGGTTATAAAAAATGCCTTGTCTTAAATCTGTCTAAATTGAATTTTTCCTTTTGCACTCTATGCTTACACATGAAAACCAGTAAAACTTTGCTTTGCTTACTTACCACATAAGTTCCTTACATGATAACTTCAAAGGAATCCATAAGAGGAAAGGGTTTTTATCAGCTAAGAGCTTTTTGATTTTCTTGATGTCGCTTTAAAAGGTTTATTATTGAAGTTGGAACATGTGAAAATTAAGAACTACGGTAGTCATGCTCTCTAAAGTATGACAGTCAAATGTATAGGTCTTCATAGGTGGCCAAGAAAGTCAACAAAAGCCAACAAAAGCATAGTTGACATTCCTAGGTATTGCTAAAGTAAAACAGCAGGAAAAGTCCTGAAAAACTGTTCTCCTTATAATGAGGAAAAAGGTAGTGCGTGGTCAATTTGTTTGTTTGGTTTTTATTGTAGGGCAGGAGAAGTTGCTTTTAATAGCACTTGTTAATGTATCCCTTGAATTGATTTGTTGAGGATGGTTTAAAAAAAAAAAGAAAAAGAACCACCCAGCTGTTGAAAGTGTTTGTGTATTGGTGTATGCAATTTACTATTATTTGAGGTCTGCACAGTTTCAGATAAATATAGCCATACCTGCATTTATTCAGTGAAACAGCAACCCCAGAGCGTTTTGCTAATATCTCCTCATTTTAATTTTTCTCCTGACTGAAGCAGTATCTGCAGTCATGCTAAATAATTGCTGGGTAGTAGCCATATTTCTCCAGTTCACTTTCAAAGGGGAGAAAAATGGGACTTCACTTGAATGTAGAAATCCCACTACGTCGGTGACTGATCTTCTGCCATAGTTAGCTCTAAGGCTTAGCTTGTCTTCCCGATTCACACAGATGGAACAAGTTTTTACATGTACTCAATGAAAAATATACTACAGAAAAAAATACAATCAAAGTACCTAGTCATGAGAAATAAAGTAATTCTTGACAGTAATTTTTCATTGTTAATCTGAAAAGTCTTTGTTACATAAAATGGCTCATTAACCAAAATTCAGTGGACTTCAGAGGCTTCGTGCACAGGCCACAGTCCATGAGCCACAGTAAATGTCATTGACTTTGGTGACTGCTAATTGTCCGTATTTTCATGATGGCTTATTTTCCACTTTAAAACTTGTACAAAAAATGTCTTTAGCCCTCATCAGAGAGATCTAATAAGGCAGTAATAGCAGCACTGCAAATTGCAGAAACTAATTTAGTTTTCAGTTAGGCAAATGTTTTCTAAGCGCATTGCAGGGAGAGTTTGTCTGGTGGTACAAGCCGTGTCGTAGTCTTGGGTGGCACTACCTACTCGTGAGACCCACACTAGAGAGTAAGGACAAGCCGTGCTAGGACTCACAGGTGCCTTTAGGGCAGCTGGCTGAAGCCAGCCCCATGCCTGCCTGCCTGCCTCACCCCTGTGCTGGAGGCTATGCGGGAACAAGGTGTATTTCCACTCCTCAGCTGCTCCAGTTTACAACCCAACTTAACTGAAGTCAGCAAGGGTGATGTTAAGTAGCAGCTGGCAACCTGGAGCAACTGTCTTGCCTTTGTAGGGACATCATTAACTTCCAGTGGAGGAGAGCTGAAAACACTGTCAGTTTTGGCCACCTCCTTCTCCATAGGAATGCTCAGTGCCTGGGGAAAGGCTCCATACCAGCTTGCTTACAGAGCTAACTGATGAGCACCACGCGCTTGAAGGGTCATGCTCATGTGGAGTGCTTCTCTGGGGTCAGGGTCTGTCTTATTTATCACATTCAGTTGTTTGCATTGTTCTTTCAATTAGAAAACTATTTGCATTAGACTGATGCAGGTGTAGTGTCTGAACAGTCATTTGTATTTGGACTAAGTAGTTTGTCTCTATCAGTGAAGTGATTCATTCGGTGATGAATTCATCCTGATGTTAGTCAAGATTATTTCCCTCCCTCAAAAGTGTTTCCAATTCAGAAATTACAAGATTTCAAGAAAACTGTATGTAACTAGCCTTTTTTTTATTTGTGTATGTATCTATTACTGCAGCTGAATATTCCTGACCCTTTCTGACATTTCATAGAAAACTATAGCAATAGAAGGTTGGGGTTTCTTTCTTAAATAGAATCCAGTTGCTTTTTTAGCAGAAAAAACAGTGAACTTTGCATAAATTTCATAGGTATTTCTACTGGAAGCAATATCTGGAGGAAATTACTTGAATTTGTCTTTTCTGTTTACTGAATGTTTATTTTTTAGAGTTACAGCATTCTGGGGTTTCAGAGAAATTTGGATTACTTTTGACTGCATTATCAGCCTTTATTATAGTAAAAAGATTGCAAGAATAGTGACTAATGTTAATTATTCTCCACAGGAAAACTCTTGGAGATCGTTTAAAGCTTGAAGAAAAACTTGGCACGCTCAATGTGTCTGATACCACAGTAGGCAGCAAACAGGCAACATTCAAATTAAAGAAGGTGAGCTATATATATAATTTTTTAAGGTAATACACAAGTAACTTTATTTTTTGCATGAAAGAACAGGAACTTTAAAACCGTCAAACAAATGTCCCTCTTCATTTCTTTATAAGCTGCCAACTCTTCTGCTTCTTGCCAAGAGAATGAAAGCCTCCGGTAGTACTCTGTGTGTTTATACCCTTATAACTGAGGCAGCACTCATAAAATCTTATGTTCCGGTGGAAAATACTGGCTTCCATCTTTTAATAGTTTATTTGCAGACATACCATAAGAAGCTTGTGACCTTACCTGACTTCTGCACCAGGACTGATCAGATCTTGGTCTGCAGGTCCAAATATGGAGCCAAGCTATTGTCAGTAATGACTAATGATAGGACAAGGGGCAATGGTTTTAAACTGGAGCATAGGAGGTTCCATGTAAATATCAGGAAAAACTTTTTCACTGTGAGAGTGACGGAGCACTGGAACAGGCTGCCCAGAGAGGTTGTGGAGTCTCCTTCGCTGGAGACATTCAAAACCCGCCTGGATGCGTTCCTGTGTGATGTACTCTAGGTGACCCTGCTCTGGCAGGGGGGTTGGACTAGATGATCTTTCGAGGTCCCTTCCAACCCCTTAGATTCTGTGATTCTGTGAAATGTAATCAGAATGCTGTAGTGACAGGCTTTCTCCTCATTGATAATGTTGCTTGGTCTCAGCATGATAAAAACAGAGCTCACCACCTTTGTCATTGAACTTGTATAACATGGATCACAAGAATGAGATTTGGTCCTGTTCTACTTGCCAAATTCCATTTGAAGTGTGTAGCTGACTGGTGCCTGTCTACCTTTCCCAAAGGGTTTTGATAGGAATTTTATAGATAGCAGACAGGTGATTACTTTTTAGTGGGGGCAGAGTTAAATGCACGTGTGCATCTACTACTGCCGTAGAACACTTAGGGATTTTTTTAGCTAGAAAATTGCTTTAGAACTGAAGAAAGGACACATGATAAAAGCTGAAGACCCATATTAATTGATACTTGAGCTGACAAAATATGCTTCAGTTATAACTGGTTTTCCTCAGGTAAGCCTCTTTGCTATAATAAATTTCTCCTTACCAGTGGTGAAATATTATTCTTACCAGTAAAACTTGTGTCACAAGAACGACTAAGCAGTTATTTAATTCTCAAATTGAGTATGCCTGAAAAATTTTTTTAAATAATCAGATTTATTGGTCTATTTCTACCTTACTTGTTTTACCTGATTATTGTGCGTTTGAAGATGTCCTTTTTCATCTGTTTTTGATTTCTGTATTGCTGGCATTTAAAATGTGTTGATTGTGGAATAAGTCACAGATTCCTCTGCGTGCTATGTAGGATAACCATTCTGGGGATTTTACCAACTGCCATAGATAATGTGTTAGTGTCTTGCAGCTAATTAAGTGGGCTTTGAAGGGCTTTGAAAGCACAGTTGTCTTTACAGTAGCTTTAACTTAGAAAGTGCAAAGCCACAAAGTTTCTTGCAGTTGGTGGTAAACAATGAACTGTCACCTTTTGCTGATAGTCCTGTGAAGATTTGGGAGTAAGGTGAAAGAAGACAGAGAGCAGTGGTTCAGAATGCCATTATTACTTGATTCCATCAGATATGCTATAGCTTTGAGGTCTTTTTAATTATGTTGCTGGATTTTTTTTCTGACTGTTAACTGATGTTGCTTTATTGAAGTAGGTATGTTGTGCTCATTTGCATTAAAAAGATTTTTAAAAGTCTAGTGAAAAGAAAAATAATGCATCCACAGTGGAAATCAGCAGAAGAGCAAAATAAGACTTACAAGTCTTCTCTCAAATGAACATACCCTGTATATACTCTCTGAAGTCTGAGAGAATAGAGCAGGGAGAGCTAGGAGGAAGTCACGCTATGCAGTGTGCTGTGTCTTGACACCTTTTCAGAGGATGAAGAGATGAAGTTGGCAAGCCAAAAAAGGGATTTTAGCATTACCCTGATCATCAACTTCTGCCTTGTGATGCCCTTTCCTTAAAGTGCAGGTGTATTTAGGAGTAGGTAGAAAGATTTAGTGGATGAAGGCGTTGTGCTTCCATAGGATTGGTATCACTTGACCTTGTTAGTGGAATTGAGACTGATCTTGGCTGCTTATAGTTGTGATGTGTTAGCAGCCTCCCTAATGCCCAGCAACTGCCGACAGATCCAGCGATGAAATTGTCATTGTTATTTCACAGTTTAGTTTTCAGGGGATTTTAGTGTAGCATCCTGTTTCTCAGTTTCAGCATGCTTTATCGTAGCAAATAGATACAACAAAATAGCAGGATTTCTAAAATACCAAGGTACTTACACTACTAGGGAGGGATAGAGGAGATTAAAAAAAAGCCAAACAAACAGACAACAAAGCTTCAAATGCACATCAAGATAGTTTTATTTCAGTACGCTAGCAGTAGCAGTCAACATTCAATTAAGTAAGATTTCTCAAGACCATTTCAGTCAAAGCCTGGAGACACAAGAGAAACTGCTTGCATATTCACATAGCAAATTTCTTGTTACTCTGCTGGCAGTGGAAACAAGAGTCAATACATTTGAACAAAGTCTAAAACTAGTTTTATTACCATGATACTGGGGTGGGCTTGTTGCTACTTTTGGTAGGTTGGTTCATATATTACCTCAGGCAAAATGCTGTCTATGCATGCAAAGCTCAAGTTTAAATGGTACTTTAATTGGAGATTCAGGGAGAGATGGGCTGACATGTGAACACTGCTGATTACAGAATTAGATGCAGTAGGGATGCAGCTGCATATCCAGTAATTCTGCCACACTGTTAATGCAGTTATGCTGTGCTACCATTTAAAGTGATCTAATTGCTGGAGTGTTTTATAGCATGGATAGTTGCCTGAGCTTGGCTAGTTCAAGTCTGCTAGTTCCAGTTTATGCTTAGTTTGAAGATAAGTCTTGGACTTCCAAAGAAAATAGTAATTTATGGCTGTAAGAGCCATTTCATCTATGTGGTATGTAAATTAAACCCTTTCAGTGTGTTTTTGATAAAGAGGAAAAATTAATAAGAGTATGTGCCACAGGAGGAGAGTTTTTTAATTATTTTAATGTGGAAAGTCTTCCTATAATTGCATATAGCATATAAAACACTTTCAGGAACTTCTGAGAACACTTTTTAGAAAACCTGTGTGTTTTGGCAAATTTAACTAATTATTCTGTCTTCTTAAAATCCATTTGAGCAAATATTAAATGTGATAATACCGGTTAACCAAAGTAGATACAAAAAAGCCTCAAGTTGTGCTCTACCTTCTTAAGGACATTAAAACATAAATTCTGGAGTGTAATTTTAGAGGCTGTTGTTAGACACTGGTTTTCATCTTGAAATACATGATTTTATTCACTGGCTTTTGATATCTTTGTCTTAAATATTTGCTCTGAATTACTTGGAATGATAATGCCTAGAGATACCCAAAATCAACAGGTACGGTCTAAGACAAAATAGCATGGGAACTTTTACAGTAACATTTCCAGATTTCCCTGATGGAATTCTGACTTGATATATAGATACTTGAACAATGAGGTGATGTGTAAGTTTACAAGAACCTGAGTCTTATTTTTGTTTTAATATTCCAGTCAGAGCAGCAAAAGAAACAGCAGGAAGCTGAGAAACAACATCGTCAAGAGAGAAGAACTCTTAGACGTCCTGCTAGTCATCTCAGGAGCAAACGTGGAAGAGGACGACTGTTTCATTGATGTATTTTATGTTATTTTTAAAAGAAATTTTTTTAATCTCATTTTTCATTTGAAAAAGGGACTTTTTCAAATTGGGACACAGAACCAATGTTTTTGTGTTTTGACTCATTGATGAATACAAAAACCAGAACTTGCTAAACCTGTGTTAATTATTGAAAAGTTTATGTAAGTAAAAGTGTTGACCAAAGGACACTACAAGTATGGTGTGTTATAAACTCCAGTGTGAACTGTATTTGTGCAGAAATCACCAGCAACTGGTTATTGTGTAACCCTGGATGTTTTCTATATAAGAATTTACATATACAAGGAGGCTCCTGTCCTTTATTTAACTCTGGGGTTTTGCTTTCTGAAGTCTTTATTTGTGAATGATTAGATAGAAGATCAAGGGTAAGTTATTTTCACTAAAACCTTATCTTTACAAGGGCACACAGATTTTTCCGTTGTGGTTCTTGAAGGACGACACACAATTGTGTTTCTCAAAAACTGACTTTGGCTTTATATGCTTGAGTTGCCTTGTAGCCAGGAGGAGGTAGAAGTGGTGGTCATGAGGGCAATCGAGAATGCCTGATTTAGGTTCCTCTAAGTCAGTCTATAAGGAAACCTGTCTTGCCACGCTGATACACAAAGGGCAATCTATCTCAGAAGGATAGTCTTATTATTTTGGGAATATTGTCTTTACTCAGAATCCTTAGGACCAGGTTTAATATACGCTTTGGCAAGCCAGCCATGGTTCAACATAGATCAAGTGGTTTATGTTCACATAACAAGCACCTTCAGGCCATGCCAGCAGCCTCCTATTCTTCAAAAAAATAGTTTAGTTAAATAGCTTCAGAAACTAGAACCTATTTTTAAGGAAATGATTGATTCTCTTCTGTGACTTTTGGATTCCCAGAAGAATGCTTGTTGCTGACCAGGCTACACCATCTCTTCTTGACTTTTATCTTGCAAACCCGTCATTTACAAAAGCAGTTTACTACTTAAGCAAATAAATCCATTTTTACTTTTGATCCCGAATCCTTTGTTTATTGTTTTTATAAATTGTGTTTTTGCTAAGTCTAAGAAGTCTTGGAGGTTCTTAAGCGTTTTGCTTTACAAACCAGGACTCTTGGACAGTATTTACTGTAGAATTTTAGCAGTTATTTCAGGAAAAAACCTTGGTTTCTGATAGCCTGATGCTTTTTTTGTTGGTGTTAGATGCTAGAATAATCAGTCACATGGTTAAATTTTATTTTCTTCTCCCTGATTTAATTTTTCCTGCTTTAATTCCTTGCTTTTTTTTTTTAGCTACATTGTTTCCTTTAATTTAAAAATACCTTTCGCACCTGGTACCTTCATCTTTAAAGCACACACTGTAATCATTACCTCTCTGTCCTTGCATTCAACTAAAGGATGAGTCTCTCAATACCTACTTTTTACCTCTAGCTGTCAAATCTCTTCATTGTCCATAAGCTTCTCAGGCTTTCTGTTTAACACAGAACTATCCCGTATTCCAGTGTCAGTCTCTCCCATGCTGTATATCAAGAAGTACCATTATTATTACTTCTCTTTAGCCACTGAGAAAATGTAATGCAGTTGTGGTTGCTCCAGGGTATGTCCCTTTTTTGAAGTCTCGTCTCCTGATAAGATTCAAGCCTTTGAAACCCAAGTGCAAGGACAAGTTAAGTTTGTACTAGTGCAGCATCTTTCCCCTGGAGCGCTGTGTTATCTCTTAGAAATTATCTGCATGCAAGTCAGGTGTGTTCACTTCATACACACGGCTGTATGGAGCATGGAAAGATTAATGGTGGAAACTTGCCACTGTTCTGGTTGATACAGACAAAACTGGGGATTAGGTAGACAAAATTGGCACTGTAAAAGCAGGAATTTGGAGGAATTTGCTTCTTGTTGTGGTAGGCCTAAATCCTACTATGTTTGATCAAGAGCTAGAGATGTGTTTGTGGTTTAATGCATCCTTATTTTAGCAGTGTTTTTGTTGGCTGTCAAGAACAATAAAGAAAAGATGTGGTTGATCTGCAGGGTGGTAGTGAACTGGGTTTGAAATTATTAACTTTCAGCTTTAAAAAAGATTGTCTTCCTCTGTTTTGAGATTCCTCTGACTGACACTGGTTTAGGTCAGTGTGTTGCTTTTCATGCACTTAGAATACCTCATTATGATAATACTGATCATGTATTCAGGTTGGAGCCTGTATGAACTTTGTACTGTTAGAGAGAAAGCACATGCAAACATACCATTTATTTCACATATAAGATATTTGGGATACACTTTAAAAAGTGTTTAAATACACTAGGTATAACCAGTGAGATGCCTGGAAACATGGGACTGCGACTGTGATTTGAATATTATAGGAAGTAGATGTGGGAACTGGAAGACAGATTTGATGTACTTTTAGTAGCTTATGTTGTTTAGAAGGTAGTCCCCTACTCTTTGGGGTTTCCAAAGCACTGCAGGCTTTGCCTCTAAGTACGCTGTGGTTTTATGTGCAATATATATAAACTCTTCCTATATATAATCTTGCTAGAATAAGGCTAGAGATAGAAGTGCAAGTAGTAGATTACAGGCATTATGGAGAAGAAGCCTAGAAAATTGGCAGTCAGATAGTATTTGTGAATGAGAACATGAGAGTTGGCTCAAGAATCTGAGTATTTGTATACCAAGTATACCAAGCATATGTAGCTTGACTGTTGTGATGTGCCCCTTCAAGGAGAGAGACTGTGCTGTGTTGGGAATTAATGTTCTTGTCTTTGCCCAGGGACACCTGCCTTGTGGACAGTTCTTCATTCAACGATTTCTTCATTTGTAGTCTGGATTGATGAGGGCTTGCATGAGATCATGGTGGAATAGGGCACTTGTGTAGGGTGAGGAAGAGGCAAAGCTCTATGCAGTCTCCATCTTGGCTATAACTGAATTCATGCTCTGTTAGATAAAGAGAAGCTGCTGCAAGTTTTGAAAGATGAGAGAGAGTTAACCAGAAACAGGTCTGCAGCACCAAAGGTGTTTTCCTGCTGTGGCTGTATTTCTGAAGGAAGCACACATCATTCTAATACAGGCAGATGGATACCAAGCATGTCTCTAAAACTGATAGTATATCATTTTAAAATTCAGAATTGAACTAATACTTAGTCCCATACTACTTTCTCCCATGAACCAGCAGCTGGTTAGAATTGGTGGTACCCAGAAAAGTGAATTTTCTAGCCTTGATCTGACTAGTAAGCATTTGAAAGTGCTCGCTTGGGTCAGGAGTAACGTTCAATGTTTGCATTTTGCTAACAGATGTGGCTCTTCAGCGTGTCCAGCGCTGGAACTCTGGAGCAGATCCAAAGTGATCTACAATTGGTGGGCTGTGCCAAGCTGCTTGGCACCCATTTGAGCCCAAGAGCTTTTTGGTGAAATAGGGATGCGGATTCCTTGCAAGCCTTGCTTTTGAGGTATCGGGGAGCAGCAAGAGTGGGCAGCTCTGAGAGGGAAGGCAGGCTGGGAGCTCAGGGTGACAAGGCAGGTGACCTCCCTGACAGGAGGTACAGTCCTGCAGTTAGCAAACAAGAAGAGTGGTAGGGTGACAGCAGTGAGGCTCAACCAACAGAGCAGACAGACAGGTTCGTAATGACAACACGGGTCCAAGGTCAAGTGAGTGGGTCAGGATCCATGAGGTACTTGGACAGACATGGGCACACCTGCAACATAGCTTAGTCAAAGACTGGGGTCATGTGGCTCTCAAGCAAAGCAGGGGCAGGCCTCTGGCCAGGCTCTTTCTCACACTGCTCTTATCGTAGCAGTCTGTTTGGCCGCACTGTTACCAGAGTTGGCTTTCAGCACAGAGCGCCAAACCCTTGGCAAGGTGTGAGAGAGGTAGCAGAGCCCTGAGATCCTGTGTGGGGACCTGGCATGAAGCATGTTTAGATTCTTGAGATTGATAAAGCATGTTAATGTCCTTGATCTGGGGGAAGATCTGGGACTTTCAGTAGAAGCTAACATATTAATGCAACGTCATTTCAACCAATTAACTTCATAATGCAACCAAAGCAGGCATTTCTTGAGTATCAACTTGATTGCATCAACCTTTTTCAGTCAACAGTACTTCATTTCCATACTGCAGCAATCAGTATTGCCATTCCTAGAAGCTGAGCAGCTGCTGGGATCCTTTTTGATGTTTAAGGTTCATACTATAAGGTAAGAGTGATCAGATGCTGTAGCGTTGTGGAAACCCTGATTGTTTCATACTTATGAGAATTTAGTGGTGAGAATCAGTTTAAAGACTCCCTATAGATGAATTTACAGATAGTGGTTAAATGTGAGTGAAAAAAATAGTGACATAAAGAAAAGACCTGGATCTGATGCGTTGCCTATGCTTTAGTACTTTCTTACTCCACAAGTAGTATGGTTTATTCAGATAGGCTATTAGTCATTGAACAAACATTGAACCAAAACTATTTGTGTAATGTTCTTTCAAAAATGCTGTTACTAAGCCAAGAAGCATGCTGTGTTCCTGTGACTGGTATAATTGTCTGAAATGGAGAGCATCCATTAGTTTATACAAAACAATGAAAGAATTTACTGTACCACACTGCTGGGTTTTAATATCTGAACAAAATAGGGAAATATTATTTAAAATAGTCCCCTGCATAAGTAGCAAGTGTATATAAAAATGTATACACACATTTTTATACTCATAGAGTTCATATATGTATGGAGTTTAAAGCAGGTATGATTTGAGATCATAGGCTCCAGTTGGGAGGGAGGGTGTAACGGTTTTCAAATTACTCCATCTTGCTTCACAGCAGCCTTTTATATTTGTGTCCTCCATGTTTCCAGATGGGAAAATGAGTAATAGAATTAAATTCCAGGAAGAAAGGACCAACTTTCAGACGGAGAAGGACAGTGAAGCAGTACAACAGCTTACCTGGGGAGATGGTGCAATGGCCACTGAAAGACTTGCGATGTCAGATTAAGCATCTCCAGGAACCCCGCAGGTGTAGTGGAGCCTGCCTTGAGGAGGAGGGATGGATTAATGAACTTTAGAGGACCTCTCCAGCCTTATGACTCTATGAATATTGTAGGGCATAAGGAAGAGGCATGCAGCATTAATTGACTGGACTAATTTTCCTCATCGCATCCTTCAACTGAATTACTCACTAGTTTTATCTTTTTATCTCTTTCATAAAGATTGAATACTTTTTTTGGCTTGTTTCCATAGCTAATATATTTCGTCTGATCTTGGGAAGTATGGGGTTTTTAAGCTGAATGAAAGCACATAAATCTATTAATAAACTTTAGCTCTTGATTTTTATCTCTGTTTCAAAGCCCATTTTATTCAACAACTGACTCTTTGTGATGAACATGAAGAAGTAATCTTATTCTATCACCAAAACGAGCAATTTATAGTACAGCCTGCAGAAAATAATCAGATTTAGCAGCACTTGTAGTTTACACAACTAGAGGAAAAAAATTCCCACATTTTAAAGACTCTGGATGGGTAACTGAATCTTGCAACATGGTTCATAAGTAATTCTGTCTATAAAACTGGGTATTGCTGATTTCCACACCCATCCCCACACCTATTATTTAGACATTCTCTCTCTGCCCCATTCCACTCTCCGATGACTCTGCTTGTGTTAAATGCATTTTAGTATTGCTTCCTTGCTCCTATGCTTTTCAACTTGGCCCAGATCCTTGATCCACATGGGGCCTAGTGGCAAATACCTATTGATAGTATGTCACACATTACCCTGTGTTTGTACTGTAAGTGGCATTGCCATATGAAATACCTGTGAGCATCCTCTGGTGCAGACCAGTTTGCACACTCGCGCATCAGCAGAGGTAAAATCAGCTGATTTCTGTGCAAGTGAATGAAAACTGCAATGGCTCTATCATCCATACTAGTGTAAATTCAGAAATGTATCTATCTGTTGCTGACCATGTTTTCCAGGATCTAATCTTCTGTTCGTTTGTGTAGTGTTTTAGGTTGCAGTTCATGTGCAAGGAGTGAAGATTTGCTCCTTCCTGAACATACTCGGAGCGATTTTTCTCTTACCATTTGAAAGAAGCACTTGCAGAGTGCTGCATTTCCTTTGACAGTTACATTCAATTAGATTTTAAGTACAATAATTTTAAAGTAAGATCAGGTATGAGTTTAAAACACTATTGTTCACAGGGTGGTCATGTTTTACAAGTGACATTTGGGTCAGCTTACGTATGAAGGCAAGTTCTTGTTCTCATTTAATTCTTTATTGAGTGGGGCAAAAGTGAAAATCCCACTTCCTCATTAAAGAGAAAAACTAGGCAGTTGAAGTGGGAAATAACAGCCCAGCCCTAATCAAAATGTGTACTCCCAATTCCTGGAACCACCCTTCCCTTCCCTACAGCAGTTTCTGCCAAAGCTGCTCTGTCTCTCCTACTTATTATCTCTTGTTTTAACATCTGGCTGTTTCTTATGGGGTGCCTTTCTCTACACTCTAGTTTTTCTATTAATACCAGAATCTGTAGTACAAATTTGTACAGCTATAGCAGAGATTTGAGAATGGTCACTAAAATGGTAACAGTAGGCAGGTTGTATATGGGCACATCTTTAGCAGGATGGATTTGTATGAACTTGGAGATGTGGAGAGCTGTGATATCAAAGTGCATGCATGGGTTCCAAGAGCTGGCACACACGCCAGTGCATGTTGTTGGTGCTAGGCAGGGGGGCATGTTGCTTTAACCCTGAAAAATTCCACTGTACTAGCTCTACTTCACTAAGGTTCTGGGTGTTTTGGGTGGGGTGGTTGTGTTTTGTATTTTTTCAAGAATTTTAATACTGCATTAGTACAGTTGCAATGTACAATTACATACATGCACAATTACACTACATTATGTACAATTACACGAAAGGTTCAACATTCAAAAACATTCAAATATATACTGTCTGACTTCAGTAATGAATATTATGTCCATTCCATTTACCAACATTTCTTATGTAAATATATTTTCTTAGTTATTCTAACCTTTGTAATCCTGCAACTTTGTATCACAAGTGGTGTGCATACAGTAGGGGTCATAAAAGACTATGTACTTACCTGTAAGGAGTTAATCATCTTATGCAAATGTCATGAAAAGTAATTATTTTGTCTGTTAGGATTTTGCTGCTCTTGTAAACTGAATCAAAAGGGAAGTTTGCAACACTCCCATCATAGCTGCTATTTTCTCCTTTCCCAGATGTGAACGGGGGATTGCCCAACGGGACTATGACACTGTTGCACTGAAAATATGAGGCAATATTTTCAACAGATCTCCTCTTTCTGAGATATTTTAGACAGGTTACAACAAATCACTTTTGCACAATGCCATGGTAACTACAGTGCTGCAATTTAAATATTACTATAAGCAGAGCATAGACAATCATGCTCCAGTGCTTAGGATGGGGCCTGACACTGCTCAGTTTGCGACTATAGACATGGGCAAGGACATTGTGTGCAATAATCCCACTTGTGCACTTGTCCACTGGGGACTAGCAGAGCTAAATTAACTGTAGCTTAGCCAGATAAGGGAAGAAATTATGAGTATTGATAAGTTTAGAGAAAATTATTTTAGGAGAATTCAAAGGAGATGATACTTTATTTCTGTGGTCAGTCTCTCAAAACATGAGAGGTTCCAGTCACAACTGGGAGAAGATGGAAACTTCTCCAGAGCAGAGATGAGGCACAAGGCTATTTCAGGTATTCAAGAAACATTTGACCTCCCTGGAGTGGCTGGAATGAAAGCTGACTTCAGTGGTGGCATTTTGGATATAAGTGAGGGTAGAGCTGCTAATATATGGTGGATATTTAGTGTGACCAAAGCAAGGGAGATTTTACAGCAAAGTGGAGAGAACAGTGTGCCTCAGTGTACTGGGGGATGAAGTAACCTAACAGTCGAGGCAGACAGCTCCTTCTTCCCACCATTTTTCCAGAGGATTTGTCTTTCCTTTGTTATATGATGTGTACATGATGTCTACTGAAGCAGTTTATGGAGAGCAATGCCCAACAGTGGATGTCTTTTTTTGGTCCCTAGTGATACTTGCATGCTTCCTCTTAATCACAGAAAAGTAAATGGCCTTCCATGACAGGGCGTACTATTTCCTTTTGCCTTTGAAGATCTGGGGAAGCGGAGCTCCTTCCTTCAAAGAGGTCACCACTCCCCATGATATTAAGAGGAATTTCTCATAGAGATAATTTGGAAAAAGAGTAACTCTTATAGGCAGTCCGTAAAGCAGCTGGGAAAGAAGGAGGAGAGGAGAGGTGGGAAATCATTTGAGATCTGGCCAAATGTTTCTCTTAGAACACTTTCCAACAGAGAAAGCTTATCAATGTAAATGTCAAATTTTCAAAAGCTGAAACTAATCTGTTCTAGTTTGGGGTTTTCAGTGAATACTTTCTGCCTTTTAATTTTACCACCATTTTCTTCTAGAGGGTACAGTCCAGGAGCAAACCTGCTCTGGTTTCTTGCACTTCAGCGTCTTTTAAAAACTGGATTCCTCTAGCCAGCATGACAAGGTTACTAGAGCTGGTCAGGTAGAAATAGTAATGTACTCGTCACAACTTTTTTTTTCTGGTTCCCCACCCCCAATATGTGGAATGATTGAGGGTTAGATAACTGAGGACTATCTAATTACCAGGCCTGAGTCAGTGAGTGCCTGTGTGGAGCAGGAGTCTGAAGTGCCTGCACCTTGTGACTGCTGAAATGCTGAGCTGCCTGAACCCTCCCTATCTTCCCTTCCTTCTGGGGAGGTATGTTTTGACACAGTATCAAGAAATTGACCCAGAGCAGCTGTCAGCAAGAGGTTTCCCAGCCTTCTTTCAGCTTAGTGAATACTATTCAGAGGACAGAACAGTTATAGGAAGCTTGATAGACAATCTCTTAATTTCTTCAAGATGTCGTTAGCTGTGAAGTCCTAGCAGCAAACCAACTTCTGCACTAAGTAGGAATAGTGGGAATGAACATTATTATCAGTGCTGATGGGTTTTTTTCTTAGTGCAGATGGGTTTTGGTGACAACTAACTGCTAGGAACTAAGTGGAAACAATTTCTTAATCACAGGAAGCTTTGGAGCATCTGTCTTTGAGACAACCCTACTTCTGGCTTACTTCATGCATCACTCCATCTACCTCACCACAGTGAGTAACGCATTTTAGGGCATCTAAAGTAATACATCCAGATACAAACCAGGATGGAGAACCAGATGAGCTTAATGGTCTGTCATTGTGTAAGGTACTCCTATAGCCAATAAACTTCTGCTGTATTAAATTGTGTAATTCCCATGGGTCCAAATTTCTGCCTCTTGGCTAAAGTAAGAATTCAGAATGGCCTCCAGGCCTGTTCAGAGTTCAAAGGTGCTTGAATCTAAGAACAGAGGTCTATCCCTGCTTTGATCACAGGTCAGAGATCTTCGTACAAGGCTGTGGTAAGAGCTTGGCAACAGCCATGCTTCCAGCCTTCCCTCTACCATGCATTCTCTGGGCAATCATCTTGCTCTTCCTTCAAAGCCTTCAGTATGTCAGTGCATTTTGAGGCCAATTTATCTAGAAATATCTTCAGGGTTTCAGAAAGGTACCACAAGCTCCCTGTGGATCCTAGGCAATATTCCTCACCAACAAGCTGAAAAGCAATACAGCCAAAACTGTCCATAGTAGATTTTATTTTCTTCTATAAATATCAAGGGTCTCTGAAAATAAAGAAAAACTGGGCACTGGGTCAGAGAAAGGAGGACTAAACCCTAAGGCAGAAGGGCATAAATAAACAAGGAACAATAACGATTCTGAGGCGTTTCAGTGTCAGTCTCTCAAAGCATCTGATGCATATGACTCAAAATAAAGCAGGAAATTTGAAAGCTACTCAAAGGGTTTTCTTTGAACACCCTTTTGGATGTGGATTTGAAGCATTGAAAGTGGGAAATTCTGTTTGCAGATGATCTCTTCTGTTTTCACGAGAGAAACAGTGATACTGTGAGAGGTAGCTATGGTGACCATGCTCCAAGTCCCTCAACAGCAGATCTGCAGCTTGGGTTGACTAGTATGTGACTGTTGAGAAAGACTTATTTTTCTCCCAATTAAAGGTTCTTACTTTGGTGCATAACTGAAGCAGCCCAAAGGCAGAGAGTTAATCTGAACAACCAGTACTTAATTTGTATTGGCTCTCATGGATGCTGCTTACATTAATTACAGAGAACATATTGCACACGATGAACCATTTCTTAGATTTATTAGGCATAAGCCAGCTTTCATCCCACATGCAGGGCTTTGAACTGTTACTGAATAATTTCTCAATTCGTTTTCTTCAGGCTTTTATTCCACCTGCAGGTCTTGTCTTTTCTACCTTCACAGCCTCCAAAACAACGGGGTTGATCCTGGTGCTTTGACACAAGCCACGCTCTCACTGACATCAAAGGAGTTTTGCTTGTTTTGAGATGATGTTGGCTGCATGTTTACTGTGACAATCGCAAGGTACTGTCTGGCTTACAGGTTGCCTGTTGGTTTGTGTTGTTCTGGTGGGTGGAGTTGCAGGGAGAGTTCAGTAGCTCTAGCAGCTGCTGCCCTGACCCCTAATGATGGCCATGTGGAGTAGCCCATGATGCCCGCTCTGTGGCAGAGGCCAAAGACAAGTCATACACAAGCCTAGCAGGGTGCCCTCCTCGGGGACTCAGATCTGCTGTAGGCTTTACATAGACCCAGTTCCTGATTGCCAAATAATTTCCCAAAGTGGAAGAAGGATGCAGGAAAACACTGGAAGCTCAAAGATTTCTGCTGCTCCATTGCTTTGCACCCCTTCCCAATGTATGTGCTATGGTGGGTCCCAAAACCAGAAGGGGTGAGATGAGGGGCATGCCTCAGAAGAGCAAGGTGAAAGTTTCCAAATTCACCGAGTGGTTCTGTCGGACACTGTGGGAACTGGTGTGGGAAGGAGCTGAAGTTTTGGTCTGGTCTGATGGACAAGACCTTTTACATCTTTGCTTTGCTTTCACAGAATCACAGAATCACTTGAGTTGGAAGGGAACTTAAAGGTCATCTAGTCCAACTCCCCTGCCATGGGCGGGGACATCCTCCACTAGACCAGGTTGCTCATACTGTTTCCAGAGAGCAGGGCACATCATACACCAGGAAGATGGTCAAATGCAAATGAGTTCTGCCTAACACGGAAGGCAGGGAAAAAAAGGTGCATTCCCTGCTCTGAAATTGGTGATTTAATTAGAGGCGGTATTTGTCAAAACATCTCTGTGCCCCAGTTTCTGTTGCTAAGGATTTAAACCAAAGACACCCTTTTCTCCAAGCAGATACAATTTGAGAGGAAAGAAAAGAGAATCTTTAAAAAATATTTATAAATAAACAAAATCATTCACTGATTTTTTTTTCATCTTCTGTTTTACTTCTGATGAGCTAAGAGAGACTAGCAGAGTCTACATTTGTGCAGCTTGTGGCATTGAAAATCTCTGGATCCTGCTCATAAAGATGTCTGCAGCCACAGTCAGGAACAATTCAGGTCTTATACGCCATTTTTGTTGGGTTTTATATGTAGAAGGCTTTGAAGTTTTCCCTGGAGGACAGGTTCAGTATCTGTAGCGGACTGCACAGGTTTCTTACATGGTTATAGGACCAGACAAAGGCAAGGAGATTGCAAACTGTCAGAGCACTTGGGGAGAGACAAAAAACCTATGAATGTTTGCAGCTACAGCTGTTCCCTTCTTGTTCTCTTTGTGACAATGCTCTTGATGTTGTAGACTTCTTTCATGACCCTTTCAAGTCACCTCTTTTCAAGACTGAAGTCCCGAACTATTCAGTCACTTCTTGTACAAAAGCTGCCCCATGTTCGGGACATCTGTAAACACACAAACAATTCAGAGCACTTGGACTTCTGGAATGCTATTAATATTATATTTTACCTTTTGCTTGGAAACTAGGCTTGGTTTCTGTCAGTTGTCATGGGGTAAGAGGAGAGGTCCTGTTGTGGGTTAATAAGTTGTTACAGATAGGAAAGAAAGGGTGACAGTAAATGAGCAATGTCCCTGACAGGAGGAGGGTAGCGGTGAGGTTTCCCAGGGACCTGTTTGGAGCCCTGTGCTCTTCCATGTATTTATAAGTGATTTGGAAATACAAATCATCACCCAGGAAAGTGAAAACTAAAGAGGGCTGCAAAGAGCTGTAGGAGAATTCAGTAAATCTGGGTAGAAAACAAAGTAACAGCTGTCACTGTGGCATGCTGCAACATGGCAATGGCACATCAGCCATGCAAAGGGATAGAGACAGGCAGGGAAATCCAGTCGGCTGCAGGGACACAACAGCGAGCTCTCAGCTCATTACTGGTATGCAGGAAAAATCTTCACTGGAGAAAGTTCTCTGAAAACATTGATTCATTGTTCAGCAATAGTCAAATGTTATTGGTAATGAGAGGAGAGGAAGAGAAAAAAAGTATCTGTGCTATGCAGAAACCCCTGGAGCTCCTGTACCTTGGGTGTTATGTTTAGTTGTGAACACTTCACTTTAAGAAAGGGTGTGGTGTAACTATGCACCAAAGAGAAACAGCATTTTTTTATAAGAGACATGAAGAGGTTTCTTGCAAATAAAGATTAAATAGTGTAGGACTTTTTGGCTTGGAAAAAAAGGCAGCTGAGCAGCCATATGATAGAAGTCTATAAAATGGAATGGTGTGTAGAGGAAGGTTACAAAACCATTATTAAATATTCTTCATAATGTAAGAACCAGGTGCCATCAAATGAAATGATCAGGTAGCAGGTTTAAGACAAACATATGGAGTATTTATGTATATGATGTATAGGTACATTGTGAAGCTGTTTGTCTTAGGCTCTTATGGAGGCCAAATGTAGCTATCAGTGCTAGAAGGGGTGGTATATGATAAATGTACTGAGATTTACTGTACCTGGATGACATCTCCAGCTCAAGAAATCCTTAAACCAGTGATTGCCTGAAGCTGGAAGCACATATTGAGAAAAATATATCTCAGTACTTGTCCTGCTCCTTACACCCTTCCTTATGTATCTACAGTGGAGCAGGTAACTTTGATCTGCTCATCTTTGTCTGTTGCTGTGAGCATCCTGAAGGCTGTGATGTTTCCATCACAGAAGCTTAAAAGCAGATTAGCTAAACATCTCTCTGACGTGGGGAAGGTAGAGCTTATCCTATTTCAGAAAGGAAGCTAGACTCAGGGACCTCTGATCCTGTTTCCTGGAATTCTCTGGAAATGGTGAGCGAAAGTGACCACTTCTCCACCTCCCTTCTCTGGGCTGTCATCAGGACACAACAGAAAAGGGTCCTGGGTTCTAAACAGAAAGAAAGGCTAAAACAAGGATAGAGCCTGCAGCCAGCATGTCATCTTCCCACCATTGCAACTGCTGTGGAGGCTGAGGGTGAGTTATACTCTGAAGTGCATCCAGACATGCCAGGATGTGACTCAAAGGCCAGGCTAAGCCATTGGCTGGGTCTGTAGGTGCTGGAGCCAACATCGTGTCAGTCTGCTGTGCTACTGGCAGCCTGCCTACTGAGGAGTGCAAGTGGCAGAAGGAGGTTGCTTCAAGCCCTGGGAGAAAGAAATCGTAACCTCTGAGCCTGTAGGTGCGAGCTGTTGGTATAGCATTGCAGTAGAAGTGGTGAAGATCCAGATGCAGCACCTAAGGAGCAGTTTCACAACACATCTGGTCTGTGAGCTTTCCGTGGGAAAAAGGACAGAGCAGGAATGGGCTTACAGGACAGACAGGAGTCTTATCCCTACATACTGCTCTTAGCTTCTCCTTGTGTATGACTATGTTTTTGGACTGTAAGATAACCTGCAGGTGCCTGTTGCCAGATGCAGGGAGATGTTGCTGGTATGGAGGGCAGCTACAGCAGGTACTGATGCTTGTGCATTCAGAGATCACATTCTTCAAGCCAATGCCATGGGGAAATTACCACTGACTGAGACTCCTTCCTGCTCCCTCTCTCCCAGCAAAACCAACCCTTGTAGACAGCATTGAAAATGGACAGCAATAGGCTTGAGGAGCTAACAGGTTATATTGGGATAAAAAACATGAAAAAAATATCAAAATTTATTTACTTTCAGTTACAGAGATTAACTGAGCTTCCAAAGAACATAGCAAGAACTGGAATTTAAGAATCACAACATGCAGGAAAAGGTATAAGCAAATAGTGCATTAGTGCATATTCCCTTATGTCCTCTTCAAAAATGTCTGAAGATTTATGTGAGCTACAACCTGTTTTTCCAGGGACTTAGTTTGAGATCCTCTGTTATTAACAGACAAGTAGTATTGCCAGGAAGATAGCTGAACCTCTAGCTTTCAGTCCAGCTTGTCGGCCCTCAGTCCAGGAGACTGGAGCTGCATCTAACCACAAATACCCAAGCCTGGAAATCCCTTCTCAGAGGCAAAACAGCTTCCAGGCTCTGACTCGCTATTGTGAAGAAACCTGCAGATGCCTTCCATGGCTGTATCATGCACGTTATGAGGCTGAGCAGTCAGAAGTGTTTGATGGCTCCTGCCCAATTCAACCTCATCATGTCTACCACATGTGAACTGTGAGTAACACCCAGTCTTTGAACAACAAGTAAACCGCTTCAGTGTAGTTCCATTAAGGTATGTTCTACAAATAATAATTACAAACAGCTCCCTGCAGTCCCTAAATTAGTTCCACCTCCACAAACCCTCTCCTGTTCCTATGGGGCAATATCTTTCCCTAATGCTTTTGAAACCAGAGCAACAAATGAAAATATTTCCAGCTTGTTTTTAACTGTTGCTGACAACCTCTGAAATGATTAGAGAGCGTGTTCCTTTCATTTGTTTATTTTTTGTTATGTTATTTGCATTCATTAAATGCAGGCAGAGCACAAAAAATTAGAGCATAAGGGATGTGTTTGTGGAATAAAACCTACTTGGAAGAATGCCAGTCTGACTGCTAGTAGTCTTGAAGGTGGCATTTCTGTAATCCTGCTGGAGAATAGAGCCTGACAGAAGATAACCTCTGCTGCTCCAAAAGTACTTCTGTATTTAACATAGGTAGACCAAAGGAATTGCATCTATTTTAGCTAGGCCCATCCTGGAGCCATTGTATGATAGTTGCAGGAGGGAGATGAAGTGGTATCATAGAATCACTCTGGTTGGAAAAGACCTTCAAGATCATCAAGCCCAACCATCAATCCAGGGCTGCCAAGTCCACCACTAAACCATGTCCCCAAGGGCCACGTCCAATTTTTTTTTAATACCTCCAGGGACGGTGACTCCACCACTTCCCTGGGCATCCAATGCCTGACCACCCCTTCTGTAAAAATTCTTTTCCTAATATCCAGTCTGAACCTGGTGCAACTTAAGGCCATTCCCTCTTGTCCTATCACTTGTTACTTGGGAGAACAGACCAGCCCCCCCCTCACTTCAACCTCCTTTCACAGGTAGTTGTAGAGAGCAATAAGGTCCCCCCTGAGCCTTCTCTTCTCCACACTAAACAGCCCCAGTTCCCTCAGCCATTCCTCATCAGATCTGTGCTCCAGGCCCTTCACCAACTTCATTGTCCTTCTCAGCCCTTTATTGTCTGTGTGTGCTCCCACCATTAGGGAAATCAAAGATTGCATTGCAACATCCTAACCAGGATCCTAACGAGTGTTTATAGGGAGCAATTTTTTGTTGTTAAGAAGTGCAGTTTTGGCCTGTTTAAACTTTGATCTGAATTTCCCAATTTTTTTAGGCAGGACTCTTGAAGGATTTGGGCACCACTCGCAACAGACACAAGAAGACTGGGGTCTCTTATTCTGGGGATAGGGCTCCCCTTGCTCAGCAAGAAGGACAGGTGTCCTTTACACAGAATGTGAACTTGGACTGCAGAAGGAAACCAATACTCCATAGCCTATGATTAAAACATTCCTCTATGAAGCATTACTTGTTTGCATCCAAATTAATATTTGAATATTTGCAGATCCCAGGATAGATTCATCAGGTGAGGCTGGGATAACTCCACTCGGAATGATGTGTGCAAGTGATTAAGGAAGACTGCTCAGAGGGAGGACTCCGTCCACACACCTGCTCTCACATAGCAGAGAAGACCTTCAAAACCAATTCTCCGTTGTGTCTCTTCTTCCTCTTTGCACTACTGACAAACCCTTTGGATAGGTTTATCACCTACAGCTCTGAATTTGGCCAGTGCCTTTCACTTGAAGATAGAGCAGGCCAAAAGGAAGTTTTACATTTTCCTCAAATCAATTAAGATCAAGCATTTTCAGTTTCTAGCCCACCTAAAATAATTTTTATTTGTTTCTCTGTTCAACACTGCAAGCCGCTCCTCTGTTCCCTTTCCCAGTAAAATTTGCATGTCCCTAATCCTAGGATTTACTTAAGCAACTACAGAGGATCCTGAAATGGCTTCTCCTCCGACCGCTTTGTCTCCAGCTGGAGCCAATTAACGATTTGTCCAATTCTCACCACATATATTATTAAGATCAAAGGCAGACCTCAAAACATTAGCAACTAATTTCAGTGTTATAGTTCTAATAAAATAAAAGTGGACCAATATTAGGCAACATCTCTTTTGTATGTGGTAAGTTTTTCATTGAATTCTGAGGTTTTCTTCCTTCCCAGATAGAATTAATAATAGTTCCAAGGATCTATGGATTACTGCTGCTTTTAAATTTGCAGCAGGGTGACAGATGGGAGTAATTTGGGTATGTCTTTGGCAGAAGCATGGAAAGGCACAGAATAGTGTTAATAATTTGTTTTTTCTTATTCTAATAAAATTCTGCACTCAGTGTTAGAGACTTTATTTGCAAGAGTCTCCTTTTAACAAAAGGCTTGTAGTAGATGTTGATTTGCTCTGTATCAATGCAAGCAAGAGGAAAAGAAATTGCCACAGTTCAGTTTTCTGCACAGAAGCTTTGGATAAGCCCAGGGAAGAGTTGCCAGGTTTCAGAATTGAGGGGTGCTGGACACAGAAGATGGAAATATTTAGTGGGATAGGGAATAACACATCTCATTAATATAGGAGAAAAGAGCAATCACAAATCATTTGCCCTCACTGAACTCAAAGGTGAGAATAACTTGCTGCGTCCTGCACTTGGGTCACAACAACCTCAGGCACTGATACACACTCGGGGAAGAGTCACTGGAAAGCTGCTCAGCAGAAAGGGGCTTGGGGGTGCTGGGTGACAGCTGGCTGGATATGAGCCATCAATGTGCCCAGGTGGCCAAGAAGGCCAATGGCATCTTGGCGTGCATCAAGAACAGTGTGGCCAGCAGGACCAGGGCAGTGATTGTCCCACTGCACTGGTGAAGCTGCACCTCGAGTGCTGTGTTCAGTTTTTGGCCCCTCACTTCAGAAAAGACATTGAGGTGCTGGAGCATGTCCAGAGAAGAGTAACAAAGCTGGGGAAGGGACTGGAAAATGTCTTATGGGGAATGACTGAGGGAGCTTGGGTTGTTCAGTCTGGAGAAGAGGACACTCAGGGGGGACCTCATCACTCTCTACAACTCCCTGAAGGGAGGTTGTGGTGAGGTGGGGGTCGGTCTTTTCTGCCGTGCCCGTAGTAAAAGGACAAGAGGAAATGGCTTTAAGTTGGGGGAGATTCAGATTGGACATTAAGAAAATTTTTTTCATTCTAAGGGTGATTGGTTATTGGAATAGGTTGCCCAGGGAAGTGGTGGAGTCACCGTCCCTGGAGGTGTTCAAGATGTGTCTGGATGTAGCGCTGGGTGATATGGGTTAGTGATGATGTAGGTAGGTGGTTGGACTGGATGATCTTGAAGGTCTCTTCCAACCTTAATGATTCTATGATTCTAACTGCCTTCTTTAGAAGCATTTCTGTGTTTAGGCCCTTCTTTCCAGGGAAAACACCTACCCTTTCATCTCCCAGCTCTGGCAAAGAAACGCAATGGCCTTCAAATCTGGACTGAGCAACCATCTCTAAGGCACAATGCTGTGTTCAGACCTGAGGCCTCTGCCCTGACCCCCTGCCAGCTCAGGAGGTGTGATGAAGATGCTGGTCTGAAGTCGAGATTTCCAGCCCAGCCTGCCTCAGCCCACCCCAGGATCTCAGCCAGGACAGGGGCACGGGGAGCTGCCAGCACATGGCCGATGGATCCCTGGTCCTACCAGCCTCTCTTGGGACACTCAACTTCCTGCTCATATCCCTTGCAACTGGAAACAAACAAAGGAGGCAGAAGCTGGATTTACTGTGGAGTTCTGCTGTGGGGACCCAGAAGGCCAAAGCACAGCCTGCAGAAAGGGCTGGGGACAGAAAATGAGCATTAAATTCCCTCTATGAAGCAGGTTACCTAAGCTTGAGATTTGCCACCAGTTATCACAGACAGGCAAATCAACAATCATGAGAGGACTATGTCTGAAACCACCTTGGCTGAGTTGTATCCTAGTGCTCAGGTCAAAGCTTTGGTAGGACCACTCTTGCCAACAAAATCCATAGTCTAAGAGGAGCCTGTCCCTGGGGCAGTTGGGTAGGGTTACCCAGGAGTGCGAGGCACAGATGAGACACAAGCATGGGAGCGAAGTGTAGAAGCTATGAGAGCCTAGGATCCACCTCTCTATCTCTTCTGAGGTGTGAGCTAGCCTCTGGACTGCTGCACAGATGTTCACTGGCATTTCCTCTGGATGCTTCTCCTCTTTTGTAATGAACATGTCTGCTGCTTTTTTGGCTGTCAGTGGCCTCTGTTGCTGGTAACACCTCCTGAGAGGAACTTTCCAGGAGCCATGGGTACTAATAACACTGTTAGCAAACCTCAAACAGCAAGAGGTGTGTGCAGTAACTCAGCTTGGCCAGAGTGATCTTGTCACTGAGTTGCTCTGCAGCGCCATCCTCCCTGTCACCACCCCCCAAAGTGTCATGCTGGCCCAGGCGATGGATGAGGCGATGTGGTGGCAGAGCAGCGCGGGTGCCTTTGCCTGGCCTCCATGCCCATGTGGTGGACAGGCTAATTCCCTGTGTCATGAGCTGGGTAGCCGGGTGCAGTTTGAGCCTCGTCTGTCTCGATGTGCTGCAAGATAAAGGGGATGTCCTAAAGCACTGCGGCAAAATTTGTTAGAGCTGCTCTGCCAGAGCTCGGACTTAAAAGGGGCCCTTTCCCATGTAGTCGTGCCAGAAGAGAAGATCACAAACAACTGGCTGTCACTGATCTGCTCTGAAGTCCCAGTTTTTGCAAGACCCCGATTTAAACAGTTCCGTCCCCCAGTGACCCCAAGGCTACCAATCAACTGGGCAAAATGTTCTACTTACAGGGAAAGCTTTGCAGGAGGGACTTGCACCTCAGAGCCAGAGCAGCAGAAAGCAAAGCAGCCACTGCATCCAGCTCCCTGCATCCTCATTGCCTAGGGTGGCCCTTCCGTCACTTTGTGATCAGTGATGGTGCAAATTGATCTCTTGTGATTTCTGTTCGGAGGTGAGCTTGACTTCTTCATGTGGCCTTTAAACTTCAAACAATTTTTTTTTTTAAAGCTGAAATACTACATGGACTTATAATGCTGTAAAAAAGTATGGGTCTGGATTTTCCCTCTACTTCACGTCTGCAGCATTATAGGTTGACACGACCTACCGCAACCATGTGGTGTATGCTGCATGGTATGTCATTACAATGCCAGTGGGCCTCTCAAAGACTGCTCTGAAAACTGATTTATGGCAACCCATCTGAACCTGTAACAGCCACTAGCTCACTTCTGATGCTTTGCTAGGGTTCCTGCCTGGTTTACTTCAGAAGCAGAAGGGCAAGATGGGATTTCTGTTGGATATAGGCCAACTCTTTAGTCACTGGAACTTTGCCAGTTCTTCCCAGATGGAGATTGGGCACTGGCTTTCTCAGATGAAATATTACCTAGCCAAGATTTAGTGGCATCTGGCTAGACATTCTTTGCTTTCTAAGAGATTTTCTGTTGCTCATCCCAAATACTTTGGTCTTGTATCTGGTATTATCTGACTATAGCTTTTCCTCCAGCTACTTGCAGTGAGGTATTTATGTATACACAATCACAGCAGATAAATCTCTTATAAAGAGATAATCGTAATCTCTTTTATCAGCTCATTGTAGTGATCCCCCGTAAACAGACCGGCTGCAGTAAACGTTTTACTAGGTCAGAGGCACCCTCTTCTCTTCTGTCCTATGTCAGTAGGAGGTGATTCAGAGAGACCAGGAAATTAAATGATCGCTTGTACATACAGTAGCTGATAATATGCATCTTGCATGTGTATGCTCTTTGGTGATAACAAGTCTAAGAATAGCTTGCAAAGATGAGTAGGAAACACACCTTCACTATGATTTAGCTCATGGCAAATTCCAGGGACTCCTATCTTGGGACATTCCCTATAAACCAACATTTACAATGTGCTTTTGTTTGCTTTTCATTCGATGAAAGATAATGATGCTGCTGACACTGCAGAAGTTACAGTTGTGTTTCTCGTTCACCCATGGTGCACACACATTATTGTAAATGCACTTGTACAAATGAGTGATTGAAATAGCAGGGAACGTGAATTACACACCTGCCCCCAGCAAACTTCCTTCATCTGGGTTTCTTCAGTTGCTGTAGGATCAGTAAAAACATTTCTAAAGGGAAAAATGATTCATCCAAGGAGCTCTAGAAAGGGGTCAGCTCTGTTCAGACCCACTCCAGAAAATGGAGGGGGATGTCTGACCAGAGGGAAGCCAGTGGTGTTACCTGCCCACAGCCCCTTCTCCGGCCCTTCTCACCATGTAGGCATTGACACTTTTGAGTGCATTTTTTAAAAAAGATTGTTTCTAAGTACATAGTAGGGGGTCTAGGATGTTGACGACTGCACTGGAGGGACTCCAGGTAAAGCAAGGAGAGCAAATGAGGTTTGGGAAATTGATGAGTCTCATCTAAATTGTCAGACGATGTTCTCATTTCAGGCAAGGGCACTCTAACTCCAAGTTTGGGGCTGTCTGGAGAGACCAAGGAAGTATGATGGGAAAGAAGAGTGCCCCAGGCATTCCGGGGTTTGCCTTAGAAGAGAGGACAGTTTAACCTTTAATGTTGGCTTTCTTTCCCAATTTGCAGGTCAGCTTTAGCAGGCCTGCACGCACTTGAAAAAAATGACAAGCTGCGTCCAGTCCCGTGGGTCTTACTCATGGGACTAGTCCTTAGTCATCGGATCAGCCCCCGCAAGGTCAATGAAACTGCTTGTATGATTGAGCCTTTTGACAGAAAAGCCTGTTCATTCAGACAGGGATCGGTTTGTTTTGCACACTGTAAAATTGCCAACGTCACTGAAAGGCAGCAGGAACTTTACCCATGCGAGCTCAAATGTACGAAGGGTCACAAGCCCACCTGAGATGGTCCTGGAGCCCAGGACAATCCTGGCACTCCACTGACAGTCTTCAAGAAGCCATCATGAGTGTGCATTCAGGCACAGAATTTTTTTTCTGTTTCCACATCTCCTCCAGGAGTCCCCAGAGCTCCCCCTCTCCCAGGGCTGTGGCAGCAGATAGGACCTTTGTGTCTTTTTAGTTGCTATAGGATTTATGACATTTAAGTCAACTGAAGAGGGTTGGAATGGAGGCAGAGTGTTCCCATTCATGTGATGGGTTGCAAAGGATATTCCTCTGTGTCCCTGTTATTCCCCACATAAGTAAAAATATTGTCATACTCAACTACAGAGCAGCCAGGAGCCAGGAAAGGGGGAAAGCACTGATCTGGGCAGCTGAAGACTGTGAAACTCTTCATAAGAACTGGTCCAGGTGCAGAGACCCCCCCAACCCTGATGATCACAAACATCCCAGACATCTGTTTCAACATGCCATCTTCATCATCAATGTCCTTGGCTGTGGCTGCTGCTATTTTTCCTGTATTTTCACTGCAGCGATGGATGTGTGGGGGTTGTCCAGCCCACTGGTGCTTCCTGCCCTGCAGAGCAGGCAGTGGCGGGGCACAGCAGCACTGGAAACCTCTGGTTTATCTCAGCTTCCTCTTAAAGCTGAGCATCTGGAAGGAAAGACGGTCGTACAATTGGGACACTGGACTGGTAGGACTGAACTGCAGTTGTAGTTTCTACCCATACTTTCACATGTGATTTTAAACTGCTTCATTTTGTTGCATTTTAGGAACAGGAGCGATTCCGTATTTCAGAGGAGAAAAAGTCATGAAAGTTCGTGGCTTGTTTGGAGACCATGGTCAGGAAAGCCTTACAAGTAACAAGGGTCAGAGACGAGGAAAACTTGGTAGGCTGTGGCACTCAGGGATTCTGTTTGATGGTGGTGAAGGTATCCCAGTGGCAGGAGTCCTCCGGGTTTGGTGGTTTTTCTTGCTTTTCCTGAGATGTGTCCTACAGACACCTGAAGCTCAGTTTTTTGTAGGTAGGTAGATTTTTGGAGTGTGCAGCCTAAAGAAAGGGAGAGACTTTTCCCTGCTGTATATAACTTCCAGTGATATGCGTGTAGGCAAATTTGCCCATGAAGAAAAGCCTCATGGTTACATTCCTGCAGTGTTGCCATCACTGACAGATGGGCCCAGCACGTGTTGATTAATCTGTTTAAAAGCACCTATTTTGGCTCAAACTGCTCTCAGGAACAGGCCTCCAGAACTGCGTGTGATCAGACTGGAGACCAATTAGCTGACTTGTCTCTGCTGCCCTTGCTCCACCACTGAGGATGTGGTGAGAAGACAAAGGCACACCTCAGAATATTGCCTGGCAGCCTCAGATGGCGTTTGAATTTCACACTTAGTGGTGTTGATCGGGCTTTTCTCATCCATGTTTTTCTCTCAGTGGAAGGTGTTTTTAAGCAGTGACCTCTGTCCTGTTCAATGAAATTACATTGATCAAATCAGGGTGGGGAAAGGTTTTGCTGTAGAGACAAGGCTGAAGCCCAGAACAAAGAGCCAGAAGGGAAGATGTGTAAGCAACTTTGGCTGGAGGATCACAAGACCCTTGGGACCAGCAGTGGGCTGCTACAAAGCCATACTCTCAGCCAGTTGAAGTTGGTGGTACTCTTTTCAAGTCAACTGTCCTGCAGACTGCTCTCTCTCCAAGGAGACAGATCCAACAGCTTAACAACTTGATTTTTTTTTTCTGAAGCTTGCTAGGAATTGATAAAATAAGCTAAATTCTCTCTCTCTCTCTTTTTTTTTTTCTTTAGAGAGGGCTCTTTTAGTGTAAGCATTGTAACTAAGTTAGACTTGAGGGCACTTCAGTGTGATTTATGAAAGTGGCCCTCCTGTTTGAATGAACTGGTGATTGTATTCCAATGAATCTTGACTGAAAATTTCAAGATGCTTTTGCTCCTCAAACATCAACCCCATCCAGCATTACAGGTTACACCCCTGAGCTGCTCCAGCAGGCAGTTTGTTGTCCTAGCTAGGATTCCCTCTGCAAGCAGACCAAGCTGCAGCAGCCTTCTCTGTGCTTTGAGGAACACAAACGTGCTGAATTTGCCAATGCGGTTATTGCTGGAGCAGAAACCTCTGGCAAAGAGGTGGCCAGCTGCAAGGGGCAGCCACTTCTGAAGTTACTCATCCTATTTCCAAAGGGAATACATGTTTTTGCAGTTAATAGTTAAAATTAGGTAGCTGGTCTATTTTAGCTGTTGGCAGTTCTGTTTTGGCTTTGCTTAAACTCATGTTTTCAGGGGCATTTCTACATACACAAATAGCAACAGCCTGCTGAATACCAGGAAAGCTTTTTATAGAAACTCTGAAGCATCTTCCACAGGCAGTTTATTGCTAATTTAACTACTACAGTTTAAAGCCTGTTAATTAATATTGTCACATTGGTCACATTAGTGCTTTAGTTATGCTCCTTTAAGATCTCTTGTCCACTTCCAGCCCCCAAGACTAAGCATGCTTTAGTTTTTCCATGGTACATTTCCTCCTTCCTGTTCTTGCCGCCTCACACTTAATCCCCAGAGATCTGGCATGGTCTGAAGACAAGATAGCTCCTGCTGTTTTTAAAGATAGCTTCTGGGCTGGATGGGTAATGTGTTATGGAGCCTTTCAGTGTCTGGGTTTCTAATCTGGCTATGAATTGGATCAGTCATAACTGAAATAGGCTGTTCTTCAGTAGCTTACTAGTGGTTTGTTTGATATGATTTATTCATGTTCATATCAATCCAATCCCATTTGTCACAAATCACCACTACAACTGATCTTAACCTACTATCAACTTTATATCCACCAAGATGGTGTGAGCCTTTGGATGCATCTGTCCTGTGGATTTTCTCCCTGTATTGTTGCCCACATTGTAGCTGCAACAGTTCTTTTTACAGAAAAATTGACCAAGTGCTTTTCATCAACTGGAAAAGACAATTCAGCACCCCAGCAATAAGGGCACAAACAAACCTTCCCTTTGCTGTCAGCTATGACATCTGATGATGTTATTGCCTCTTCAGGGTGCAGGTGACTGTGCCTTTTCTGGAGGTGACCATTTCCAAAGGTCTGAATGCTGGACAAGACCATACAAACAACCTCTGATCATCTTCAGTCAGCCATGTGGGTTTGAACAGTCAGAACTTGTACATTAAAATAACCTGGCTGATTTTAATGACAGCAGGTTGCTAGTCCTGCTGTAGAGGGACCCCCCTGATGGTAGATCACAGGGGTGGTCACTGTGAGTAAGAAGGTGTGCCTGGCAGTGAAAATGCCTTTTGCTGGTAGAGATAACCCTAAAAGCCTGTTCACAGCCTGTGTGTACACTGACAGCTGGACTGGGCACCCTCTCCAAAGATGGAGGAGGTTTGCTGCTGCAGCTCTTGTGGTGTCTGTGGAGTCCTGTTGACCTGCTGCTGCTGTGCATAGCATGACCTGGACCTAAATCAGCTTGGACCTTCAGGCAATGATCAGCCCATAGCCTGGGGATCAGCTTAGACCCAGTCTTACTAAGCGGTTTGGATGTGGCCACCCTGCTGAAGCAAGCTGAGCTGAACAGATGTGATCTGGTTGGCCATTGACCTCAGGATCAGAGAATGGGTCTGGGCCCAATTTATTTGCTGGTATTACTGTCCCTTCTGTGCCTCTGTCACAGGTTTGGCCAATAACCGAGTGACAGATGCTTTCTGTTATCCCTCCACCTGGGGGGAACAGACTCACTGTTTGTCCAGGATCTGCACCACAGTTTCTCTAAATCCTAAAGATTTCAGACATGACCTGAAATAAAAGTGGTCATTTAATACCCAGGGAGACACCTCTTAGGGTTTTCTGCACCCTAAAGGTCACCCTGTCATTCCAGTGCTCTTGAGGGACACAGAAGATGGACTTGATTAGACAGGCAGGACTGGAGCAATGTGGTATCTGGTCATATTTACAAGTTGTTTCACTGGAGTCTCTGCTCTCAGTGCACCAAGAGGTGGCAAGACTAAAGGAGTTAAAACATGAATAGGATATGAAAGTTTGGAGCTCTTTTCTGGCTGGCAGATTTGGTCTGTGGCTTTCGCCAGATTTCTCTAAGCTTCAGTCTCTTGGCATTGAAAAATGGAGAAAGTACTTTACTCTCATGGGGACTGCAAAACTCATTGAGAAGCCATCAGCAGAGTTCTTTAGATCAGCAGATGGGAGGATTTGTGTGGTATTCATTATATGCATTACAGACCTCCCTTTTTGTCTGATCAGGAGGGGTTTTTGCCTGGGTGTCTCGTTGGAACTGCCACCGGCATCCTAGTTCTGGGCATGCATTGCACATTTTACCTGCTCTCTGAGCACTGATCAAAGCTTCTGGGAGGAGAAGCCAGGAACATACTAAATACATGTCAGCTCAGCTGTTTTCACATGCAGAGCTTTGCTTAGCCTCCAAAGCTCATTGTCTCCAAGCCAAGTAATTGGAGGAGTTGAGGCCCTGTTTAACCTTTCAGGAAGAGATGATGCCTTGACATCCACAAAGAATGTCTTTGTTTGAGGAGCTAAAGGATCTTTGCAAGGTTAGGCTCAGGTATTACAGCCCAGCACATGGTCTCTAGCTCTAATGGGCAAGGTAGGTAGCTGGGGCTGGGATGCGGGAAGCCTAGGGCTTGACTGATTCCTCTGCCCGAGGGAACCTGAAATGGCACCTGCCATCCGCAGGTACACTGCTGTAGCCACCAGGTTGAAGGAGGATACCCTTGCGGGAGCTGGAGAAAGCTATTGCAAGCACTCTTAGATCCTCATCTTGGATTTTTTGCTTTCTATAAGGTAACATAAATAATCCACACAAGAAAAGAATTGTAGCCCTGGAACAATTAATTTCAGGCACTGATTCCTGCTGCTGTGAACAGGAGGGACTGTGGGTTACCCACATCAGGGTGCCTTAGAGTTTGTTTTGTCATGGCAGACCCTAAGTTTGAAGCCTTGTGCTGGACGAGACAAAGAGTGGATTTGAACCAGAAATGTCCTAAGCCCTGGGTTAAAGAGAGAACAGTGGTCTTCCTCAGTTTTTGAACCTGGGCTGTCAAATGTGATGAAAAATTCAGGGTAGAAAACCAACTTTTTTCCAGGAAATCCCGCTGTATAAGGTGGGCTCCTTCACAGGAGTCAAGGCAATATGAATTTTACCTCACAACTGTCCAGCATTTGGTAGGGCTGTTGATTTATATGTCATATTGCATTCTGCTATGAAAATGTCTGTAATGAATAAATCTGTAATGACTTTTTTCGTCATTCAGACTATATTCATATAGCAGTCACTTTATCTCATATTTTTTCTCTCAGTTGTCACTGGTGCTGTTTTCTGTGTTTCTGCCTGTGATGGAAGTGAATTTGGACCAACACACTAAAGAACTGTCTTTCCTTATCTAGTAGCAATCATATTTGGCAACTCTGTGTTCAAAGTGATGTAGTTAATGGGAGGAAAATTTAATTGCACCATCTCTATTTAATTGTCTTTATTTCCTTTGTCCCCTTTGGGATTGTTACCTTGGCATATGCAGTTGCAGACTTGCCCTCTTTTAACCCAAGTCACCCTCTGATCACCATCATTCTGCAACCTGGAATATCATGGGTCTGCCTTGCTGCAAGCTCAAACAAACACCATGTGAGGCATTTCTCCAGTGTCATGCCTGGTATTAGCAAAATACTCTACAAGCTACTTTGACATCTTCACCCCTATAAATCTGCCCAGTATAATGAGGCTTATGGGCCATTTAAGGTGGAGGGCTGACGGCTAGAGTGCTAAAGACCTGTCTTGCATCCACATCCTTGTGTAAGCAATTCCACATGTTTGCTGTCCATATGGACATTGCAAGAACAGATGAGTCTTGCAAGAGTGCTTAATTACCTCACATTACCTCAGAAACCCATTTGACTTGTTAAATTCTGCAATAATCACATTTTGTAGTTGATTTAAAATGAACAGCAGCAGTATCCAGGTCCCACAGAGTGTAATTAATACATTGATTGCAGTTAATTCATAACATTCTCCTTTTTATTCCAGAACATGGCCAGAAAGCCAAGTGTATCATCAATACCTACTGAGGGAGTAATGATTAATTTGGTTTGCCAATTATGTCCTCAAGAAAGCCAATAACTGTTTGGCAGGTTTGGGCTGTGGATAGGCGCTAATACATTTCCTCACACCCTTGCAGCTTGTTTTATGTTGCACACAGAGGGGTGATTCCTGCTGTCCAAACCCTGGCATAAGCCATACAAATCTACAAACAGCTGGGCCAGCGCATTTCAATTACGTTTAACTCATCCCCTGTTGATGCCTTGGCAATGAGCCTGGTGTAACGTGAGGCACTGCCTCGTGACCCTGAACCCACAGACTAAGAGTACTCAAAGGACTCTGGTCCACAACTGTAGAAATGTTTTTCAAGAACAGGCTTCTTTAAATATTGATTACAAGAAGTGACATGATTCAATGAGCTGAAATGACTGCAGGATGGATGCTGTTGTATTGCTGCGTTTCTTGAAGCAGCTTCCTGCTTCCTTCTGCCTCCTGTTCTGCCCGTGGCTGGTGCAATGCTACCAGCACACAGCCAGCTCTGGACACGCTGCAATGGACGAGTCAGGCAGTCACCCAGGCCTGGCTCACCCTTTCTCCAGCAGGTTCTTGAAGCAGTTTACAATTCATTTTGGTGGCCCTCAGTCTGGCTCTTGCCTATCTCTTTTCTGGAAAGTCTTACATGCTCAGGCTAGAACATAGGCAAGCTGAAAAACTGCAGGTGCCTCTGCCTAGTGAGTGGTACACAGCCAGTCATACACCTGGAGTGCACTTCTGCATTGAGACACAGGACAGAGGTTCTGGTGTCCCATCCTGGGAGTGGGCACACAAACTTTGCTTCTTGGGGAACACCTGCATTTGGCCACCTGATGGATGTGCTCCCAATGGTGTAAAGAAGATCATAGAATCACAGAATGGTTAGGATTGCAAAGGACCTTAAAGCTCATTCAGTTCCAACCTCCCTGCCACAGGCAGAGACACCTCCCACTAGATCAGGTTTCTTAAATCCCCATCCGACCTGGCCTTGAACAGGGATGGGGCATCCACAGCTTCTCTGGGCAACCTGTGCCAGTGTCCCACCACCCGCACAGCAAAGAATTTCTTCCTAATATCCAGTCTAAATCTACTTTCCTTTAGTTTAAAACTGTTCCCCCTTGTCCTATCACTCCATGCCCTTGTAAAAAGTCCCTCTCCAGCTTTCCTGTAGGCCCTTCAGGTACTGGAAGACTGCTCTAAGGTCTCCCTGGAGCCTTCTCTTCTCCAGGCTAAACAACCCCAGCTCTCTCACCCTGTCTTCATAGGAGAGCAGTGAGGCTCGAGAGCAGTCTCTGCCCCACTAATCACCTACTGTTTGTCCTTGGGGTAGTTGTATCATCTCTCTCTGCATCTCTGCTTTCTTCTCAGAATATGCCTTGTCTATGTACACTGGGTTCTCTGGGGTAAGGACCAGCCCATGACGTTTGTTAATATAGTGCTTGGCATGCTGGAGCATGATTCCACTGAAGTCTCCAGTTGCTACTGAGGTGCAAAATAATTAAAAGAGCATGTTTAGGCTTAAGCATATAATGCTGTCATCCAGACAGTTGATGTCTGTTAGCTTCTTAGGTAGAGTTTGACTTGGACCTCAGAATTGTGTGTCTCACTTATAAGATTATTTGCTTGCAGTATGCTGTACTGTCATGGTTACAACTGGGGAACCCCTCTCTATGTGGAAGAGTAGCTGAGTATTTTTCCTGTAGGGCCCCAGAATGGAACGTGTTGCTGCTTGTCCCAGAAGAATACTCAGTGGAAAATACCTTCACAAGCATTTTGACACGCGGTTTCTCATTTTGGGGACCCACAAAGAGACACCTTGGTCTGCCTCAGAGGTTTGAACATCCATAAAACAAAGCACTTGGCAGACCAGAAAACCCTCCATTAGGCACATGAGCCTGGCTCTCTGAGGTTAGAGATTTTTCCTGAAGATCTGGGTCTGAGGGAGTATCAGTCTTTTGCAGATTGACATGACATGGAGAAGCTCTCATAGCACCAGCCTAACCAGCTCCTAACTAGAGCTCAAGCCACCAGAGTTAGAGCACTGTGTGCTTGAGCTTCCTGCAGCTGCACTTGGTTTGCATTGACCCTGCCCAGAGCAGGCACAGATATCACTCATGTCTGGTGTCAAAGGCTGGATGTAAAAACCCCATGTGTTGTCTGACGTAAAACTGGGTCAACACCACAGATAACAGGAGAGCCCAGAAACACATTCCCTCCCTCAAAGGGAGGGATCAAATACCCTTAGAAGACTGGGAGCATGCCCTTTGATACTGTTGAACAAAGCATTGACAAGTGCTGGGACATCTACTAAGAATAAGCTTTTAGCTCTTGCACCACATGATTTCTGGATGTTTCACCCTTCTCAGCAAGCTGCAGTCTTTTACATGATGCTGTTTGGCTGTAAAGTCCCCTGGTGTGACCCAGAATCAGAGAACCATAGAATCATAGAATCATTATGGTTGGAAGGGACCTCCAGGGTCATCAAGTCCAACCTTTATCCCATCATATTCCTAACCATTAGACCATGGCCTCAAGTGCCTCATCAACCCGTTTTTTGAACATCCCCAGGGACCGTGACTCCACCACCTCCCTGGCAAGCCCATTCCAGTGCCCAACCACCCTCTCAGTAAAGAACTTCTTCCTAATATCCAACCTAAACTCCCTCTGATGGAACTTGAGGCCAATTCCTCTCGTCCTGTCATTAGCAATTTGGGAGGAGAGGGGATACAGGACAATTGAGGCTTCAGGAAGTACTAAACTTGCAAACTATCAGTAAGCTCAACTCTGAGTTTCTACCTCCACTACATCTGGCAGCTTGCCTCTTTGGTGCAGATGATGCAGGCCTGAAAAACATGCTCTGCCACATCACACAGGCAAGCAATGCAAACTGTGGCCATGAGACGATAATCCCTTATGAAGGAGCACAAATTAGAGAGGAAATGCTCATTTTGAGTAAATAGCTTTCAAATAAAACAACCATGACAGTACAGCTTAAAAAGCCTTTTAATAAGTCAGTTTTCCTTCTGCTGTTTAGTGCCTTATGACTGCTAAGCTTTTTATTGCTTCACATTTCTGTGCCAGCTTGTATTGTAACCCAGTAGCCTACACCGGGCTCTAGTAGCAGCAAAATCTGTTGTACCAAAAGCAGCTGACAGCTTCTTAAAAGTCATCTTAGGTTTTACGAAACAAAAGTGCAGCAGCTTCTGACAAAGAGACAGTCAGGTACAGTGTCATTTCTTTTCCTGTACTTCAGTTTTACCCAACATAGCAAGAGGTAAGCTTCATTTGAAGAGGACAACAGTGGGAGAGCACTATGCTAAAGCCCAGTCCTACACAACTGCTGACATTAACACAGGCACCTGTCAGAAATGCAATGAATTAGGAAGATTTATGCCTTATGTTTGAGGGGTATTGGGGTAACAGGCAAGTAAATTGTCTGAGGGTGGGATGCGGTGCCCTGGAGATCACATATCTGTCTGGAAACAAAGATTTTCCCTGAGACCAGGTGAAACAATGAAGAAAGGGTTGATGGTAACTTGCCTGATGAATTGCTCCACTGAGCTGATTGTATGTTGCTAATGGGAATGACCTTGTTTTATTCCGCATTATGCAAGTTAAGGAGAGAGCACTTCCCATGCCTGGTCTGTGCTGTGCTTTGTGGCTCCCAGGGCTGGTGTACAGTGGGGGCTGCTGCTGTGGCTGGGAGCCTGCCTTGGCTCTGCACAGTTCCCCAAGGTGAAGTAGGTTGCTTGCAGCCCACTCCTATTGAACATTTTTTGGTTGGATTATTTTCTCCTGGGGTCAGAACACTGGAGCAAATCCAAAAGGGAAGTGGGATCCATCAGGCAAGTATCTGGACCATGTCCCTCTGCTGCCACAGACTTGCAAAGGCAGCCTGGTGTGGGTACCCAGCCCCACACATGGTCCATAGCGAGGGGTCAGTACTCCTGGAGAGAGATGCAGAAAGCCACCAGGCTATGCTGGAGGCAGTCCAGAGCCAGTCAAAATGAAATGCTGGGCATGGGGCCATTTGAGCTACTGCCTCTCTCCTGAGGGGACAGGGACAACTGGCTGCCGCCAGCTGGCTGCCAGACACTTCTACACCACCAACTCACCATCAGGACAACTGGCTGCCGACCAGCAAGTGATGCTCATTCAACACCATGAACACAACCTCAGGGAGCCACGAAGCACTGATTTTTGCAAGGAAACTGTGTATATATAGGGGAGTTCAAGTGTATGAGTCACACAATTTGTAACACAAAAAATTAACTATGAGATAAGGGCAACTCAATTAAAGGTGAGATATTTTCTAAAAGTAATGTTGAACAAATGCAATTTAAAAAACATCAAAACACAGGTTTTTAAAGTGATATTAAACAAATTATAAAACATCAAAACATAAAAAAAAATAATTTAAAAGTGATGTTAAATGAATGCAAATATAAAGCATCCAAAAACATTTTCTAAAAGTAAGGTTAAACATATGCACTTAAAAACACCAAAACGCAGTTTTTAAAAGTGATGTTCAGGACTGTTAACATGAAATGAGCTGTTCGAAATATGTTTGATTGACTTGCCTTCATCTCATCATTAAGTTTTTGTTTCTCACATTTAATTGAGCTACCTTTATCTCCTTGCCAATTTTCATCAATTTTCATTTTGTCAGTTGTCGGCATCCAGTTGTCTTAGACCCCTAGAACCCCAAAGGTGCCCTGCCTGGGACAGGGTGTCAACACTTCATCTGCTAGTGTGTCTGAAATATAGGCCTGGAAAAGCTCTTTAGGGCAGATGGGTTTTGAACCCTTGTTTTTGGATTCACTGTGCTGGACCTTTCTTCTCTGCCATTTCATTTGCTCTGAGGAGGCTCCAAGAAATTGTTTTTCTTCACCTACTTTAGCACTGGAACTAAACGCTGGATTTCCTACTCGCTACAACCCTTTCCTAGAAAAGGGCCTGGCTTCCTCAGGTGTGTAATAGCTCCAGCCCTGGGTTTGGATTTCACACGCTCAGGGACATGTGAAAGAGCCATAGCAGGCCTTGTAAAGACTGTAGGAAGACAATCAGTGTTTACTGAGCCTGTGTGAAAAATGCACAGTTAAGCAGAGCATATATAGATACAGGTGTGTGTCTCTGTATGTCCATGTGTATTTCCATGTTCAGTTTCCCCTTGGGTATTCACTGAGCTAAGGGCAGTGTCCTCTGAGTCACGAAATGCTTTTTCTGGGACAGACTGCAACACTGTGACTGGTCCTTTGTTTCGGTATCACACCCTTCTCCTGCTGGGACTGTAGCTTCTTCTGAGGTCTCCCAGAGCTGCTCAAGAACTAGTTTTTAAGAAGCAGAACTAATCATGTTGCTTTGTTATTCTATGTTTGAATTACTTGCCACCCCCAGCCTTCTGTAGCAACATCAGGAAAATAAAACATTTGCTCTACCATGTAATGTGTTTCAGGCCAAAGTGAAGGGGGGCTTTGATTTTTAAGGATCGTCTCTGGTTTAGGAAACATGAGACAGCCTTGGCAGTACCCTGGGTGCTAAGGCACTGCAATTTGGCCCGATCAGCCTGAGCTCATGACCTATGCATGGAGAGATCGCTTGGGTAACTACAGGGAATTCATCAGGTCACAACTTACAGTGTTGGATCCATTTATAGATATCACTCTCAGATGTATGTATGTGCTGTTGTTCTGTCCAAAGACCATTTTTGGTTCAGTGGCCTCTCATAAAAATGGTAGACACAATATTCTGGACAGAAATATGCTGAGCAGAAGAAATCTTTAGTTGGAAAGTACCCTTTCTGCAATCTTACCCAACCCAAAACACTGGCTTACAAGTTTGAAATTGTATCACTTTTTAATTAAGTACTGAATGATGTTACCTTTAGAATCACAGGCTGGAGACACAGGATGCTAATGATTAAATATCTTGATCCCTATCCCATAATCCTAATGTTCTGCCAGTTGGCTATCAAAGTATGTCCAGAGCAGAGCAAGTATTTGGCAACTTCACACCCTTCAGTGATTTAAGAAAAACCCTAAATGACTCTTTAGTTTATGTTCCTATTTTAATCTATGTGCAGTATCTACAGCTGCAGAAGAAAAGCTGTTTAGCATTTCCTGGGTTTCACATGCTTTGAGGAATAGTCATGATGAATTCTCCTTCCCAACTATAAAGTGCCTGGTAGTTTAATAACAGGCTTTGGACAGGAAGACCAACTGCTTCTTCAGGGAGTGACAGCAGGATTCAGTGCAATAAAAGGCCTTAGTCACGGTCATGTATGCACAGCTGCAATGGCACATTCACAACAACGCTGTCTTTGAGGGAGTTTATGCAGTGGACACAACTGGAAAATCCTTTGCCACGGTCCACCTCCTTCAATGATAGATTGATTATGATTTTGTCCTGAACTTTGTCCTGTAGTTTTTTGAGCTTGTTTGCTTGTGTGGTATTTGAACCCATTCAGAAATTTGCAGAGTATTTGGATTTAAAACTGAGCTGTATTTCTCAAAGACACGTAGCTGGTACTGCGCCTGTGGCAAGTCTGGTCAGAGGGCAGTCAAGCAGCAGCAAGTGACCTAAAGACAGTCCCTTCTCTGATAAGCAAGGTTTAATGGTATCGTATTCACTAAAACAGACCTGAGCAGGGGTAGGTAACAGGGGCTTGCCCATCTGAGGCCACACATGCAGGGAGCTGCAGCAAACTGGAGATGGGAGTCTGGCTCAAGGGTGGGTTCAGCTTTTGTGCTGAACTCCTCTTGTGTAGCTTTTCCAGAGATAGATAACCCTTCCATTTGCTTCAGTGGTTGCTGTTCCTACTCCTTTCTTTCATTTGGTTTGATTTAAGGAGGTTTAAAACCCTTGATGCAGCTATTCTCATTATTTGTTTTTGGTTTAATGTAGATTACTTATTCTAAGTGTTGTTCTTATGAAGTATAGACCACTTGACGCAAAAGACTTTGTTTTCCTTAGTATCATATAATCACAGAATGGTTTGTGTTGGAAGGGACCTTAAAGATCATCTAGTCCCAACCCCCTGCCATGGGCAGGGACCCTTCCCACTAGACCAGGTTGCTCAAAGCCCCATCCAACCTGGCCTTGAACACTGCCAGGGAGGGGGCAGACACAGCTCCTCTGGGCAATCTGTGCCAGTGTCCTTGTCCTTGTTTCCTTGTAAAAAGTCCCTCCCCAGCTTTCGTGTAGGCCCCCTCCAGGTACTGAATATCCACAGTGGGACAGCCAAAGTTTCCAAAAAAGGATTCATTAATTGCCCAAATTTAGCTTATTTTTCCAGTAAATATGAACCCAAGTCTTCCTGAAAAGGGAGCCTCTTTGAAATGCCACAAACAGTACACAGGAAAAAGAGGCTGCTGAAGCAGCTGGTCTCTGGTGGAGGATTTACCCTAATCCCCTGTTACAGGTGTGCTGTACCATATTTACTTCATTCAGTCCTACTCACTTCATGCATTTTCCTGGTGCTGTTTCCTCCTGAAGATTTCTGAGCTGAAGGCAAAGTCAAAGCCTGAGATCTCTCTTCTGCGGTAGTTTCCATCTGGTGGCTAAAGGGACTCTCCTGCAGTGAAGGCACATCCTCTCATTTTCTTTACTCTGGTTTTCAGGGCCCTTTGGGCTCTCCTTGCATCTCTTAGAAGGGTGGGGAAAGTCAAACAACTCAGAGATTTTCACCATGCTGAGAATGGAAAAATGTTTCATGATGAAAGCAATGTGAAAAAAAAAGGGTTTTGACTATTTAATTTCACTAATTTTCCAAAATATAAAAAATTGTGAGCAAATAACCATTTCACCCTAGCGCTCCATGGGTCTTATTGCTGTTAGCACACTGAGGCTGGCGCTGGGAATCACAGCCCAGCTGTTAAATGAGGTATTTAGGGGTACTTAACATGCATTTCATTACTAAACCAACATTTGTGCTGTTGCTGCTCTGGTGTTTCCCAGGCACCATTATCTGATCTAATTATCACAATTCTGTTCTTGTGTGGGTAATTAACAGGATGTATCAGGGTTCTCTGAGAGAAATGCTGCGTTTAGTTTTTAACTTCAGAGCTTATTTAAGACCACTTTGACTAGGTCCTGCAGCAGTGATCACATGTCCAGTTTTGGTGGATGCTGAGGCAGTGACAGACATGGTCTGTGGGATACTTGGAGAGGCTACTGCCCTCAGTTGGCCATGGCCAGAGGTTGCCATCCTGAGCCATTTTTTCTGGAACAGGGATTGATACAAGTTTAAATTTAAGTTACCTGACCACAAACACTGTCAGATGAAGAGTCCACGAGTTTTGGCCTGAGTGGCAAGGTACAGTAACTTCTGTAAAATAGTAAATGACAGTAATTTCTTATATTAGCCCATAATGGATTTACCTACAGCAGTATCTGTCCTCATTTCTTCCATGTTTTCTTTAACACAGCTCAGTGCCACTGAGCCACAATTAACCACCCTGCACAGAGGTCATCTTCTCCATCCACCTCAGAGAGGGCAGCATGAGGCGAAGAGGTATCTCCACCTATCCCAGGCAGAGGGGAGGGAGGACAGCTGAAGTAGCAATCTTGAATTTCTGTCAAATTCAGCACCCCTTTGGGCTGGGTTTTTAGGGCCAGACCTTCAGAAGGTGTAAGTTTGCCACATCACTGCACAGCTTTGCACTGGGAGAGAATATGACTTTGCAGTAGAAAATATGACAGAAGTGTGATGTCAGGGAAGAACACATCTTTCTAAAGTGCAAGGCAGACTTTGAAAAGGACAGCAAAGTGCTTTGCTAGCATCATGCCAAATTGGGCAAGTGTAGGAGCAACAAAATGGGATCACATAAATGGAGAAAGCTGTAAACCAAAGCAGAAAGACCAGCTCCTGTGCAGCCTGTGCTCTGACCTGTGTGATACAGGCTTGAACTGCAGTGCTGGGTCCAAAGCACCCCTTGTACAGCAATTGCAGGGGACATCAAGAGCAAGGATCTTTGCTCTTCATCACTGTCTTGTGAAGGCACAGGAGTTTTCCTGCTCACCTTCATTCACCCACTATCCCCTCGAAGAAATCAACAGTGTGAAATGATGATTCTAGCAGTGATTTTCCTGCTGCCTAGAAAATAGCTATGAGGGCCTAGGAAAACCTGGTTTTCTGTAAAGAAAACAGGACTGTTACATCAGAGAAGGCAGACTGGGCAGCACAGCAATGCTCTGTTGCCTGGCTGTTCCCTGTCTGCAGTTTTGGGTCTCACCACCAACCATTTCACAATAAAAGATCCTATAAATACATTAGTAGCAAAAGGAGGGTCAAGGAGAACCTCCAACCCTTGCTGAATGCAGAGGGTAGCATAGTGTCAAGGGATGAGGAAGAGGCTGAGGTACTTAATGCCTTCTTTGCCTCAGTCTTCAATACTGGTGGAAGTTGTGTTCAGGACACCCAGCTCCCAGAGACAGAAGTTAGGGATGGAGAGCTGAGCAAGGCCCTCGTAATTCATGAGGAAACGATTAGTGACCTCCTGTGCCAACTGGACACCCACAAGTCTATGGGCCCAGATGGAATCCACCCCAGAGTAATGAGGGAGCTGGTGAAAGAACTTGCCAAGCTGCTTTCAATCATTTACCAGCAGTCCTGGTTAACTGGAGAAGCTCCATCTGACTGGAAATTGGTAAACATAACACCCATCTACAAGAAGGGTTGGAAGGACGATCCGGGGAACTACAGCCTGTCAGTCTGACCTCTGTATCAGTCAAGGTCATGGAACCGATCATCCTGAGTGCCATCACATGGCACATGCAGGACAATCAGGGGATCAGACCCAGCCAATGTGGGTTTATGAAAGGAAGGTCCTGTTTGACCAACCTGTTCTCGTTCTATGACAAAGTCACCTGCTTAGTAGATGAGGGAAAGGCTGTGGATGTGGTCTATCTAGATTTCAGTAAAGCATTTGACAGTGTCACCCACAGCATTCTCCTAAGA
>VZRW01000424.1:59344-106903 GCA_013398125.1 Aegotheles bennettii
TGTTCAGTCTGGAGAAGAGGAATCTCAGGGGGACCTCATCACTCTCTACAACTGCCTGAAAGGAGGTTGTGGTGAGGCAGGGGTCGGTCTCTTCTGCTGTGACTATAGTGAAAGGATGAGAGGAAATGGCTTTAAATTGCAGCAGGGGAGATTCAGATTGGACATTAGGAAAATTTTTTTCACTCTAAGGGTGGTTAGATATGGGAATAGATTGCCTAGGGAGTCTCCATCCCTGGAGGTGTTCAAGATGCATCTGGATGTGTCAGTGGGTGATATGGGTTATTGGTGATGTAGGTAGGTGGTTGGACTGGATGATCTTGAAGGTCTCTTCCAACCTTAATGATTCTATGATTTTATGAAAATTTAACACCCTGCTCTGCTAACTTTCATCACTGATTCATTTTTCTATCCCTTGTCCTTGATTGGCTAGACTGAGATTTATTAATTTGAGGAAGATAATGACAAGGATGAAAAAGTAGCAGTTCAGAAGAGGTAGTAAGAATTCTCCTGCAAGAGGGTGCACATTGAGCTGTCAGCCTTATGGGAAAAGCAGGTGATACTTTTCAGAGCAGTGGACTGTTCCCAAAAATCTGCCTCCGAAAAATCACTCGAGGGTCCTGTCTCCACGTCTTCATCCTCCACACCACAGATACTGTCCCTGTGCAATTAAAGAACATGTATTTTGTAAGTCCCTGCATGCATTCATTCCCCCCTCAGTTACATTAATTTCTACCAGAAAAATTACATCCCAGTCCATTGAGTCACTAACCATCACATTTTCCAGCACCCTGGAGCAGGTTGTGATACTTATTTCCCCTCTCCCCCCACCCCATGCTGTTGACATTCGCTTTTCCTATTTGCAAGCCCTGGCTTTGTTGTTGCTGCTGCTGCCTGACTTCTCCCCTCTGGTCCCCACACAGCTCCTCTCTTGTGCTTTGTCCTTGTGCCTCACATTTTTCCCAGCAGGGAGGTGTGAAGCCTTTTCCATACCGAGAGCTGGGCCACAGCAATGCCTTGTAAGCAGGAGGAAGCTACTGAACATGCCCACACATTCATCAGAGATCTTCCAGAGGAGTTTTCCAAGCTTAATTTCCCACCCACATGAGGTGGAAAGTGAGATAAGGAGGGAACAACTGGCCTGTCCCGCTCACACAGCATGGACTCTATGTGGAGTTGTGGTTCATTCAAAACATGCCAGGCTGCATCCACTTCTCCACTGAATGCAACCCTGCATGGGCTGCAACTGGTGGTGACACTGCAAACCAGATGTTTCTCTCCTGAAAAAGCCGTAGCTGATCCCTGGATTGTGTTTACATTCCTAGCAGACATGTCATGTGGAAATGTCTTGAAATAGGAAATAGTGTCCCGGCTGAATGAGTAAAAGGCATGAGGCTAAAAAAAATAATCACTATCATCATTTCCAAGAGACCTGCCAAATTCCTCATTTCTGCACTTGATTTGCACATCCTGCAGATATGTCTGCTCACATTTCCCTTCTGGTGTTTCCCTCTTACATGGCATGTCAAGCACGGACACACATTCAGCTCAATGAAGAGCTAATTCAGTTAATGCTAAGTGAAACGCCTACTGTCAGCGAGAGAGCGTGAGGCAGGTAATGTGACCGGGTGCACGCACAATGCCCACAGACTGCACGGATGAGCACGCCATGTGTTGTTCTTACTTTTCTAGGTGACAGTAAATGGTTAACTGCTGGGGAAAGCAGAGGTTTTCCAAGTGAGAAACGGTACATACACAGTCCTGAGTGCTGCTGTGTGTCCCCTGTGAGATGTTAAGGGCTGCCCCTCTCAACGTGAAGATGTACCTTTGTGCCTTATATTGGAACGAGGTCATGAGATTTGGGGACCAGCCTGCAGAAAATTTCCCAGTTGATTTCCAGATCTTGGTAAATGGAAAGCAGCCCTCCTTCTTGTCTCTTGGAGGATATCAGCTGCACCTTTAGTTGCAGGTACTGTTGGGAAACATTGCATGGGAACTGGGACAGGCTAGGGAAGCAAGGGGTTTGCATAAATATAGGCTGGCATTAAAATTATGGTTCTGATTATCACTTTTTTGTAATAACCTAGGCCCAGAAGACCTGGTCATGAGCCTCCATGACAGCAGATTCTATAAAACACAACTTCTACCTCCCACCAGGCTGGACTCTGACCAAAGGCAGATACTGACTCCCACTTGCTCACTGCTCCGGTTTATCTGGATTGAGATCAAAGCAGGGGAAAACTAAATGGTCACCTAGAGTGGCACCTCTAACAGGACCCTGACCTCATTTTGATACAGAGTCATCTGCTCAAGCAAACTTGACCAGTCAACAGGCTTGGGAGCTTAGGACCTTGACCCAAATGCCATCTCCTCCTTGTGAGAGCAATATCCTCCAGTCAGGCAGATGACAGCAGATCAGTGCTCCCAAAACACTGCTTTCAGACTCCTGCTTCTTGCAGGGTCTGTTCTTATTTCCCGGCACTGTGTGTTATTTGGAGGGGCAACAGTGTTGCAGGGAGCAGCAGAGGTACCAGGTGAAGGCTGAGCTAGAGTAGGAGCTCCCTGGTTTGCATTGGACAGTGAGGACCTGGCTGGAGTGAGCAGCTGTAGGGGAAAAGAAGAAACTAACACAGTCCTTGATTGGCATGACACAATATCATGTGCACAAGCAGTTGCGGTGAGATTACTGTGAAGGACAGAGCTGCCCAGCACGGCAGATCCAGGTAGGAGCCACAAAGATGTCCTCAGCAGCAAGCAGGCAGTGCAGGGCAGGCAGTGCAACATCAGAGACTCTGTAACAGACCTGATGATAGGATGGGATTCCCCACATTTCTCTAAAAAATGTGGTTGCAAGGCCTGTCAAAGGCAGGAGATGCAATCTGACAGATCAGTGGTATGATGTGGTGTACTGAATCCCATCATGCCTGCTGCTGCTGGAGAAGGGAGATCTTTGTCAAAACCACCGTGGTTATCATGACAAAGAAATCACCAAGAAGCAAGGGGAAGATCATATTAAGGGAAGGAGATAAATTAAGGAATCACATTTTGAATGTGAAATTTGAGTCTTACAGGCTGGAAACATTGAAACTAAAATTGCCCCAGGGAGCTGGAGCCCAGGTCCAATGCCAGCCACAAGTGGAAATGAATTTGCAGGGTAGCTCTCTGCTCGTCCCGAGGAAGTCGTGCACCTCACTGTGATTAGTGCTCTGGGCTGCTGAGAGGCCCAGGCCAGGAGGAACAATAGCAAGAGGAGATTAAATGAAGAGATTAAGGTCTTGCCTATACAAGAAAAGTTGTATCTGTTTATCTAGGTAGATTTGGAGTGATGTAGTTAAACTGGAGAAACCCCCAAGTGTAGGGGTGCTTCAGCTCCGGCTGCAGTCGGTTTAACTCCAGCTGTGGTGCAGCACCGCCTCAGCACCTTTGAAGATCTGGGGCCAGATGCCTATCTAGACGTCTGAATGTTCCTGAAAATGCCTTACCCTTGGTGTTGTGGAACGGGGCAATACCCCACAGAGGTGGTGTGAGGACAGGCGGGTTGGAGGCTGCAAAATACCACAGTGCTGCAGTGGCTGGGGCACGTCAGGATATGCCAACCCCCCTGTGTTCCAGCTGCAGGTGCTGGGGCCAAGGACCTCTGGGGTGCTCCAGGACATCTCCCCAACCTCCCGTCCAGGCACAAGGACCGCGGGGCAGGCGGTGAAGCACAGCACGGGCAGCTGTACTGGTGCACAGGGAATTTCCATGGCAAGTGCTTTCATGCCATCTGGCTCAGAGGCTAGAGGGTTTTTTCTCCCGTGCCCACAGAGGAAAATGCTGTCAGAGCAGTAGAGGATCAGGCCTTCCATGGGATGTGGTGTGAGCTGACACTGACCTGTTCAGTGAAGTTCCCTCACATCTGTGCAGGCCTTGTTTCTCACCCTGTGTGGCTAATGCACTGAAGGTGATCAGGATTTTATTTTGCTTTTCAGGCTACCTAATTAATGAATTATCCTCTCAAATTATGCCAAAAAGGTCAGCAATTTTTCCTTTAAAAATCATGCACCAGCCATTCATTTCCAGCAGCTGAGACCTGACACGCTGTTACAATTAATTTATCTAAATGCAGTGTGAAATCTGCAGCAGGCACAAGGGACAGCACAAGTCACCGAGGCCTCCCTGACAGCTCTACATCAACCTGAGAAAGCAAATTGCTGTTTTTCTCAGTCTTTTGCAAAAACAAGACTATTTTGATGGGATTGTGTGTTCAGATGCTGAACACACATTTACATGCATGGTGCTGAGTGCCTGCACCTCTACTGCCATTAATATAAAACTAATATTGATGAGAACATTGGTTTGATGGTAAATCACTGAGCAGCAATTGGGTCTGGGCAGAGGCCAGCACCCTCTCCACTTGCAAGCACATACAGAGCTTGCATAACTCCTTCACAGTGAAAGCAAATGCTATTATTAGTTTATAAAGCAATTTTTGTTGAATCTGGCAGACAATGTGCATGTGTAAATTCCCCCAAATTAATTAAAACGTTTAGAGCGATGGTGGAGATAGCAGCACTGCTCATCTAATAGATAGTTTTAACAGGTTCACAAATGCTTTTATGTAATTAATTAATGCTTGGCTACCTCAGGTGAAATAATCTGGGCACGCATGTTTCCTTAAATCAGAGCAAAGGTAGAGGGGCAAATTCATGCTCTGTTTAAGCAGCTTCCATCAAAGTTGGTCTGAAGCCCATTGTGGGCTCTAATTTATCTCTGGAAGACAAAATGTGATCTGAACTGACTGTATGAGCAGAAGAAAGAAAAAGCATGAAATAATAAATAAGGCCATTGAGCTTGCCAGGACTGAGTGCCAGAATTTTCTTCTTGCTCCGTTTAGCTCCTATCCTTTTGTAGTCACAGCATGAAACCAGGCACAACCCTGGCTAACGGGGACTTGTGCCAACACCGTCACTGGCACAGTGGCATTGTGGTGATGCTAGGCAGCACAGAGGAGGGGGAACAGTGCAACTTGAGCTGCATAGCGTTGGTCGTTTCCTGCAAGAGAGAGTGTGGGATGTTTGGGTGCGTGAGCCACCACACTCAATGTGGTGAATGAGCCACCTGAACTTAACGGGATATATCAAAATTGCTCCAATCAATAAAGGACAGCTAATAACTTTAATGTGAATGTGTTTGGGAATACTGCAAAAAGATGTCTGGCTATAGATGCCATGGCTCCTTTGCCTCCTATCCAAATTCCCAGGCTTGGGAGTTTAGTTCTGGTCTCAGTCCTCTGCCTGCCCTGTGCGTGAGGACACGGGCACATGCAAAGCTCGACATGCTGTGAGGAGACAAACAAAGACCTCTCAGAGAAGAAAACCCACAGCTTAATCTGAAGAAGATTTTCTGAAAGGACTGTGTAATTCTAATGTGCCTGCAAACTTCGCTGAGGAAAATAACATTTTTTTCATCAGATTCCATATATGTTGAGAGTGCTGTATAAGTACACACTTATTCACTTTTTGTTAACCCTCACCATGAAGGATTGCTCATGTTCTAATAGGTAGAAAGTCATATTTTAAATCTTTACTGTATCATCAGAATAATACTTTGATAAATGGCTGTCTGTTTTCCCTGAGCAAAATCAAGCAGAATTAATGAGTATAAAACAACCAACCTGACTCCCAAATGAAGGTGAGTGGAGAACGTCCCCCTCATTTTCCTCTGCAAGTAAGACATATCTGATCTGAGTCACTGAGGGAATCAACTCAGAGCCCTACCATCCCGTTTTCACCTCTTTGCTTTCCAGAGCAACATCACACTTTTAAAATCTTCCTTATATAAAGGACATCCAGGTACCTGAAATGCAAAGCTATGCTGCTTCCAAAGAAGAGGGAGGTACTCAGCTGACTCAGACTCACCTCTGTCCTGTGAGTCTGCATGGAGATCAGTTGAGCACAACTCAGAAGCAGATCCAGTTTTCTACCAAATGTGTTTCCAAGCCAGTGTAATCAGTCTCTGATATAGCCCAGTCTAGCTCAGTCCTCCAGTAACGAGGCTGTTACTCACTTGCTCATCTTCTGACCTTATGAGACTTGCAGTTCAGGCTGCATGTGGTCCAGCTTTCACATATACATATAAATAAATGTATATACCTCTTTCCTGCCTTCTGAATGCCAGGGATATGGTATAGCCTGGTGGCCAGGACAAAGTCCTGTGAGTGCAAGAAGAGAGCTCATACCCACAGAAGTTAGTGATACTGGAAGTCAGGTGTCACACTCACTGGGGATCTGTTCTAGGCACAGGGATATTACCCAGAAGCAGATAAAGCAGGTTAAGATGACCTCTGGACTGAATTTAATGCTTTTGTTATGGGTATGCTTCCCTTGAGCACAACTGCCAAATCAAACCCATTAAAAGTTTTAGGGGCTTCTAGTGTCTAAACCTGAGTCCATACCCAACCTTTTTGGATGATTAAGGGAGTGGAACATCTCCCTTATGAGGAAAGGCTGAGGGAGCTGGGTCTCTTTAGCTTGGAGAAAAGGAGACCGAGAGGTGACCTCATCCATGTTTACAAATATGTAAAGGGTGAGGGTCAGGACGATGGAGCAAAGCTTTTTACAGTAATGACCAATGATAGGACAAGGGACAATGGTTGCAAACTGGAGCATAGGAGGTTCCATGTGAATATCAGGAAAAACTTCTTTACTGTGAGAGTGACAGAGCACTGGAACAGGCTGCCCAGAGAGGTTGTGGAGTCTCCTTCCCTGGAGACATTCAAACCCTGCCTGGATGCGTTCCTGTGTGATGTACTCTAGGTGACCCTGCTCTGGCAGGGGGGTTGGACTAGATGATCCTTCGAGGTCCCTTCCAACCCCTAGGATTCTGTGATTCTGTGACTTTCTGCATCTCTTCCAGATCTGCATTTCTGCATCAGATCTGTCCATGATACATCCAGTTATCAGGTACATTCCTAGTGAATGGTGTCCCACATCTGAGTGCTGCTGCAGGTGGTCTGCATTTTATCCTGAGCAGTTTGTTATGACAGTTAAGGTGACCACTGCAGGGAGGCTGATGCACTTTCCCTGGATGGAAGTATCTTGTTTTCATGCAGGTAGTCACCTAGTGAAATCTCCTCCAATTAACTTTGGTCTTGAATGGATGCTAAATGAGAATGCCAGCATTGTATCTTCCTGCATCACATTTGGTATTTTTTTTTCCATGACTGTGATGTTTAATGGATAAGTTCCCACCCTGGAAAAAAGGCTTGTAAACTAGATATCCTGCACAGCTGTATGTGAGAGTATTTCCTATTTATTGTTTAAAGAGAATCTCTGGAGTAAATTGTGGAAGAAAAACACTGGAATGAATGTGGACTAGGTTACTCCCTTGTAAAAGACACAACACTTCAAAGAGTATGAAGCACAGTGCTCACGTTCCCCCTTTGTTTCTGCTTTGCTTCCTTCGACCAAATCCTATTATTGGATTACACAGAAGATTTTATCTCTGCTTGCACAGGTACAATTCTGGAGTAACTCCACTAGCTCCAACAAAGTTTTTCCAGATCTAGGTCTGTGCAAGAGACAGTAGTCAAGTATCCATTCTCAGTAACTGTATTTGGGGTTGCTGTAGCACCTTGCAGCTCTAAATCTGAATCAGGACCTTGTAGTGTTCAACATTGCTCCTTCTTCTGACGGAATGAGCGTCCTGGCCACGTGGGATGTACGATGGAAGTCAGACTTACAACTTCAGTTACTCCATGGCTTTCTTGCCTATCACTTACTGTTTTTTGTTTTGCCTCTTTCTTGTTTTCCCTCACATTATTTTCCATGTTTTATTCTCTATTTATACAGATAAGCATATTTGTGCATACATATGTATGTGCACATATGGAGGCACACTCTTTATGGCCTCTCTCATCTTATGAATGAATCTCATTCTAGTCAAATACGTATGCATGTATTTGTATGTATATTCATCTAAAGATACAAATAAATATTTTCATGACACAATTCTTGCAATGGAAACTGGATTCCTAAAATATTCCGACCTTGCTTGACTTACACATCAAAACTTTAGTCAAGAAACAAGTAAAAAACATATAATTGTGAATAAACTGAATTCAGCCTTTTATTTGTCTAAACATGCTTATAAGGGTCCAACTATGCTAACCTTAAAGGGATGTTCTTGGATAGGTGCAAGCTCTGCTGGTGGCCTTCTGTTCAGTGGTGTCCAGCACCCCATTCAGAGGCTTCAATTTCCTTCCCAAGGAGAATGGATCTCCATAGCAGAGCTGGGAAGTACAGTGTGATGGTGCAATTTGGAGGAATAAAGGTCTGACTGTTAGTCTCAGTGGTTGCATACAGTCAGCCATAATGACCCTTCTGCACCTATAGAGTAGGATTATTGATTTTTGATGGCTGGGTATCAGTTGCATCATGGTTACGAATTATAGGGTCATGGCCAGGCCTCATGTGTTTGCTACTGAAAGGCCAGCAGTTTGGCTATATGCTGAGGAATGCAAATTCCACCGTTTTTTATAGAGATGTTGAAATTAAGGAGACTTTTTAAAAATATCTACTCCTCAACCATGGTTCTGATCTTCAAGTTTGACATTGAAAAAATCACTCTCTAAGCAGCCTGTGCTTCCTTAATGGGTTAAGAGGAGAGTCTGCGCTACTTTTGGATTCTCTTCTCCGTGGCAGCAATTGAATTTGGCCCAAAATTATGTTAGTCTGCAATTAGTGGAGGAAGCAGATCTTCAGGTTTCTTTTTCTTGGCTTTATAAATGGGCCTGAACAGTGTCATTCAGACAGCAATACCATCCATGGGGAAGATGAACTCTATACAAAAGGCTGTGTTTTAGCCTTGTGGGGAAAACCAAGACAGTTGTGAACATGGGGAAGAAGCCATTTCACTCCCTTCACTGACAGCCTTCCAGAAGAGAGACAAACTGGGGCTGTGTCCTGGAGGGAGACCTTACTTTTGTTCTTTCTTGTTGTGTTTCTTCATATAAACATATCCAAGACTGAAAGTATTTGGCTGTTCTTCCTGTCTGGAAACATAACAGGAGTTCTGATGATTAGGTAAGTTAGCTGTGGGGGTGATGCATCTCACTCTGTCTTAACCACCTGGCAATTAGGTGTCTTGGCTCCATGAGTTTTCTTGGCTCCAAGACCCAGGGGAGGATAAAAAGGCACCTTTGATGGGCAGTTCATCCCCTGCCTTAAGCACCTGTCTTAGGATGGGATGACTTACTCTCTGGAGGTGTTTGCCCCTCTGCCTTACCTATAGAGGGAACATATACAAATAGTTCAGATTGAATGTATGACTTTTAAAAGGGTGAATTTATCTGTTCCTATATGTCTAGTCTCCTAGTTTGTGCTCCTGCTGTCCTCTTGCTGTGAATGCTGCTGCTTCATGATCAGATTCAGACTGCCACAGTCATCGTTTCTATCTCCAAGAGACTACTGAAATAAATGTCCCATCTAAGGGACACACTTTGAAGGCAAATTTTCTACACCTGTGATTTTGCACAGACTAGTTCATCTCTCTCTTTTTAGCCTGAATACGTTATGCAAGGAGTCTAAAAACCTATCAGACAAGGGAGAGGATTCACTCTGAGCTGTGTCCTAACAGCTCTGTGTCAAAACATTCTCCTGTGTAGTTTTATCAGCTGCTTCAGGGCTGTTTTTTATATCTAACATTGTTATGTTTTGGGACAAAGATACAGTGGTGCCTCCTGGACAACTGTTTTATGCTGCTAAAAACAGAACTCCTTTTTTTTCCCCTAAAAACCAGCTCCAGTAGAAGTCTCTTTAAAAAACAGATAATTTGCAATCTACTTCTGGCTAATGTTTGATTTATGCTGTTGTTACTGGGCCTTGTAAAAAAGAGCTGCTCCTATCACAACATTTCTAGGTACATAAACAGTCAAGACCAGCCATTTGAAAGTCCCCTGCTTTGTAACCCAATATTATTTAGCTTTTGCTTTGATCTTGTGCCTGGAAAAAATCTTTTCCTTGAAACCCCGAAAGTTTTCACAATTCTAATAATGCATCAAAGCATTAGATAAAGTATGTAGTTCAGCCAATCTCCAGCATTAGCTCACTTCATGAACCCAAATAAGCATCTATCTCCCCTTCTTTTGGCTTTAATTTCATGTTTTCTTTGCAGTGGTTCTGGGGAGCAGTGTGTTGCTGGTGCTTGGGGAAGCGAGAGGGTGAGAGCGCTGGCTAACGCCAGGTTCAGCACAGTCAGATGCTTCCTCCCAGAGGACTGCCAATGCCCTGAGCACCTCTAGACGTCTCGTGAGCACAGACTGCTGCTCCTGCCAAATTGCATGGTGGTTTTGGGGATGGAGACGAATATCCATTGAGTATTTACTTGATGCTATCAAACTCATTTGTCTCGTAACCAAAGTCAGAGTCCCTAGAGGTGAAATTCAGTGCATCAATCCACTGCTCCATCTATCCATCTTTGAAAGGAACATCATTAACATGCCTTACACATGAACAAATGTGGCTTTGTTCCATGTTACTTAATTAATGCATTATTTAGGCTGATAGATTCAAAAGCCAGAGGCACCTTTATGATGACCCAGTCTGATCTCATGAGTACCACAAACTAGTAATCTAGGCAGTAACCTGTTGTTGATCTGTATCATGAGATTTAGAAAAATAGCCAGTTTCCCATGGCAGTTTGGACTGATCTCCCTAAATGTGCTGATTTCCAGCAAGTCATTTGCCAAAGGGAGAGCAGAGAACACGATAGCAAAGCTGGTATTTGCTGTGCAGATCTGGAATAGGAATTTCACCCTAGGAAGCCAGACGGGCCCAAATACAAACAAAGATGGGAACAGCACTGTTCTGTAGATCTGAATTTAGATCTAACCTTTGGCTGAGAGCCTATTTCCCCTTTTAAGTTAAAGTGGAAAGTAGTCTACTAAAAGAAGAGAATTTGCCACTTGGATACCATGGCTGAGCTCTGAAAAATACATCCCTTTGGACTTGGTATAGGGAGAAAGATTCATTGCTCTGAAGGAAAAGAAATGCCCAGAGAGATACTTGTAGTTTCACATTTTCAATTGTGAAGTCTGTTCTTGGTGTTGAGTACATGGTCAGAAAAGACCAACCTATGGAAATCACAGAATTATAGAATTATCAAGGTTGGAAGAGACCTTCAAGATCATCCAGTCCAACCACCTACCTACATCACCACTAAACCACATCACCCAGTGGCACATCCAGACGCCTCTTGAATCCCTCCAGGGACGGTGACTCCACCACCTCCCTGAGCAACCTATTCCAATACCCAATCACCCTTACAGTGAAAACATTTTTCCTAATGTCCAATCTGAATCTCCCCTGCTGCAATTTAAAGCTGTTTCTTCTTGTCTTTTCACTATGGGCACCGCAGAAAAGACCGACCCCTGCCTTACGACAATCTCCTTTCAGGTAGTTGTAGAAAGTGTTGAGGTCCCCCCTGATATTTCTCTTCTCTAGACTGAACAACCCCAGCTCCCTCAGTCATTCCCCGTAAGACGTATTTTCCAGTCCCTTCCCCAGCTTTGTTGCCCTTCTCTGGACACGCTCCAGCACCTCAATGTCTTTTTTGAAGTGAGGGGCCCAAAACTGAACACAGCACTCGAGGTGCAGCCCCACCAGTGCCGAGTATAGTGGGACAATCACTGCCCTATTCCTGCTGGCCACACTGTTCTTGATACAGGCCAAGATGCCATTGGCCTTCTTGGCCACCTGGGCACATTACTGGCTCATATCCAGCCATCTGTCACCCTGCCCCCCCAAGCCCCTTTCTGCTGAGCAGCTTTCCAGTGACTCTTCCCCAAGCCTGTATCAGTGCCTGAGGTTGTTGTGACCCAAGTGCAGGACCCGGCACTTGGCCTTATTGAACCTCATCCCATTGGTCTCTGCCCAATGATCCAGCCTGGTCCTGTCCCCAAATGTATTTGTTTCAGTGAGGGACTGATGAAACATGACCAAGCCCAGGAACCTGCCTAAGCCTTTTTGCCAGCTCACTTTGTGGGTTGCTGGGAGTACAGGGTTTTTTTGCAGAAAACTAGGGAAGACTGAAGGAGCCAGTGTCCACCCCTGGAAACAATCTCCAGAAGGTGGTTTGCTTCTGCAAGGCTCTGCACATGGCTGCCTCCTCACGTGGCTGATAACTGGTATGTCACCCTTGAAGCTGGACATAGGAGCACACCATCTACCTGGTCCCAGACCTGGCCTCACTACCCTGCCTGGCAAAAGGGGTGAACTGACTGCAGTGCAAGTAGGCTTCACCATGTTAAATGTTGGGTTAGGGACTGAACAGAAGCACCCTTTGAAGGGGTGCTCCATTTAATCTGTGTCCAAGAGCAATTCAGTAATTATATATTCCACTGAAATTCCAGGCAAGCCATTGCTGAAATTCTGCGGAAAAGTATGAGCTGGAACAAAAGGCAGAGGCAGTCAGGGAAGGCTGTGGTGATTAAGTTCTGGGAAGATTATTGATTTATTGAATGAAGGTCAAAACTACTCAGCAAAAAGGCAGGAAATCTTAGCACAAAGAAGCTCAATGTGGAAATGAGAAACTCCAAGATTGAGCAGGAAAAAACAGTGCACACAAGTGTAAATGAAGCATTTAGAAAAGCTAAATAAGGAAGGTCAAGGCTTTCCATGACACACATGGGTTGGTACAGCACAGCAATAAGCAAACAGTTCTCAACAGGCGTGACTGGCAGTGTTGGCCCGCATCTGATGGATGACAGGCAAAAACAGAATGACGCATGATGAATTAACTCAAGTGCCAAAGGAGGCCAGAGCTCCTGGGTTAAATCTACTCAAAGAAATTACATGGGCCGAGGTCTGGCCTCTACCACTGAAGCTGGCTGGCACAAACATACAGCAGCCTCCTTGCTAAGCTCTCAGCTTCCAAACCACAGTGGCCACATCCTAACTACATGCTGGGAATGATCTCTCCCCCGTGCAAACTCCTAGGAGCTCTTGGGAAAGCAATAGCTGGCCTGGGTCAAAATCATGCCAGGGATTATGTTAATAATTCTGACCAGTTCTTCATATGGACACAGGGGTCAAAGAAATCTGGTATAAACCTTCTGCCTGCAGCGTGCTCATCTGAGTTATCACCAAAGCTGCTTCTCCTCTGTGCAATTCCTGAAGTTATCCTCATTGCCCAGTGTGACCTCGTGGTTTGTACACCAGGCTGTACCCACACATCCACTCAAAAGCCAACCAGGAGAACACTGGTGGATTCTCTCAGTGCTTAAATAAGGCAGACATTGCAGGTGCCTAAATCCTTTCTTAGTCTCCTTTCTGCCACCCATCAGCTCTCAGTTTCCCAGGCTGTGGCTTTCCCCAAGCGAAGGTGTGGGACAGCTGTGGGAAGGTGGCTCAAGAGAGTGGTGTGGAAGGGCAGCACCAGAGGCTGGGGTTAGGGGGGAGCACACAGACTGTTGCAGTATTTTAGCACATGGCTCCTCACTCACATCTTCTCTGTTCTCCAAAAGAGGCAGTGTTAAAATCTCTGTGGTTGCTCCCCCCAGCAGTTCTTGAGACAGGAACTTGAGGCTCCTGCTCTCTCCCTGCGTCGTGTAGGCTTCTGCTCCACCCCACCCTGCCTTCCTCTCGGCTGTCTGGTTATGAGTGCGGCTTACCTGGCCACAGACTTGTCTGTGTATATGCAATCATTCATTCATTTGTGTGCATTCATGAAAAGACAACACAGAAACCAGAGCTGGCACAGGCAGCTGGTGCTGGCTTTAGAGATGTGCATTTATTTGTTTGTGCTTTTCATTATGCAAACAAAGTTGTACCGGTGAGGCTGAGCTGAGTACAGAGAATTTACCTGAAGATTCCTGGTGCAAGACAAGAAGGAGCAAAGCTCTAGAGGAAATTTTCTTTGCAGTACTTTTTACTAGATCTAGTAAAGCATTCATTGAAATGCTGCTTTGTTGAGCAGAAAGTGCCTCATGAAAGAGTAAAAAATGCCTTTGGCTGTCAAAGCTGAGAGCTATCTAGTCACAAGTGAATGCTCAGGTGAAGAGTTTACTGTCCAGACCACACACATGGGACATCTCAGTTAGCAGTCGTCACTGCTTTAGGGACTCACTGTTGTGGAGTTTGGAGAATTGCCAGGTAGATCTGTCCCCTATGAATTTGTCTCTCAACCACTTAGGAACTGCAAATTTTAAATCTCTGTGTTGAACCTCGCTTTGGGCTCTGCGTAAGTTTGTGGTAATGAATTCCACAATGTAGTTAGTCAATGAGTAATAACGTGCTTCTGTTTGGTCTGAACCTGCTGCACAACGATTTCTCCAGGTGGCCCTTAGTTCTCACCTCATGACAATAGTTGCTCAATACTTGCTCTTAATCCATCTCCTCTGCAGGATCATTCTTTCAGAAATGTCTCTGTTTTCCAGCACCATTTACGCTTTCCTCATAGGAAAGCTGTTCCATATCCATGTTCATGTATTTCATCCTCCTGGGAAAGCTTCCTGGTCCTACACAGTCTTTTCACCACAGATGACTATAACTGCTTGCGTATCTAACACTGAGTTAGCGTTTTCAGAGAGCTACCAGCAATGACTCTGAGTTATGTTTTCTTTGTGGTAATGCAGAGCCTCTTGATGCACGTGTATAGTTAGAGCTGACATTTCTACATGTGCCACTTTCCATCAGTTACTGCTGAATTTTGCCGGCCAAGCTATTGTCCAGTCTTTTGACACCCTGTGGTCCTTCAGCTTTTCTTCATCAGCAGCTTTAGGTTGACCAACCTTGGTTCCTCCCTCTGAAAACTTTATCACTGCATTGTTCAAAACACCTCATTCAAATTATCTTGGGTTTGGTGATTTTTCACTGAATGTCAGGCCAGTGCCTGTGGAGAAATTGCCTGGGACCTCATGGTGTTGATCCAGGGCTGGGACAAATGGGAGCACCAAGGTCCCTGATGCTGTTGGGAGCCTGTCCAGCAGCTGGAGCCACTGCAGCTGCCCCAGGGAAATTGTCCTTGTTGGTACCAGGACCAACAGAGTGACCCCCACAGCATGGAGGTGCCCTTCCTTGTGAAGCTATCTGGAGTACGAGGTAGGGCACCCACCTACAACTGTGGCACTGAGCATTAGCCTCTGGTCTTCCCGCAGTGACAGCGTGCCTGACATGGCTGCCCAGCAGGACCAAGTTCATGCCATGCATCTCATGGGTGAGGACACAGAGTGAAAGAGGCCATGGCAGTGCTCTGCTGAAGGGTGAAATATGAACCTGGATAAGCAGGGAAGAAGGCCAGGAGATAAACGTGTGATTGTCCCTCAGCATGAGGAGCATGACCAGGCTGTTTGCTCCTCTAGCTCTGGGTGGTTGTCCATAGGTGGGCTTGCTTTTTCATCTGTAAGGTTTTTTTAATGTTCCTGTGTGGATAGCAGTACTGGAAAAATACAGAAAGGACCACAGGACTGATCAAAAGTAAGGAATGGCTCCTGTCCAGGGGGTAAAATAGACTTAGGAGAGAGATGACTGAAAGAGAATATGGTACAAGTCCACAAAATCATGAGCAGGAAGAAAGCACCTAGAGGATCATTGTGTCTTCCAGTAATAGAACTGGGTGATGCCAAATGAAACTCGCAGATGGCAAGGTCAGTGCAAAGGAAAGGAGACGGTTGTGCTCCCAGGGAGGAGGTGAAGGTGTGAGACCCAATGGCGCCAGGGGTGTTAGGTACTCAATGTTTATATGAGCTCAAATTCATGGAAGAAATATCCATTGATAGTTATTAAATACAAAACCGCAACCTCTGCTCCAGGATATCCATGAAGGCTGGAAGAACATCCTGGAGCAGCAGCATTATAAGCCTGTCCTTTTGTACTCTTCCTTGGCATCTCTTTTTTGCCAAGAAGGGAAAAGATCCTGAGATAGATGGATCCTTGATCTGGCACACCTGGGCATTCTTAGGAATGCAGGTGTGTTCTTCACATGAAGGTAAAAGAAGTCTCTTCCAGCATTTTGGACATTTTGATCCTGCTAATCTTACAAATTCAGTGAAACAAAGTTATGGTTAAGACAACTCCTTAGGACACCAGCGCACAGAGGGAATGACCCCGTTGCTAATCTTGGCCCAAAATGGCTACTGATTTGCCCACGTATAACTCAGACCCAGCAAAGAGAAGTAACATTTTTGTCTTAAGGAAAGAGAGTGCAGTCAGAAGAACTGGTAGAGTTTGTCTAAGATAGCCAGATGTGCTGGATGGTCCTGTTAGTGTCCTCTGTTCAGTGTTCAGGCTGATCTAGTTGTATGAGATCATTCAACTTGGCAAATCACTGTGTGTTGTGTTATGTCAGATCATAGCCTTACACTCCAAAATCTGTTTCCAAATATGTGTATGTGAGAGGTGTAGCAACAGAGCTGCACACTCAGTGTCACTGAGTGTAAAGTGCTTTTTTCATAATGGGGTTTTGTTTGGAAAGAAACACCGTATGAGATGACATAGCTTTTAGGACTGCTGAGATACTTCATATGTTTGAAACCAAGTAGGTGCAACATGCTCAAAGATCAAGGTCACCCAGAGATGTAGGCCACCCAGCCTGAGAGCTTGGCTCAGCCACGCAAGAGTCATTTCCTCAGCCTGCCAAAGCATGAACCAGGGGTTAGCATATGCTCGTGTATGTCATGCTGTTCATCTGATAACACAGCCTGATGATTAATCTCTATAATTATTTGCACATTAATATAGTTCAGTGCAGCATATTGAAACTGCAATGGAGATTCTCTCCTCAGCAAGACAAAGAAGTTTTATGGCTCATAATACAACAGGTAGGAAAAAGTACCTTATTTTAAACTTGTGTGATGCAGCATGGTGAATTTATGTGTCACTTGTGTTGTGATATCTGTCCATCCTTCTCTCCCCTCCCTTTTGCTCCCTCACATGCAGGACTTGCCCATTACCACTCTGGCAACCTTGGACCTGGAGATTGTGGTTATCTCAGGCAGTTTTCTGCTGAAAGTAGAAAACTGAGTAGCTGCACCAAGCCTCCTCTGCAACCCTGGGCAAGTGCACTGCATTTCTGTTGGCAGAGCTGTATCGTGGAGCTACCATGGGGTGGGATGCTGTCCTGGCTGTGTGCAGATAAGGGAGCATGCTGAGCTCTTCCAAGGAGCTGTGAGGCTGCTCTGAGGGTGTGTCCCACCCTTCCCATGGCTCTCTGCGAGGTTCTCCAGGAGACTAAAGCCATGACCCGTCATTTCTTTCTCTTGAGGTCTCAAGGTGGCAGACAGTTTTTCACTCTGGGGTGTCATAGGACTGCCTCTGGTCTGGGGCAAGGCAAAAACTTTCCTAGGTTGCACCTATTTCATCTACAAATGAAACTGTGAATGTCAGGCTGGGAGAAAGTGGAGTTCTTTCCTGCAAGTGACCAGTCTGTGCTGTGGATACATAGTCACAGCACTGTTGGATCAACATATTCTTGCTAAAAAGGGGTGGCCCTAGCATGGACTAAGTCTGTGAAGAAAGCAGCCATGGTACAATGGCTGGATGATAACCATTCCAGCATAACCATGAAAAAAAATTATGGAAAGGCAAAGTTAAAGTTTGTGAGGAGCCCTTAGTGGAACCCATGAGCAGGTTCTGCTCTGCTTCTTAGCCTGAACTTGGCCCCCATGTTGTAAGTTCTGCACACTCCTTGGCTCCGAGTTATTTCTGGAGGAAGGAAACCACATGGAAAAATAGGAAATATAAAGCACATCTCTAGAAGCAGAGAAAAGTTAACCCATAATTGTTTGCATCTAGTCAAGTGACTGTGCTAGAAGCAAAGCAGGCAAAACCAACCACATTTCCAGCAGTAACTGCTTCTACAGCCCTGCATTGTGTTTTTCATTATATGACCTGGACGATGCTATTAGTGATTCTCATCTGACAGAGGACTGATGTAAGAAATCATGAAGGCCACATGAAAATAGAGCTCATGAGCAATAGGTTGTTAAACACAGCAGAAAGAGGACACCTGAGAACTTGTGGTTGACCTGAGGTAATGGCTTCCTATCTGGCTGACAGAGCTATCTCTACACTGTCCTAGTTCCCAGGGAGGTGCCTGATGCCCAGGGCTGGGCCTGCCCCAGTGCCCTGCTCCTCACTGGAGGTGGGACAGGCCCTGGCTGCCATGTCCTACCCTGACAGACCCCCATGGGGAGTCCCTGTAGTCCCAGCGCCAGGAAGCCACTGGAACACACAGTGTCCTGGCACTGGAACAAGGCAGAGGAACTGAATCCCTATAAAACTGATGAGACAGGAGTGGCATGCACAAAGACTCCTCTGGGACCCTCCACATTAACCTCTAATGAAGCAGCTGAATTTTATTAAGCAGGAGAAACCACTATGTCCATATGAGAACGTCAACAGCCTTCTGGCACATGGGATCCCAGATGCTACAAGGAAATGCAATTCATGCTGCTAACTCTGTAGCTCTATCATGAATTTAAAGAGAGGCTCTCAAGGCTAGGTGGTGTTTTATTGAAAAGCACTAAGATGGAGATTTCTTAAGTCATTGTGAAAGACTTATTCAAAGCATGTATGAAAGCCATGTGAGGACAGGAAAGGCCTCAGATGTTTTAACCTAAGCCTAAAAGAACATCAAATGGAAGTGTTGAGGAAAGTTCCCTTTGTCAAAAACACTGACCAGATGAATAATAGGGCCCATGTTAGAGATGCAAGAAGATGGAGTCCCTGAAACAAGGTTGTGCTGAACTTTTTGTCCTTTAAAGAAGGACACTTAACCAGGCGATCCTGAATATCAAATCTATTTTTGTTAAGTGGTATCGGTTGTTTAAGCACGTTGCTATGAAATACAGGCTTTGACAAGAAATCACCCAGCACAATCATCCCCAGTCCAACGAGCTGGTAGAAAACCTACCAAACTCACAAGAAACAGCTGTAGCAAGACAAGGAGGAGTGACTGGAAGACAGATCAGTGGAGAATAAATGTGGGAATGCTCAAGAATTAGAAAATGGAAGTTGTCATTTTGGAAGGAAACACAAGTATGCCATATGTTATCTAAACTGTCCAAAATAGACTTCACCACATGGTGAAAGGGCTGGAGAACTAAAGAGAATATAGAAATTAATTTGTGTGGAAATAGGGGATATGTTTTAGAACGATGTATATTGAGGAGTCCAATGTAGGTCTTGGAATGTGAGTCAGGGATAGCTTCATCTCAGAGGGACAAATGTAGGAAGCTGCTCTCAACTTTTATTTCTCACTTGTGAGCAGTTGCTATAAGCAGCAATGAGTGTTTTAACTTCATGGAAAAAAATAATGTTTCTCCCAGCGAAGGACCTTCTTTCAGTTCTCATCTACTGATGTTTTGCTCCGCTAAAACTGGGAACAACAGTGCCTGGCTTGCCAGAAGCCAAGAGCAGGGTCACTGCAAAAAGAGCTGAGACAAAAGAAGCTCCAGGAGAGCTGGGGTCCGTGGGACTGCTGCTTCTCTGTGGGAAAGATGTCGCCTTTTCGGGTGGTACAAAACAATTGCCACAAGCAGCCGTGGGGGTCCTTGGTTGGGTGAGGTTATCCCAGAGGACACATGGGAAATAGGCAGCATCTCCTCCAAAGCCAGAACAGAGAGGCTTGAGTTGGCTGCTTTGCCCAAGAAAGCCTCAGAAGAGCGCCAGCCACAGTGGGCTGAGACAGCTGAGCCCCGGGGCATGGCACAGCCAGAATGAGGGGCCTTCTGGTGCTTCATAACAGTGGTACTGGTGTCTGGCTTGAGACACCCTACATGAGAGCTCGGTATGTATACAAAGTATGTACGCACACTCTCTCTGCTCTCCCCATCTGGAGGAGACTTGTGCGTGGTACATCAGCCTCTAACAGAGGTCACCCCTTATTTAAATTGCTGCAAAACAAGCTCGTGCAAAATGTTTCAAAAGATCATATTTTACAAAGTGTGGAGTGGGTGGGGGTTTCTTTCAGAATTAGATTGCCAGAAGAAAGGAAGAGGCTCTGAGCTCTTCTGGTTTAGATGTTGAATCTCTCTAGGATAAGGCATAATTCCTTTAACCATTTTGCCCCTGCTACCCTGCTGTGGAAAATAGACAGTGAATTCTCAATGCCAGGTGACTATTAAGAGTGTAGATAATTTACAGCAACCATAAGTGCAATGTCAGTGCTAACCGTGACTGTGGAATGGCCTTTCTCCCAGTGTGAGCACCAACTCTAAGTAACTAATGCTTTTGAGGCTTCTCTAAGCCCCCGAATTCACATGGGACCAGGGAAACAGGCATACTAATTGTAGAACCATCAGCAGTCTCGCTGGGCAAATCACTGCACTCCTCTTAAGTTTCTCCATCTGTAAAACCAGGATGTCTGTTTTACAGTCACATAGTGAGGATTGATTTATTGTTTAATGTGTATAAAGAATTAAATAAGCAGTAAGTATTATTATTATCAAGCCAGAAGGGTGAGTCAATGACCCATTTCCTATCTGAGCTTGCCTTCAAGGTGTTGATGTTTCTGGCAGATTACAGGAATTGAATATCTGCCATAGGTTGTATTCATATAGCGATGCAAATAAAGCACTTTTTGTGGGCATTGTGTTGCTTCAGGCTTTGTGATTACAGAAGAAAGATGCATAGATTAAAACTGCTTTTAGATGCACAGCATCTCCACAGGCTATGCCTTTCATAGGCTATGCCTATTCCTCTCTGGGAATCACAGCAGTAGGTTCGTACATCCACAGGAACAGATGGGTCCATGGGGCAGACACGTAGAGTGGAGAGGGTGTTTGGTTCAACTCCTGCTCTACCGCAGATTTCCTGTAAGTCTTTTGTGGGTCAGGTAGGAAAGTCCTCATGGACACACTTTAGAAAATCTCAGTTGTCACTCATCTGCTATGGCTGTCAAGGTAAACCAGGTAACCAGAGTTTACCCATGTGTCATTTAGGCAATACAGAACTGCTGACTTCTGTTCCTCGACCATGACATCCAACAGGGAGCTCACCCAACTTTGCATTTAGTCACTGAGTACAGCAGTTGTGCCAAGGTCTTTCATGTAAACTATTCATTATTCACTGAGAAGCATCATTGTTCTGATACCTATCATTAAATTTGCTGAAACTGATGGGATGTTGCCTTCAAGTAAACCAACCCACATGCCCTCCTGAATTCACCCTAAAGAGCTCACCAGTCAAAGTTTGCATTAATTATTCGGCTAATCACTGGCCTTTCCCCTGTTTTCACTTGTCCCCTTCTGGTGGAAGTGTTGTTGATGACACAATATTGTCCCCATTAAAAACAATGATGCTGTCTTAAAAGTGAGTATCCTAAAGGTCATACTGCAGAGGGAGTTTATCTGGATTAGGGTAGATTGTGACAGCAAAACAGTCTCTTTCCAGAAGAAAAGTACTCTGTCTGAATACTTCTATCCAGGGACAGCTGGGAAAGAACGCTTAATTTAGTTTTACTCTTTGTGAGTAGGATCTTACAGAAGCTTCTCAGTAGATACTGTTGGGATATTATTTTGAAACTCAAAAACTCATCATTTGCCAATGATATAAATCTTAAGGATTTTGGTAATTTTTTTTTCAGTTATGAGTGTCTAAAATGAAGTCCTGAAGCCATTCCCTAGCTATTTAGGTAACTAATGAAATAGCTTGCTGAATACTGTCCTTTTCTACTGAAGTTCAGTTGTTGCTTTTGAAACTGTCATCAATGTCCACTTGCACCTTTTGGCACTAAAGTTCCTGTGCAAAGCTGGCCCACAATTCCCAAGGGTAAGAGGTGCAAGCAGACAGACCGCCTGCAGCCTTTGTAAGATCTCTTTATTCATCCTTGGTGCTACAAGCTCTTCATTTCATCAACATAATCAGATTCTGCTGAGAAAAATATGAAACCAGGTGTTTTAGAACTGACTTCTTGTTCTGTTTCTTTTCAAGACAGAATTTAAGCTGTCAGTCACATATTAAATTCTGAGGCAACTGTTAATCCTTGTCAATGGGATCAACACTGGCACACAATCTTGCCTGATCCTGTTTTTTCACACTCACCTGTTGCCCATGTTTCCTTTAACCACTCCCTTGGCTTTTTGTCTCATTGTTGACTTGGCATCATCATTCACACTCACTTTTTTTCCTAGAACAGCTTCCCACTCATGCCTGTCAAGTGCCCACCACCCCCTATCAAAAATACCTTTGTCCCAAACGAAACTCCTTCTTTGCAATCTTCCCTCAATGTCTTGAGGTGTGATCATTGCTTTAATGAGATGATATGTGTCTCAATAAACTGATGTTTGGTCATTGAAGTCAGTAGGAGACCAGCAGGGCTGATATTTACTAACTTTTGTGATAAGTAATGGTCTTGCAATCCCATAGGCCTGGTCTGTAATTAAAGGCAACTATTTGCCATAACATTGTGGGATTCCCATCCATGTCTTTGCTCTGTTATTGTTGTTGGACCAGAAGAACTGCTGAATTCTGGTGTTGACTCATTCCTGCTAGGAATCACTCTACATCAGAATGTTTCCACCATTACATAGCAGACACATTTATGCCTGCAAATGCTTTTTGTATAGTATAATAGAGCTTTAACACCCTTTACTTGTATTGAGTACGTCAACATCATAATCATTAGTATAAGTAATCACAAAAACATAAAAGGAAGAGCCATCTCTTTTGGGAAAGAATGATGGCAACTACTGAGGCAGTTTTAGAAGTGACCCTAGAAAGACAAAAAACAAGTTGGCTAGATACAGAACTTGTTGTCTGCATATTGTTCTTAAACAGGCAAAAATGGTTTAGATACTAGTGCTGCTTGATAAAGTCAATGGAAGAGAAGACTTAAGGATCTTTTGGATCCATGAAGACTCGGAAACAAGGACAGAATTGAGACAAGAAACTGAAGATGTGATTTTCATCTTCATTGTCTTGCTTCCTTGGCCCATTTCAAAATCTAATTCAATAATTGTCATTCCTTCTAACCAAATCCTTCATACAAGATAGATTTTCCTATGTGCTGGTGTTGCATCTATCCTTCTTGTCCAGGTCCATATATGTACTTGTGAATAATAAAGGCAAGGAAAAGAAAGTGAGCAAGCAGGAAAAGAGGAAAAGAGTTGAAGCAAAGCAGCTAACATCAGCAAAACAAAGAGAAAGATCTGATGGAGACAGCAAGTCACCTGCAGATAGAAGGACGAAAAAGAAGATATAAAAAACCTAGGAATCCTGTGCACAGGCAAAAGGAAGGTTTATACAAGTGGGTGCTTCTAATCAAGAAGAATTTTTATCCTGGTTGTCCTTTTGTTTTCAGAGAACAGCAATGCATGCTGGCTTGCCACGTGAATATTCTGGGACTCATTTTTGACAGCCAGTTTTAACACAAATCACAGACCTGTCAAGCATAATGTCAGGCAAGGTGAGATACATGGTGTTAGTAGTTAGCAGTAAGCCTATAAAGCATGGAAGAAAGCATGGATCGGCAAGGAAAATGGTGTTGGGACAACTGCCAAAATCCAGCTGATTTCAGCCTTGTAAGATAGATTGAAACAAATGGCAGACTTCTTTGCTCTATAAATAAAAAGAGAACAAGGAAGAGGAAGTCGTTTTGCTTTGCAGTGGAAAGCAGCAGAGATGAAAGATAATATAGGTTTGGCTTCAAAACTAAATGAGTACCTTGCTTGAGTTTCTCATTAGGACACCAGCTTAAAACCTGTGGGCAAAGACAACTTGTCTGACAAGAGATTCTCTGTTTAAACGGAAATTACAACAGTTGTGGAAGCAAAATCCAAAGGTTTGCTGCGTACAAGACAAAGGCAGCTGATAGTATTTTTCTGGCAATATTAAAGAACTGCTAGGTGAAATTGCAGTTTCAGTGAGGACTTGGCCTACCGATCCCAGCTTGGTATGTTCTGCCTGGAGACTTGCAATAGTAGTGCTTATTTTTAAGAGTGGACTAAAAGCCATCTGGGAAACTTAAGTCATTAGTGTGACCACAGAAGTAAATAGGCTTTTGAAAAAAGTGTGACTGAAAAACTAATTAAATTCATGTGGATAAATGGAAATGAAATATTGTTATTGAGATGAATCTAAAGACGCAGAGTGTAGAAATAACACACTGTCTTTCTGGACAAATGGTATGACAGGGAACTGCAACAGTTCTAGTCTACTTGGACTTCAACAAGGTCTTTGCTATTGTACCAAATGGGATCACATTAACTATATCAAGGTGAAAAAGAACTGGTTTAAAAAGGCAGTGGTAACCAGGTATGTCAAACGGGGAGCTGACAGGCTGGAGGGAGAAGTCCTTGTATGGAGAATGAGAACTCAGATAGGAAATCCTTAACATCCTTATGAATGACTGCAGCAGGAATGGCAAAAATCCAGAGTGTATTAGTGAAATATGATGATGGCCATCACCAGTGCAGACAAGGACACTCCTAATACCAAGTACATTTTGTAAATTTGCAAGTACAATAAAAAACCATTTTAACCTTTAGCCATTTCTGCAAACAGGCTGGGGCACCATCCCATTCCTAAAGGATCTCTCTTTGTCTCCAGTGACTAAGAAATAAGTGATTTTGCAGGAGGTATATATCAGAAGGTAATTCAGCTTACTCTGTCTTTCCTACGTTAGCTTTGTAACATTACCCAGAGGAAAAGTAAGGTAAACATTTATTTTGACCTCTGTATGACACCTATAGAGCAGATCTGACGAACAGGGTGATGTCACTTTTCGTTTTCTGATCTCAGCCTGGATATAAAGGTAACAGTTAGATAAACAGCTCTTGGGCAGATCTGTCACTCTTTGCAGTGAGATGATGAAAACTGAGGAAAATGGGAAGAAATGAAGAAGCAAATTGTGTCTGAACATCAGGGAGATCTGCTCAACCATGAGAATAGCCACTGTGGGGTGGATGTAAGTGAAGTTTAAGTTAGGCTGCCCTGGGGCTAGCTTGGAGAGTGGCAAGGGGAAGTTGCATACAAACAACCATGGTCCCCCTTGGCTTGTATCAAGGTCCTTGGAAACTGGGTCATCAGGGAGGGATGTGTGACCCCCATGGCTGTCTTTGGCCTGTACCATTACTGTGCCTTCCTGTGCTGTGGCCAGAGCAGCCAAATCCCGAGACATCATCCATGGGAACAGAGTTCAGTTTAGCCTTGACTGATGGAAAGCTTCAGATTAGCTCCAGTCCAGAGAAATTTGTATTAAATGTGCCATTATGCCAATTAATGTTATGATAAGGGCTGTTTTCTGTCTCAGACCTGCTTAACACCACTGCCAATACTGAGCAGAGCTCTGGAAGGATGAGTCAAAGGAGTCAGTGACAGCACAGCACAGAACAGACTGAATCAATAGAAGGCACTGCCTAAAGCACCAGCCTGCATGGCAGCAACAGAGCAGAGCCCAGTCAGAAACTGGGGAGGATGACAAGACCAGCAACCAGTAAGACCCACCAGCTGCTGGTGCTGCAGGATGCCCAGAGGCCAAAGGTGGACAACAACGGCTTGTGGAGAAGGATGCAGAGCCTTTTGGGCCACAGGACTTGGGGGAACATGGTGTTCACTGGCTTCCTCTCTGCTATGCCCAAGGAGAGAATGCTTTATGAGCATTTTTAGAAATTCATTAGAATTGCAGCAAGCACTTTTCAAGTCCATGTTCCTTGTGCCTTGGAGCTGCTGTGCTCCCTACTTATGTTACCACTGGACTGATTTGTTCTGTTTCTTGAAGTCATCCTGCAGCAATCAGGTGTAACATTTCTTAACCTCTGCTGGCACTATGCAACAGATTAACTGAACAGCACCAGTGAGGCTGGCAGGCAATGCACAAAGCAGCTCTATAAAGGCATGTCAAAGAATGAGTCATTGTCAAGCCTGAAAGAGACAAAAAGATTGATTACGGAAGAGCTGAGAAATACGTTGTGGTGGTGACTCACCATATCCCACCCTTTCTACATTCACAGACCTGCCAGCTGATTCATAACTTGCATTCTTCCCCCCACCCCCCGCCACTGCCTGTCAAGGCAATTAATCAAATAAGGGTCAATCAATTAAAACTTTCACTTGAAAGAGGGGAGTTGTATGCAGAAGCACCCATCTCTTTCTGCATCCACACCTGCCAAGCCCCCTTTCCTGCCTTTTAGCCTGATGCAGAGCCCATAATTTTGGGGAAAGGAGGTGGTTCAGGACCAGTACACAGGACACCATGAGAACCAGGAGTTGGTGGGAGGGATGATGTTTCCTTGCTGAGTGTCTGGTTCTTGTCAAGTGAGATTTACTGTGTTCCCTACCTTCACCATTAGTCTGATGTCTAAAGGAGATCTGTGGACAAGTTTATCTGTGGTCTAACAGATGTCATTGAAGCTTCTGTCATTGCCTTCACAGCTGCATCTGGTCACCTTGGCCCTCCTATCCAGTCTGCCCACAGGAAAGCCCTGTGCCAGGGACATCCTATTCTCCCCATGGGGATGATCCTGAAAAGTCCCTCTGTGAATCCATTTTTGCTTCCCATGGGGTGTCACTGAGAAGCCAGGAGATAGTGGGGTGGGAAGGGTCAAAGAGTACAGGAGGGGGGAAGCCAGGGGAGCCTCTGCCTTTGACTGCTCTGCACATGGGCAGAGGTTTGTTTGCAGGGAGCTGCAGGTTGACCGGCTGAGTGTCAGCTGAGCAGGTCCAGACTGGATCATGGTGCAGCACTGCCAGCAGCGTGTGGACAGAGGGCTGGCAATGACTCCAAGATCCCCAGTTAGTGTGTCAAGCCCATCAGTAAGGGCCTCCTTCTTGGCAGGGAGTTTTATCAGATGGCCATGGGAAATCACCAGCCTCTCAAAAGCAACGCCAAAGTAGATTAGACATAGGTTCGTTTGACTGGTGTCCACAGAAAGGCACTGAATTCCTCCAGCAGAAATACTGCAGAAGGGAAAGACATAAAGGAATGATGTTGGAAGGAGCTGGGTCACTGTCTGTTTGCTTCTGAAATCAGAGGAGACATAAGGAATCACAAGCAGAAAGCAAAAAGACACAAAGACACAAGTAGTTGTCATCAGTTGCAACTTGACAGGCAATACAGAGCACTTCTGAAAATACCACCCCATGTTTTTAATATTTTCCAGGGCACCTAGAACCCAGGGTAGACGTCTTTTAAAATCAAAAGGAGAAAAGAGTAACATTTACTTTATTTCGTTAGGTGTAGCCTTTTTGATCTTTTGCCTACTTGCCTGAAGACTGTCAGGAAAAAAAGGTGAAATAGAATTATCTTAGGGAAGGGTAAATACACGTCTATAATGAGAACCAGTCAAAAACACGGAGCTCTTATCTAGGATACGGCTCTGTATAGTGCTGTAGGGTTTCAGGAGTGTTCGCTCTCAAGAGGTCTCAGTGACTTCACCACTCAGTGACTCGGTTTGCTTGGGTTTACATTTACAAATGGTGTCATCTACTAACACCTTTCCAGCACACTTGGCTTAGATTTCCAAGACTCGACTGGGTTCTCACTGCCAAATGCATCATTACAAGTAACACACAATCCACAGGGCAGATTCTGCCACCCAGTACCCTGACTCGGTACTGGCATGCTGGGGGCTCGTGCAGGTACTGATAAGAAAAGGAGCCATTCCTGTGCCTGGGATGATGAAATTAGCAGTTAAATTTTCAGTGACTGAGATTTAGTGACGGAGTCATGAATGTTTGCAGTTTCTTGTCACTGTTTAATTGAGCAAGACAAGGAAGAAAAACCAAGGGAGAACTTGAGCTGAGCCACAAAAAAAGAAAAAGTGGTCAGGTTTGCTTTTCTATGGTGCCAGACTTCCTGGGATACTGGAAAATGCAGCAAAGATATTAAATGGATGTAGCTAGTAATGCTGCTTGTGTGAAATCACAGAATCATAGAATATGCTGAGTTGGAAGGGACCTTCCAGGATCATTGAGTCCAACTCCTGTCCCTGTCCAGGACACCCCAGGAGTCACCCCATGTGCCTGAGAGTATCATTCAAACGCTTCTTGAACTCAGTCAGGCTTGGTGCTGTGACCACTGCTCTGGGCAGCCTGTTCTGGGTAAAAACCCTTTTCCTGATGTCTGACCTAAATCTCCCCTGATTCAGCTCCCTGCTGTTATCCCGAGTCCTGTCATTGGTCACAGGAGTGAAGAGATTGGTACCTGTCCCTTCTCTTCCCCTCGTGAGGAAGCCATAGACTGCAATGAGGTCACGCTCAACCTCCTCTTCTCCAGGCTGAATAATTCAAGTGACCCCAGCTGCTCCTCATAAGTTCATCCCTTCTAGGCCCTTCACCATCCTTGTGGCCCTTCACTGGACATGCTCCAGTAGTTTGATGTTCTTTTTGAACTGCAGAGCCCAAAACTGCACACAATACTTGAGGTGAGGCCGCACCAGTGTGGAGTAGAGTGGGACAATCACCTCCCTTGGCCAGCTGACCACGCTGTGATTGATGCACCCCAGGACATGGTTGGTCCTTCTGGCTGCCAGGGCACACTGTTGGCTCATATTCGTCTTGCTGTCAACCAGGACACCCAGGTCCCTCTCAGTTGCATTGCTCTCCAGCCACTCATTCCCCAGTCTGTACATACTACTGGGGTTGCCCCATCCCAGGTACAGAATCCATAGTGCTCCCTATACAGAACTGGGTTGTCTGGCTAGGAAAGGGCTGTTTTTCTTGATCACTACAACTGCATGATCACCTTTCCTGCACCATCATCCTCTGCAGACGCTTCAGCTGTGTGACTTCTACAGAGGCCCAGAGCCTCTTCATTGCTCAGAGCTGTAAGCCACAACCATTTATAAATGCAAAGACTGTGGGTGGGATTAGCTGGTATATTTACACATACTGTGTACCCCTTAATTTATATTTATGTAAGGACAGCCTACTAACAGCCAGAGATTTTTTCATTCATAAATTCTGCATGGGACTGTTTCTGTGGGTCTCTCTCCTTTCTCTCCTCTCAAGCTGCAGCTTCTTCTAGTTGTTTGTGTAGTAGAAGCAGCAGCCCTCAGCTTGCCTCTCCTTCCCTGGCCAAAAAAGAAAATGAGAAGAGGGTCTTTCTGCTCTTTGGTCTTTTCCCCGTGAAGAAATTGTACTGGTGCAGTCAAAGGAGGAGACCCCAAAAGCTGCTTTTCCAGTGCTGGGTGTAACTCCTTTGCTTGGTGTTCACAGGGCAGTGAGCGCAGGGGCACCCTCACCCGTGGGTTAGGGCTGTTGGTGAGAAAAGTTTGGGGAGCAAATGAGTTCTGGAGCTTCTCGGTTACAGGTGAACAGACACCATGAACTGGGCTCTGGCAGAAAGTGCTGCTGTGGCCATTTGTCCCCACCACAGATCTGCCCATGTTGTTGCAAACAGCATTTTTAACAGAGCTGGTGCTGCATCACAGCTCAGTGACAAGAACATGGTCATCCCTGTCCCAAGGGATTCTTGGGGGGTGAAGTCCTGCCCCTCAAGGACTACAGCGAAACCTCTTCCTGGCCTGCTTTCTGGTCCCAACATGGCGTGAGGGGGGTCTCACTGGCCTTGCACACAGGAACAAATGTCATCCTGTGTTTCAATTCTTATTACTTAATACTTCAATTGTACTTACTGATGTGTGTATTTTATATGTTGTTTTATGTTATGACTGTTCTCCCGGGTGGATTAATCTGTCATTAGTGCATCATGCTTTCAAGGCTTTTCTTTTCCCCTGTTACACAGTTCAATAGGCTCAGGGAGACACTCCTGGGTGTGTGCTCTGCGGTCGCCTGCGCACGGCTGGGGCGCAGCTGTCCAGCCCACACGTACCCCACGGCCACCTCAGGGGCTGGCAGGGGCTGAGGGTCCATGTTTCTACAACCACAGCCCAGCCTTGGTAGCAAATGGACCCAACACCACTACCTAGTGAGCAGCGTTTAGGACCCAGCAGTGAGGCCACAGACATGCAATTGGCCCTGCTGCTCCATGCCATTGCCAGGGTGTTCTGCCGCTGTGAACGTGCCCATTGGTGGGCAGAGGATGACAACCTGCTGTGGGGCAGGGTGTCCTGCATGTACAGGACAAACCTCGGTTCCCCACAGCCCTGGGCAGAGCAGGAGAGCACAACGTAGAAACAAGGATCCCATTCATGCCTAGATAGCATGAAGTCAGGCTGTAGCCAAAGTGGGGGGCAAATCCAGGCTCCAGAAATGGTCCCACTCTATATACACTAATAAATACATAAAGAAATATTTTAAAATATATTTATAACCTGTGGTAAGGAAAACAAGTGAATTGTCCTTGCACAAGTCATACAGACCAGCAGAATTGTGTCTGCCTTTATCTGCAGCCATCCATGTATGATGATAGATCATATTTGTGCTTCCTTTATATGGAATATGAAAAAAAAAGTGTCAATAGTTGTCAGATTTACACAGTAAGAGGTTTATATAATAGAAACACTGTGACTATTTAACAAACTATGAGATAGCTCTTCCTCTGGCCTTTTCAGAGAATTACAGGGCTGGAGGAACCTCAGAAGACCACCTAGTCCCTTTCATTGCTCCTGCCCAGCAGAATGATTTGTTGGGGCTGACAACACACGTACATTGAAGTCTCTTTTCTTGTCCACCTAAATAAATAAGAACTTGAATGAAAAGCTTACAACAATGAATATGCTTTTACATTTACCTTAAATACATGCGTGCACAGAGGAGGGTGAAACCAACCATCTGCCAAGGGATAATTCATACATCTGCAAACATGAGAGTCCACAAAACTGCTGACACACGCAGAAAAGCAACACAGCAGCATGAGCTCATTCCAAGACGAGCATTTCCCTTTGGTGAGTGCATCGCTCCCAACGGTACGTGTGATTGGAGTTGGGCACAAGCCTCCAAGTGATACCACACAGAACCTGATCCTAATCTGCCCTCCATTTGAAGGGCCCTGATCCTACATCCCAATGTTTGAGTAGGAAATAGACTTCTACAACAACAGGGTTCCTGCACCATCAAGATTGCTATGTACAGCCCAAATTTTGCACCTGACTGCACGTGTGTGCACAGTCGCACTCTGGGAGGTCCCCTGGATATGTGGAGGGGCTTGCACGGATGCAGGACATCCCCTGTACTTCTGGCTTGCAAGACCAAGGGGAATTTTAGATCTGCTATAAAGGTCTCAGCAGCTGGGAAGAGCTGATGTTTGTCCAGAGATCTGCCTCAGGTAACCCCACCAGTGTGCACTTGCTCTGGCTCCTCTGAATGATTAGCCTTGATGAACTTGAGCTTTCTTGCAGGCACTGGGCAGGAAGGAAGGTTTCAAAGCTCAATGCAATCATCATGAAGGTGACTGTCTCCAGTGCCCTTTGGGCTCAGATCCAAAGGCCCCAGTTCAAGCCATCATTCAGAAGTGTGCCAAAGCAATGTAGCTTCCAGGACTTGAATTCAAGGTTGAAGTCAAACACGTGCTGAAGTGCTCTTCTGCACCAAGACTATGGCTTTGTAGCTTGTTGTGCATGTATTTGAGCAGGAGGGACATGCTGAAAGCCTGGTGAGGGAAAGGCAGAAGACAATGATGATGCTGCTGGGGCTGGCTTTGCTCTCAGCGAGGAGTGGGAATGGGGGACTGTGGCAGGAAGCAGGGGAGGAGAGACATGGGACCCAGCACAGCAGGAAAATATGATGTTTGAATTTGATGCGGGGCTGGAGAAAATCTCCTGTTTGAATGAAATCTCCACCTGGATATTCATAGTAAAAGTTCTAAGCGTTCTGCCTGACTGGCTGGTAAAAGGGACATAAGTGTAGCAATAAATGTACAGATCAGAGGGAGGGAATGGAATCATCTCACCATCCTCACACACGAAGGTCTGCAATCATTTCAGTACCAGCACTGATGAGTTTCTGATTATATTTATCACCTACGGCAGAAATTTGCAATCCTTTCCTGTTTCAAAGCAGTTTTCTTTGGAGCAAATGTGGACAATTGAAAGGATGATGGTTTTGTGGTACTGTGTGGTTATTTTTAATTCCTTTCTTGAAAGAAGCAACTTTTTCTGTGAGGGTGGTGAGACACTGTCACAGGTTGCCCAGGGAAGCTGTGACTGCCCCCTCCCTGGCAGTGTTCAAGTCCAGGCTGGACGGGGCTTGGAGCAACCTGGTCTAGTGGGAGGTGTCCCTGCCCATGGCAGGAGGGCTGGGACTAGATGACCTTTAAAGTCCCTTTCAACCCAAACTATTCTGTGATTCTATGATTCTATGATTTGCTTCTGCTTATGAGCTTGGACATTTCTGAGATCATCTGAATTAGGCCAGTAAATAGCATAACTGTAAATGGTAACTGTAAATGGTGCTCCACAGTATCACCAGCACTGAGCAGGGGCTGATTAAACTCTTGGAGGAAAACTTTCAGATATAGTGAAGAGCTGAGATCTGTTGCTCAGGGGACATTAAAGATTCCCTCTGCTTCCTAGTGTATAACCACATGATGCAGACAAACCCCAGCTCAGTTACCTGCTGCCACCCAATTCCCCTGTTGTCCAGGCTGGATGGGCAGCTCTTCATTGCACCCTATTGTTGATATTCCTGGTAGCACTGTGCACTGTTACTACTCTGAGTCCAGGGTCCTGAAGGTGTAGTTGTGGTTCATTATCTTATTTGACTACACTAAACAGAAACAGAGGAGAAAGTCTATTTCTTTCCTCAAAACACACTTGGTCAGGCAAGAGATGAGAGAGAGGAATAGGAGAAGTTAATGAATCAGAAATGGTCAGAACATCAGACTGTAGGTGACTTTAACACAACAAGGACATAACTATGGGAAATTTTTTTTGCAGACACATTGTCAGAGGTTAACCGAGTTTGAAGGGAAATTGGAGAATGAGTGCAGTTCAACATTATTCTGCTAGGTTTTGTGTCTTTATTTTACTGCTTACTTAGGCAATACTTAGACTGAATCATCCCTGGCTCATACTTGCCTTTTTCACAGCCATCACCAACTCAGTTCTCCTAGCTCTGACACGTCAGGAGCTAACAGGGCAGGGCATGGCTCAGGCACTGTCCTATGGCACAGGTCAGGATGGTTGTCCCCAAGGGACAAGGCTGAGAAGGACACCCAGATTTGGTGGGGGCAAGTGGGAGAAGAGCAAGAAAACTCAAGCACAAGAAGCCCCAGGAACAATCCTTGAGGACTGTTGCTAATAACTTCTTTCCAGCCTCATACTTCTCTCTTCCCTGTACCATCTTCCATGCAGTGAGCTCCCTGCCCACCTTGCAGTTCATGTACTGATCTACAGCCAACTTTCAGTTTCTCTCAGTGGAACAGCTCCAAACATAAGGGAAATTCATAGTAGGGGTCAGGACAGGATGACTTTTATAGCCACTGACTTCAGTAGTGTTCATGTGAACTGTGCTAAAATGAGTTACCAGCCACTGATACCATATCAAAAGCACTCTGTAGGGGCACAATAGAACTGAAAGATGAAATGATTTATTAGATCATTTATTGGAATGGAAATTAATTTGTTTACAGCAGGTCTTGCACTGTGATCTCCAAACAGGCAGAAAAAATGAAAGGTTGCTTCAACAAACTGCTTTCCCTCCAAAGAAAGGTTGGTTTCTTTCTTTCAATCCCTACGGATCACCCGATAGACATATACGGTGGCTCAGCTGAGAAGGCAGAAAGCAGTAGTGCTGGGGTGCAGTGGAGCTGCCATGTCCTTGAGCAGGAGGACAGTGTTTCCCAAAGCAGCTTTGCAGCCAGAAATGCTGTGACATGGAACAGCACCCACAGACCCAAACCTCCCTGTAGCAGCTGCTGCTTCGTGGTGACTCGCACTCATGAACTGCATTCCCGCAGCTTTGGGGATGAGCGACTGCAAGCACATTTTTATCAGCTGAGTTGCTAGCCCAGCAAGAAGAAGACTTTAAGAAGAAACCAAAGTGCCATTAACCTTTGTTTCTCCTTTTCCCGCAAAGACTCCCCACAAGCAGACAGACACTGAGAGGTGAGCTTTGGTGGGTCAAATGTTCTCCTTGAGTCACTGCCGTGAACTGCAGTTGCCCTGTTGTTCTGTGTTCATCTGTGCAATGCGAGCCATCCCCTGTGGCAGAAGAGAAATGTTTCCAGAAATCAAAAGATACCACATCTATCCCAGGGAAAGTGAACAGGAACAGGGGATGGGCCTGGGCTTTGGCACATGATTGCCTGTGCAGCTGGTACAGTCACTGGAGTGGCTTTGGTAGAGACCCAAATATTCGCCCTGACAGTGGCCAGGGCCAGCTTAGGGGGTGGACAGGAGCAGGGACAGCTAACAGCAGATCACTTAACGCAGACTCCCTGTTTGAGAAGCTTGACTGGTTTTGCCTTTTGTTGGCCTCAGGACCAAAGAACAACCCATGGCCCAATTAATTTTCCAATGCAGATGTTGCTGATGCTTCTGTAGAGGAAATGTTCATTCCTCTGTTCTCCCCCGACACTCATTTTCACTTCTCTCCAGTTCCATGAGCAGAGAGGGTTATAGCAGCTATTTTAGCAAGGTTTTCAGAAAGTCGTACGTGCAGTGCCTGTTTGGATAACATTTGGAAAATTTCATTCAAGTCCTGCTATGGCTGGAGGTGGTCCATGTACATAGATCCAAACCTAGATTATGTTTAGGTTAAGACTCAGTGATTAGGCCAGGGGATAGATCAAAGTTTTTGTCTTAGATTTGAAGGCACCTATTTTCATGAGAGCTTTTATTGCAAAATTTAACCTCAAAACTCTTTCTGGTACCTTCTGGCAGTGGGATACCAAAGATTACTGCGTAATACTGAGCCTGTTACATGTATATTAAATCTCACATGTAGTTCATCCAGTGGTGTCCCTCTGTCTTCTATTTCTTAAGAAGTTTCTGTCAAATAGTCTTGGAGAAAGAAAAAGATTTTATTCTGTTTCATAATATCTACATTTTATAGTGCCTTCTCTCCAACCACAAAAACAGTGGCTGTGTATAACATTCAGCCTCATCAGTGGAAGTGGTTGCAATGTAAGTGTCTCGAGATCTGGTTACACCATGGTTCACTTTATAACCCAATTCAGCCTAGCTAAACTTGCTCTGCAAAACGAGGGAGTGAAGACAGCTGATAAAAGACTCTCAAAAAAGGAACAAAGAATGGAACCATGTTATCAGTAGCCATGCACTAATAATGGACATAGACTCACTTCTCACGATCCATAGGGAGCTGGAGAGGCAGACAGTGGCCACTGGGTCAAAAAGGGGTTTGATGAACTTATGGTGACAGGTCTACAGATGGATACTAAAATGACTGGATGTGGTTGCAGGCCTGAATGTGGCAGTGGACCAGGAAGGTGACCACACTCATATGCCCTCCTTAAATAGCATCTCCTGCTGATGTTCTCAGACACTGGCTACTGCTTGGGTGAACCACTGGTCTGACACTTCAGGTCCTTTCTTACAGCCTTATGCTCCTTCTGTTTCTGTATGCTGGGTGCAAGACCTGTGTGTGCATGGGAAGGAGACACAACATAAAGCTAAGCCCAGCCTAAGCGTTTCTGGGAGACCTGTGCAGTCTCCATTCCACTAAAAGGCAGATCGCAAAATATCACACCATGAGTCAAGTGTGAGCATCCCGTACTGCTGAGCATAGTTCTCACATCCAGTTCCTGAAGGAGGGTCAGCTTTCTTACCAGTGTCATAATGGTGCCATCCATAGAGATCAGCAATTCCATTCTCCAGCGTCTGTTTCTAAAACAGCTTAACCTGTTATTTTCTCTACAACCTGAAAAAGTTCTGTGTATGTTGAACTCAGTGGAGTGTTGATTTCAGCAGGGGTTGCAAGAGGTGTCTGCTAATCATTTTTCTTCCTTTTTTTTTTTTTCTGTAGAAAATACAGAGAAAAGGAAGTAAGCCAAATTGCCACTGCCAAATACCACAACTAGGCATACTCAGTCGATCATACATGTCATTATCTTTATTATGGCAGCATTTCATGTGGATTGTAAAATGTCATAGAAACGTCATTGCTGCCTCTGTCTAAAGACATATAACAATAATAATAGTCTCTTACAAGTTTGGTTTTTTCATCTGTGGATGTCAGAAGCTCTCTAAAAAGGTCAGCATCATTATCCTCCCTTTATGGCAGGAGAATAAAGACAAAAGCCAAGCTGTTCCTTCTAGCTTTAGGCATCTAGGATCCTTCCACCACCAGTGAAGGCAGAGAGTGAGAAAGATATGTGCGAGGAGATCTGAGTTGCTTTTTGGAAGGGGCCACAGCCATCTCTGTGACTCCCACAGAGGACTTCTATCTGGGAGACCCTTGGTGCCTTACTGAGGCCTCAGTCAGATACCTAAAGTCGGGGGGTGGATTAGAGCCGGGTCATTTGTGACACGTTTCTAGCCATTCAATGACAGAGCATGAAGCAGAGCTCCTGATTCCCACCCTCATGCTGTGCCTCCTCTTTTTCTTTCTGAAATAACAATGACGGCGTACTTCCAGTGTTACCCTTGCTGTCAGGCTAGCACGGCTCTGTGTATAGACAAGATTTAATGCTTGGTTTGTGGGAGAGCAATTTTTGCCTGCCCATGCATGATGGGGTAGTAGATAAATCACCAAAAGAAATGTGCACTGAATGTGCACTGCAGCCCTGCTTTCCTAAATACCCAAACCTGCTGTACTTCAGCTTTTCAGGGGAAAACTGATCTTCCCACTGCTGTGTTATGTCTGGCCATGGTTCTACTTGGGGATGTGCCAGGGGGGAGGTAAGGTGAAAGCAGAGATGTGCTAACATGCTCCTGTTGCAGGTCCACAGCAGCCAGAGCCACGACAAGAAATTCATGCAGCTGACAGCCTGCTCTGCTCCCACCGAGGACACTGCAAACCAGCCGCTGCTCATGAATCGTCATGCAGCGTGATTGTCTTTGACCATGAAAACATCCTTGAATTCATCTCCTCGCTTGTGAAAACAATCCTAATGTCACCAGTGTTTCCCTAACTGCTTTTTTTCTTTCACTGTGGAGAGTGTCAGCATTATCGCCAGTGATCTCATCCACAGCACAGGCTGACCCAGCTTGGTTGCCTTCCCTGGGTGCTGGTGGTATGATTTTCCCTCACGCACTTTCATTACACTTTAGTTCTCCTGGGAAACACTATCATGGGTATTTTTTAAATACTGTGACTTCCATGCAGGAAATGCTTAAGAAACATGATGATTATAACAGAGAAAATAATGGAATTACTAATCTAATTCTACACCTAACTGATGTTAATGTTAACGTTAATGTTAATGTTAACGTTAATGTTAATACAAGTGTTAATAATAGGCATGAGTAAAACACGCAAAGGAGTCTCACTACCCACCTGCAGAGAGAAGTTTGAATCTGCTGCGCATTGGTGCACACTGAATGGCATCCAACCTACTGAGATGCCCCCAAAGCATAACTTGCGTTATGAAAACCACTTGCCTTGGAGCCAGCTGTCCTCTCTGCCTAGCTTCTGGATTGGATGAGTCTACACACAGCTAAATTCACTGGTCACCTCTGCACTTGGTCTGACAGCTTTCTGGATGGCCATGTCCAGTCTGGAGGTCTGTCTTTTCGACTGCTGTAAAAGTCCTGATCTGTGCAGAGAGTCTGAATTCAAACTAAGTTTGGAGGCTTCTCAGGAGTCAGATGGGTAGTGATGGTGCAGTGTCCACCTCCTGAACACCAGCTGAATGGAGCAGGCAGTCTGAAGGAGGGATTTTATGCTCTGCTTAGACCATGAGAGATCAAAGCCATGGGTATCTCACCTGGGAACACCAAAGTTGTTGACTGAGGCTAAGTCATGGTGCAACCAGACATAAAAGCAGGGAAAGCAGGAAAGAGAAAGCCTCACTCTAGCCTTGTGATCAGAGCATTCATCTAATTGTTTGGGGACAGGGAAACCTAAGCATCTAGCAAACTGGTCTGACCCCATAGCTCACCCTACTTTGAGGAGGAGTTTGGATTAGATGACCTCCTGAAATCCCTTCCAACCTGAATTATCCTGTGAGTTTATAATGCCTGCTCCTGCAATTGCTTTTATTCTGATGATGACCACATTTAAAAGGGGCAGATCATGCACCTCGGCAGACAGCCTGGGGCTCAGTCTGCTGTCTCTCCAGTGAGCATACTGTGAATTAAGGAAAGCAGGAACAGCTGCCCTGGGACCAAGCACATAAAACTGCAATAACACAGCATCTCACCGAAGCCCTGAAAACAGGAAAGGTGGATCCAACCCACGTCAGGGACTAGGAGGTGCAGGAAGGGCAGGTAGGCTGGAAAGAGGGCCTGATTGTGGGAGATGTTTTGGGGTGATACTTTGTAGAAAAGAGAGCTTCAGAGAACAGGGAAAACCTATGTGCCAAGGATCAAAGAGCATTCCCTGAAGTTTTGATCTAACAAATCAGAAAAAGGAAGAAAACTACAACAGAATGCTTTGAGGTTAAAGAAATAATTGAAGATCATTCCACATTAATCAGTTTGAGGGGTTTCACTGTCACCCAGGGGAGAACTCAAGGAAGTAACAGCAACTAGATAACTGCAGTATGGGTCAACAGTACAAACAAAGCCGCTTACACTGATTTTTCCTCCCATAATTCCTGCTTCAATAGGTTAGTACTTGTAAATCAAGCATTTCTCCCCCTGTGCCACCCTATGTTTGAGGCTGTATTCAAGGCACTTGTTAACAACAGTGTGCAGTGAAGACCACTGCCCAGGCGATACGTGCCGGTCCCTTGCAGATGTATGCAGTTTTGTAGAGCACTGCAATACTGACCAGAAGAACTAGTGAAGAATAACCCCCACATTTCATTTTTAGTGTATTTTTTGTCTATTCCATGCCCTTTCGTATGAAAGAACACATGCACAAGAAAAGCTGAGGAGCTGTTGAAGGACAAGTTTTAAATTCATGAAGACCCAACAGTAGCGCTCTTACTGAGATTATCTTCTTATCCCACTGAAACCTGGAAGACTGTCTGAAGAGTAAGGTACAATTTGATGTGGTTAAGAGCAGAGAAATCAAGGTCTTCATTCCTCAGAAACCTGCAAAATACTTCGGTCTTGCTGCACGCTTCTGCTCTCCCTTGATAACAGCACTGTTACAATGCTGATAACAATGGGCCACATGTTATACCTGCTGTACAGCTATGAATGCAATGAAAACAAAGGCCAGATGTTACCTACCCATGTAAGGACAAGGTCACCTGATCACAATTAGTAGAAGAAAACACAGCAAGGGTTTGGCTAACAGCATAGTACAAGTACAGCCAAGCAACCAGGCTGTGTCCCGCTGCACAGACAACATGAGCAATCTATTGTTGTACTTAGTTATAAATAATTCCTTTCTGAGTACCTCTGGAGCTCTTTCAATATCAATCGGTTGAACTGTACACCCTTGTAGTGGTGAAAGGGAAGCAACATTAATTCGGGGTGCCCCGGGCCAACCCTGGCTTGGAGCCCGGGCTCTGCTCCGGCAGCAGATGCTGCTGCCAGCTTTGCTGCAGGCTGCCTGCGTGGCCACAGGTAGGGTTCCAGGTCTGCCTGGGCCACCGGGACCCGCTTGCCTGCAAAAGGCAGGCAATACCTTCTCCTCACCTTCTTGGGCGTTTAGGCTTGTGTGGCTTTCACAAAGGGCTTTATTTCTTGTATCTGTATCTAAAGGACTCTATGCTGGGAGCAGTCTCCCTGATCTTCTATTTTGGATAAAAAACCCTTTTTTTCTAACTACCAGCTCCCACTGGATCTCCCTGATGACTCTATACCCAACGTTTTCAATGCTGCAGATGCTATCTGCTGCACATACTAACCACATACCCTTGAAAAACACTCAAACAACCAGCTCACAATAGATTTTACAAAACCTTTCTGAGGAATGTAGTTTTTTTAAGCACAGCTTAAGAGGAGTCACCAAAAATAGCATGGGGGTGACATGGGGTGTCATGGGCTCCATCCCTCGCAGGAGGGTCTGAGCCATTGCCACAGACCAGGGGGTGAGAGGAAAGCATGCAGCCCATAAGTGGTGGAAGGCACAGCTGCACCCATTGCCTCCTGGGGGTCAGGGTGCCGAGCAGGGCCCTGGGGCGAGCACAGGCCACAGGCTCCCCTGGCTGAGAAAGCATCCCCAGAGGCTGTACCACCCTAGAAACACCTGAGTCATAATCCCCTGTCCTCCTCCTTCCTCCTGGGAGTGGCAGCAATTTGCTATCGGTGTTAGCCTGCCAGAGCAAACTGCTAACCCTGCTGCGCGTCCAAGGGACAAGCCTCCGCCCCACTGTCCACCTACAACTCACCCTCCTGTTTCAGAGGAAGGGAACAGGAAAGACTCTTGTTTTCTCCTTCACGCCCAGGCCCCAGGTCTGAGCAGCTCTGAGTAGGCAGAGGTGTTTTTTTCCAAGCTGGTTTACATTTTATTTTTATTTTTTTTTGCATGCAGAGGAAGAATTTGTTCCTGCTCTCCATCCCTTGTGAGGGCATGCTGCCAGGTGCTGGCTCTCCAGCTGCCTTTGGCAGCTTCTCCTTAAAGGAGATATTCCACCCATGACACCAGACCATCACTGGGTCTGCTCACTCGGCTTTTCCCAAAGGTTTTAAAGAGTAACTCTCCAAAGGAGGTAATACATGGCTCTTGGTGATTTCCTCTTCATAGCTGGGACCAAGTGCAGCTCCTGGAGAAGGAATCTTCCTTTTAGAAAAACAGGTCACCTCCTGCACTCATCTAGCTCACCAATTTAATAAATAATAGAGTGGATAATGAATAACCATTTACCACCTTGGAATCTCTATCCTGGCAGGTTATGGAGAAGCAAGTGTCTACCCCAAATTCTGCATTTCTCTCCCCTCTGGACTAAGGGACTATGTGCATTAGTTCATTCAGGGATATAGTCCTAGTCTCCCCATTTAACCTACTTATCTTAAGCTATCTTATCCTATTTGCCCCACAATTTCTAAAAAGATCCTACCCAAGGACAAGATCATGCTTGTGAAATTTTTGTGTGTATTGGTTTAGTTTTGGCAAAGTTAGGAGGTAGTTAAAATGAGACATAATGGAAAGCTAGCTGCTAGTGTGTCTCCATAATACACGTCTACCTTGCAGGAGAGTTGTGAGGATTAATTAATTTATGTTTGTTAAGCACTTTGAGATCCTAAGATCAAAGGTTCTATAGAAATGCAAATTGTTATTATAATGATAAATTCTTTATATGAGCTCATATGTTTTGCCTTAGAGGCACAGTCTCACCCTGAGTTGCGTAGTTATACACGTAAATCTTCAAACATTATGATGAAAATATACCTCTGAGGGCCCGATCCTTCCTTTTGCTCTAACGCTTCATGCACAGAGCTCCCTTTGACTTTAGGCAGGTCCCTTCTATGGGACAATTGCAGGATTCCATGTGCTTGGGAAATGAAAAGACCATTGTGTGCCTCCAGGCTTCGCATTGAGACATAGCTTTCTGTCTCACTTCAGAAAACTGTGGCTGCTGCCAGCAGTTACGTCCATCTTGTTCGTGAAAGGACTGAGCAGATGACAAAATTTGGATCTGAATTTTGATGCCTCCAAAGTGCAGGTTTTCAGAGGTGTATTTGACCTGCTAGAGAAGAAGGGAGATAAAAGTCTAGCTCTGTTGCAAGTTGTGTGTGTCTAATGGACATAGGATCTCAGCACAGCCAAATGTAATTCCTGATGAGCGAGATGTGCCTGTTTGGCTCTTCACCCTGTGTGCTTTGGCACATGAATGAGGAGTGCAGGTTACAAGCATTTGCTTCACATGTTGCCAAAGGACAGCAGAGAGCAAGGCCACAACTGCACAAGCCTGGCAGTCCCATGTCCCTCTCTCAAAGAGAGATCTCCATTTTTCCTTCCCCCTTGCACAGGATCTGAGCACCAAGCTCTCCAACCACTGCCTCAGAGAGTGTCCGACCATTCTTCTCAACATCCTCATCTGAAGAACGGGTCCACCACCAGGGCTGTGCAACAACTGAGAAGCAGGTTCTTGGGAGAAGTGGTCACCCAGGGAAGGTCACCCACCTTCTAGCGCAACATTCCTCTGTGCCTTCCATGCCATGTTCCTGGCACACAGATATTGCTCTACTCACACCTTCAATGGATTGGGTCAGAAAAATGTTGTGAGGTTTGTTTGCATCACCCATGGGCTTACCTGAACACAGAATGCAGAGCCGGAAATGCCAGCTGGAAATGAGGTCTCCCATCCAACCTCGCACTCAAAGCAGGACTACCACCAGACATTATAGTGCACCAGGCACCAGTCAGCCATGGCTTTTTATTGCTTAAACTTGAAAATCTCCAAGGATGACCGCCCCACCTCTCTAGACATCTGTCTCAGGGCTACACTACCCTCCTGGGGAAGTTTCTCCTGATGTTCCACCTCCAATGCCACAATTTATGGCCATGACTCCTCGCTGTGTCTGGCAATACTGAAAAGACTTTTGCACCATCTTTGTAGCTACCCTTCAGCTAGTCACCTCCTAAACTGTTCTTCACCAGAATGAACTAATCTTGAATTAAACTGCAATCATAATCCAAAATGTGAGGCTTTCAGCTGTGAGGTGTTCCTTCGTGGCCATTTGCAATGGATATTGTGTAGGTGAGATTGCAACTCTCGTATCTTCCCTGAGGATGAATTAAAAGTAAGGAACCAACACACAATCTCTTTGAAGTCTTTTACTACTTGTTGTGCAGTCTCAAAAGGTTTCTGTTGCATGGAATTCTTTCCAGTGGTGGAATGTAGGACCCAGATACTGTATTAGTCCCTTGCCCTGACATGGAAACCTTCAGAAGTTCTCAGAAAATCTAGGAAACTGTCTGCTACATGGTATTTATCTAGTATTATTGCAGAAGACAACGAATAGTTCTCATGTTTAACATACCCAGAACTTACAGTCTCCTAAATTTTACACTTCTCTCTCTTTTTCTCCAAATGTTCTGGGCCCTGATTTGGTGTACTATCCAATACATTCACTTCTATACTTTGTGTCATCCGTTCCTCCTACTGGAGATGATAACTGAAGTCTAATTTTGCCATAAACCCTGAGAAACCATACTGACTTCTGATAATTTTCTTATATTTTACGTTACTGTCCTATAGATGTCCTATATGTTCCTATCACTTGTCTATCTGAAGACAATAAAAATCAGAGGAAGAAAAGGCTGCGGTGAAACCCCAGATACTAAGCTTTCCAGTCATCCTTATATTTACCACCAGAAGTTAGTGCATACTCAGAGCTCTGCACTGGGACACATATTAATCAGAAGACAAACTTTTGTGAGCAGATGTCAGTATGTGCACTGTCCACACACAGAGTCCTACAGGGCTAGGCTGTGCTCACCAGAGTGTGCCACGGACTGCTGTCATCCCCTGCCCCTCACAACGTGCACAGAATTTCCCACCAACAGCTGCAAGTTTGCTGAGTCTGTAACCTCACTGTGTTTGCACAACAACTGAAGATCTGACCCATGGGAGAGATCTTAAGGCATTAAAAAAATGACGAGTACTGCAAAGTGTTCATTTCTGCCACTCGTGGCATATTTCAGGTCCTGCTGCTGCTGCTCTCCATGTCAAACAGCAGCCTTCTCCCCAAGTGGCCATTGCAGTGTGTGCCAGACAAGACGCATACAGCATCAGTATCCTCAGTGGTCATCATTAGACCTGACACTTAATACATTTACAAACACTGAATGCTTCCTCACTCAAAACATGAAACCCACTCGTATTCTGAGGCTGCTCTTGGAGTAAATCAAGGTCCTGCCTATGGTGGGCTCATAAGCCGGCAGTAAAATGCGTGTGGCAGCAATGCAGTGCACAGCACATGCCCCTTGGTCCCAGCGACTCCTTCATCACAGCAGAAGACAGTCCTCCACGTGAGAGAGAGACGTGATCTATGGTCTGAACACTGCAGTGCTGTGCTAGCAGGACTGGCCATTGCCTCCCCACTTTCTGGTACGAACAGTGCTCTGCTGGCTGCACGCACTAAACCAGCCTCTCACTTCCCTGCTTTCCTCTCCATTGATTCCACAGTACAAGCTGACCTCTGGTTTTCAAGCTAATGCTCAAGAGTTTGCAAGACCTCTTCTTACTCTTCCTGACTCTCAGACAATTTTGACATTGTCTTCATTAAAAGATGAGATAAAGAGTCTATTAAAATACAAAGTATTTTAGAAGTCCATTATACCATTATATGTTGCCTATAGAATCTGTGTATTAAATATAACAAATGCTAGAGCCAAATCTTATGAGATCATGCAGAGGATGATGATACTCAAACACCCTGCTGTATCAAGTATATTTAACAACACGCATATGAGAGCACTGACTTTTTTCAATTTCTTTTTTTTTATCTCAAATCTGTAAATGTGAAGGACTGGAAAAGCCTCAGACACAAAACTAGTGCTGTAATGTCAGAGTTATGTGCTGTGAATAACTCATTCTGAACACAGTGGGGCTACTTTCTCCTAAAAAAGGCAAGTTAGAAAACAGAACCGCAGGCACTTCTGCAGTTGAGCTGCAAAGTAAAGGTTTCCAGCCACCTCACAAGATTTTTTTGTCACTCCCCCTCCTTTAGTTTTGCAACCGGAGCTGGTTTAGTTTGTTGCTCTGACTCAAAAACATGCAACATCGTATTTGCAGCACTGAGTGGCAAGAAACTGCATTCAAACACCTAGAAACGTGTAATAAAAGATTGAAAAAATGTATCCTGGAAATATATTGTTTCCTCTAATGGTCTGTCTTGAATGACAGGGACAATTTATAGCATTTTCTCCATCATATGGCCAACAAACTGGAAGGGAGTGAGGAGCTGCTGCCCCAAGAGAGCCAGAGGCAGCCCCACGTGAGTCCCCTGTACATGTGTCCCACCCCACGGTGCCTGCAGGAAGTTTCCACCTCACATAGGTCCACAGCTCGGCACACCCCAATCTGGATTTTACTCTCTGCAGTCCTGGATAAATCACTGAATCTTCCTCTGCGTCACTTTTTCATCCGTAAAGTAGAGGTACTATTTGCAAGCTGTCACAAGGCTTAATTTCTTAAGAAGCACAAAGCCTCAGGATAGGCTCAGGGGGAAAGAAAGCAGTTGAGAAATGTCAGGCCATAATCTCAAGGTTTCCTTCAGATGCTGTGATGGTGCTGGCCGGGGAGCCCATACCTGTCCTCCTGGGCAGCTCTTACCACCCGGCCAGCAGCTGCATGAACGTGGGGCTTGACCAGAGACTACCAGGTTGCTGCTGCTGAGAGACGCAGGAGACATCGACAGCTACAGGCAGCCAGATAGTCCTCCCCATCCCCTGTCCATCCATGGCAGCAAGGGCCCTGCTTGGAGAGAAAGCAAGGAGGGGAAACATCAGGAATATGTGGCCACACTCTCCTGCCAACAATGCTTTTCCAGTGCCCTCTTCTGGAAAACATTTTTGGCCCATGCAGCTGCTCTGTGTAAGGTAGTTTGAGACTGGCAGTAACTTGTGAGGAGCTGCAGGAGCATCTTCCAGCTCTTCAGACCCAAGATCTGCTCCTGTCACCCACGGACCCATTGCAGCTCCTCTTGCCCTTCAGAGCAACTTGGCCAGACCCTCAGGGCACTAGCCAGAAAACAGGCAGTGAAGGATGTGCCTCCTTGCTTTCTCCAGATGTGCCTGAAAGCTGTCCTTGGCTGTCCCCCAGCACGAAGACCCAGGGCCAGACCTCTTCCTTCCCTGTGCTGAGGCACCTCCTGCGAACTGTGTCCCTCACAGCCAGCCATTGCCACCAGCAGCTCTGAAGGAGCCTCTAGAGACAAAAAAATGAGTGAGGGAAAAACATTTTGCTGATCTCATCCTTTTGAGAAGCTGATACAACACCACTATTAATCACCCACAAACAGCTGATGGACATGTCAGTTCCTCAGATAACTGCATCCTAGAGTACTTCTTGCTGCCTCTTTTTGTTCAGAGTCCAGCTCATCTCTGCCTTCCCTCTCCAGGCTCAGGTACAGCTCCACGTCATCTCACATCTGCACCTGAGCAGTCCTGGTGACCCCCTGCATCAGCCAAGTTTGGTCAACCTGGATCCCAGTGGGGATGGAGCCATGGGCTCTCCTCCAGCCCCAGCTGGGGGGTGGAAGGGCAGAGGGGGAATGACGACCAGGGACATGGTGGAGGGCTGGGGCTGATTGGTGACCACCATCCCCATCCCAGCCTCAGCTCCCACTTTTCTGCCAGCTCAGTGAGCAGCTGCGCTCCTGCAGTGGTGGCACAGCCCTTCCCTTCCCTCTCCAGCTGCTTTTCTAACACCTAAATTTCATCTGCTGCTCATGGAGCCAAACCTAGAGGCTTAAAAGCCCCACTATTTGCCCCATTGACTGCCAGGGGAGGTGGTGTGAAACTCCTCTAGGTTTTTGATGAGTTATCTCGGCACAGGCAACGCTCATGCAGTGACCCGGATGGCTGTTGAGGGAAGGTAATGCCCAGGGTCCAGCTGATGTGGTTGCTACACACTGGAATGATTTTCCCTACTGCCTGGATGCTGTGATTTAGAAAACCTTCCCCAATTCGTGCCTGTATGTGTGGCCACATACACACAAGATAAATATATTTAAAAAAATATTTTAGGAGTTTTTGTTCTTTCTTTCATTTAATTATTTCAACCAAAGCCAGCTCAGGCCCCGGAGATTTCTTTTGGCTGTGGCCCAACTTGCCTTTTGTTTCTTATCTGCTTCATCTTGGTGTTTTCCTTTATTTTACTCCTTCAAGGAATTCTTGTACAGCCCCAGCCTTGACAACCCCCCTCCGCCCACCCCAACCCAGATCTGCTCCTGCCCAAAACATGTAGGGTTTTCCAGCTGGGCTCGGGGGGAGAGCTGAGAGGGTGACACTTTTAAGGCTGGTGGGCACAGCCTTTTTGGTACCTCCATGAGAAGATTCCACGGCCCGCAGCGGCCAGCATTCCCCATCACCTTTCCCCACGTGGGGCCGAGGGTTTTCCCCACATCATGGTGCCCACCTGCCAGCTCTGCAGAAGGGCAGGGGCCAGCCAAATGTCTCAGCCTTCGGAAAGCCATGGCCCTCCATTAGCTCTTAATTAAAACAGCCACCAGTGACCTGGAGGTGTGGAGCAGGAGTGCTCTGCAGTGCGTTCTGCAGCGTGGCCCTCGCGGGGTGGCATCTGCCATGAGGGAAGGCTTTAACTTTCCAGAGAGGAGCAGAAGGCGCCTGTCCTGCTCAGGGTGGGAAGCACACCTGTCCCAGGGCTGCCGCAGACAGGAGTTAAAAGGAGTGTGGGATTTCTACCCGCTAACAACTTCACCCAAAGCTCGGTTTTTAACCAAGCAGGCGCACGGGGAGACAGACGGAGCCTGCGGCAGGGGCCGGGGCGAAGCCAGGGAGGAGGAGGTGGGCAGCGCCCTGAGCCGTGCCCCGGGTGAGGCCCGGCGGGCAGGGATGGAGGCGGGGGCAGCACCCAGTGCCCGCACGGGAACCACAGCGGGATTCGATGGCTTCGGGGGGGCCAAACGCTGCCCGCGACACAGCGGGTCCCCTGCCCCCTCCACCAGGCGCAGCCCCCCGCAGCCGGGCCCCGGCGGGCCGGGGCGGCGAGGTCCGGGCACCTGCTGGCAATGGCGCACCCCCACCCCCCCCA
>VZRW01000424.1:107800-204106 GCA_013398125.1 Aegotheles bennettii
GGCCGGGCGCCTCTCGGCCTCGGCAGCGGGGTGCGCGCTCCCCGGGCACCCTTGGGGCGCAGCCTCGGTGCTCGGGCGCAGCCGCCTCTCGGCCGTGTCCGTGCGGCTGCCGGGGCCGGGGCGGTCCGGAGAGCGGCTTCTAAACGGGCCCGAATCGCCCTGCCCCCGGGAGCTGCGGGCGCTGCGCTCCGGCCAGGCAGAAACGTGCGGGGGGCTGCGCTCTGCATCCGCATGCCCGTGCGCTGCCTGTGCCCCGGGCCATGAACCTGGCGTGAAGTGGTGCTGTGAGCGCGGAGGGACTTCACACAGTGACCAGCACAGGTAGTGCCCATCCTAGAGGTCAGCAGGGAGAGCCCCTCTGGTGCAGAGGGGAGGACAGAGCCTGCCTGAGGGCCTCCCCTCCTCAGCTCCAGCTGGAAGTCCCTGAATCGCTTTCTGCAAAGCTGCAGCATCGCATTGAAACCCTCCTGCAATAAGATGCAGCTTCTCTTCAGTAACACTTTCCTGAAAAGTGTTGAATTTGCTGTTTCTTAAGGTCCCTTCAAAGAGGCTTTTGAGAGAAGACTTTAATCCAGCTTCTGGGAGAATTAACACTGTGTGTGAATGAGAGCAGGGCAGGATCAGGCTTGGTGGATCACTGGGTTTTATTTCATTAGAGCTGAAGCTTAATCTAGTTTGAATCTCAAATCTGGCTTGTGTCTGATAAGTGGGAATTCTTCAAAAGATGTGAAGTGGTTCTTGACACTGGCAGTTCAGGTGCCACGTGTTCCTGAAGGCTGAAACGAAGTTGTGCAATCGCTGACTTATCAGAATCATTCAGTAGACAAAGTTTAATGGATTTTTAGTGTACACAGTGTATGGAATGAATGGGTTGGTTTTAGAACATTGTTAATCTATAACAGCTGTGAACCATACGTTTTTTCATATATTATAAACAGCCTTTTTGTAAATGGAGGGAACAGTGGTGTAACTAAAGATCAGTGGGTAATTTAGGGTTTGCATAATCTTCAGTCCAAGTGAGTATGACTGTGGGAAATGCTGAGGGAAGCAGGGGGCTGGACCTGATTACATGAAACCATATCTTCTCTATGAGTCACTTGCAGTGCTGAGGTCTTTAAAAGGTAGCACACACTTCTGCTTGAGTTAACAGCTTAATGGAGCAGACTGTCATTCTCTATTTGGACTACCAGTGAAAGGATGACCCATACACTTTGCCACAGGCTTCATAGGTCTGGGGTGGCAAAGGAAAGTGCTTTTGCTCCTTAGTTCTGGTTCTCAAGGGACTTTCTACTTGGCTGGTAGGTTTCTGTTAATAATGAAGATTTGTTAGGAACTACTCTAAAATCCTGTTACAAAATGTTAATTGGGTTCACTGTTAAGACTTTCACTTCCAACTACAGTGAGGAACCACTGTTTAGTTTGCATCTGCCACTCCTGACAGCTGAAGTTTTCTTTTTGTGTAGCCTGGAGGTCGTGAGTAGAACAGGAAAGCTCTAACCACCAACAGAACAGCTTCAAGGAAAGCCCTGATCTCATGGCTGGTTTGTGCGTAGTCTGAACTGATGTGAGAATCCAGATATTCAACTGGCTTTGACCTAGTGAGAGTTGTTGCTACTTGGAAGTCAGTAACGTACTCGGATTCTGTCTGTAGTGACATGTAAGCTCTTTTCCCAAAACTGGCAAGCTACAATAGTGCTTAAAAGTTGTTAAAAAAAAAGTGGTCGGTAGATTGACACTGGCACGAGCCATAATATTAACAGCTCCGATGTGGAGGTGAAGGAAAAAGGCAGTGGAAACTTTCAGGGATTAATAATATCTGACAGTATTTGATTTTTATTTTTTTTCTTTGAATAGGTTTGGTACATCATACGGCTACTGAATAGATGAGAACTTGCCTTCAGGCTAGCAAGATTGTTTTGCAGAGTGCCTCCTTGGTTCTGATTAAATCTGATCTGTCATCTGTGTAAGTTTTTGATCTATGCTGCTATTAGTGATCACTGTGGGAATTGTATAATTGCAAATTATGTGATCACAGTGTGGTTATATAATGACTACAAAAATTTAAGTAGTGAATGTAAACTGTATGAATTTAAATAATGAATTGTCTTTTCTCTTTTGTATCAACAGTTTGTACTTGCACGTAAACCTGAGATCTTGGAAACCATGAGCAACTTCAGCAGTGAAGAATTTGAACTCTCCTTCCTTGATGAAGGCTTTACTGCCAAGGATATCCTTGACCAAAAAACAAATGAAGTGTCATCTTCTGTAAGTATGATAGGAAATCACTGCATTTTGTGACGCTGCAAATGTTTAAAATAGTGGAACAAGTTGTCTTTGCAGATTTTCTGCAAGGCAACCTCCTCCTCAAATGCTGACCTCTAGGCTTATCCTGTTATCCATTGTTTTTAACTTCAAGATGTGTATTTGCTCTAGGATGATAAAGATGCCTTCTATGTTGCTGACCTCGGGGATATTGTGAAGAAGCACGTGAGGTGGCATAAAGCCCTTCCTCGGGTAACTCCATTCTATGCCGTAAAATGTAATGACAGCAGAGCTGTGGTGAAGACGCTTGCTGTTCTGGGTGCAGGATTTGATTGTGCCAGTAAGGTAAGATCTTCACTTGACTTGTGTTTTGATCTGTGACGTTGGTGTATGTTTGGCTTTACAAGTGTGTTCATATGAAATTAAGCATAAGCAAGCACTGTCATCTTTGTTGTACTGATTAGTTTGATCATCTATCTAGAAATGTTTCACAAGTGTAACCCCTTCTTTCTTCAGACGGAAATACAGCTGGTGCAGAGCATTGGTGTACCTCCTGATCGAATAATATATGCAAATCCCTGCAAACAAGTATCTCAAATCAAACATGCTGCCAGCAGTGGTGTACAGATGATGACATTTGATAGTGAAGTAGAACTAATGAAAGTTGCAAGGGCCCATCCAAAAGCCAAGTAAGTTATGCTAATTGTTCTATAATTCTTGCTTGGGTTCCCGAGTTACAGAAACATCTCCTGTTTTCTGAAACTTGTTCTTCATTAGTTAGGCTGCAAAATTATAAGAAAATAAACTTAATTTTAGCCAGTGAAGTTTAATACTGTATAGTTTACTGGCACATTAGGAAAAGACAGAAAAGCTTGTATGCTTAAGCTCAGTGTCTGTCTGTGGTTATACCTGCCTGATAATGATGTCTTATGTACTGGAACGTAAACCACTATTTTTTTCCTATTTCTAGGTTAGTCTTGCGCATTACAACTGATGACTCCAAAGCAGTTTGTCGTCTGAGTGTTAAATTTGGAGCTACGCTTAAGACTAGCAGGCTGCTTCTGGAGCGTGCAAAAGAACTTGACCTCGCCATTGTTGGAGTTAGGTGAGTTGGTAATATCAAACTAGTCATACTTGATAAGATTTCTTTAAATGGTTTGCTTGACAATAGAGATGCCTTTGCATATGGTGACTGAGTTCTGTATAAAATTCTTGACTAATTTGCCAAATAGCAACTGATATTTTGTATCTCTTTGTAGCTTCCATGTTGGAAGTGGATGTACAGACCCAGAGACCTTTGTCCAGGCCATTTCTGATGCCCGCTGTGTGTTTGATATGGGAGTAAGTCTATGTCTACTTTCTCTGAAACTACTGCTCAGCTGTTGTGGCAAAACTGAATCAAGTGTAAAAATGTCACAGGGTTTAAAGCTAGATAAGTTGCTAGTTTCATGTTGGAATTTTTGATGTCCTAATGACTGACTTTGGCCAGTTCTGCAAAACTCATCTACAGATATGCTGAAATCAGCAGCTCAAACTCAAGTGACTATTACTTGAACATGATGAGTTAGCTCTGTGCCAGTATTAATGAAATTACTTTACTTTTCAAGCTAAAATGATAAACTAAGAACTGCTTTCTTGACACTGTTGCTGTTAATCTCATTTTAGGCTGAACTTGGCTTCAATATGTATCTGCTTGATATTGGTGGTGGCTTTCCTGGCTCTGAAGATGTGAAGCTTAAGTTTGAAGAGGTACGGCTTTGCTAAGCACTTAAGTTGGGGAGTCTTTTCTTGAATGTTGATCTAGATTAAACAAAATCTTGTTCTTGGTATTTGTATGCAGACACATTTGCTTAGAAATTGAATTCAGAGGAAAAGAGGAATTAATCTGAAAACTGAAAATTAAGTGAACCCATTAGCTACATAGCTAAATCACCACATAAACGTGGAGATACCAAACTTGTAAAGCATGTTTTAATTGCGGGCTTGATTCTTACTGGCATAGACTACTTCCAGTTGATGCTGTATTTCTGACTGTCTGAATTGGCAGTGCTCCCAAACAGGGTGAAAAGGTAGTCCTGAACCCATACTGTCCTGGGTGGCAGCAAACCAGACCACTGTCTGATCTGGTTTAGAACTAACTTTAAGATCATTTTTTAATTGATCAGTGTTCTCCAGTCTGCTTTCACACAGAAGCAGTGCTGCTTTCAGAAGAGACAAGGTGGCTGGTTATTATTAGGACTCCATGTAGAGGAATGTTGTCAGAGCACCTGCCAGTCTAACCTAACGTGGTGTTAAACAGTGTCTCCTTATTTACACAAGGAGACAACAAATAAGTTACATAAAATGAGTTTTCTGTTAATAATGTGGGCTAATGTCTCACTTGTAATACGTCTTAATGAAGGCTGGCTTCTCATAGTGCAGTGTTGGCTTACATGAAGCATTGAGAGCAAATGATATTGTCACTGAGCTCCGTGGCATAATGCAGTCATGCTATGGTTGGAGGCAGCTTAATAATTACTGGTAACTTTAGAACTTGGAAATAACTGTTCACGAAGGCAACTGATTTTCAAATGAGATGACAAAGCCTTCTGTTTCCTTAAGATGCTGTGAGGTGACTTGTTTAGGATGCAGTAAAGCTGGGGAATGTTGCATGATTAGCAGAACTACAAGGAGACTAGAAGTTAAAATTGAAGTGTGGGGACTTGCAGGGCATTAGTGCTGGATTAATTAGTCTAGGAGGGGTGATTTCCTTTAGAATCAAACATGAGCTGTTTAGTCACTTAAATTTTTTTAAAATGTGAGTGTTTGCTTTTGTTGTGCAAACTTAATTGCAAGCAAAACTTCAGCAAAATAAAAGCAATCAATAGAGATTACAGTATGCTAATAGTTATTACACACTTGAACAGTGTATCACTGTGAGCGTGAAAGTCTGACTTCATCTCAGATTTCTAAAATAGCACCTGAGTAACTGCTGAAGTGCTAATATTAGTAACTGGTTCTTCCCTAGATCACAAGTGTAATCAACCCAGCACTGGATAAATACTTTCCTTCCGATTCTGGAATAAATATTATTGCAGAGCCGGGAAGATACTATGTTGCATCAGCATTCACGCTGGCAGTCAACATCATTGCAAAAAAAATTGTATTAAAGGAGCAAACAGGTTCTGATGGTATGTAATCTAGACCTAATCTTACTTTTAGCCAACTGTGTTTCTTCCCAAGCATTCTCTTACTGGTGTATCTCATCTTCTTCCAGATGAAGATGATGCAAACGACAAAACTCTTATGTACTATGTGAATGATGGAGTCTATGGATCATTCAACTGCATCTTGTATGATCATGCACATGTTAAGCCAGTTCTGCAAAAGGTATGCTCATTCAGAAGTATCACATACTAGTCACCTGTCATGGATGTAGGAGAATCCTTGTCACAGCAGTCGCGTCTCAGTTCACTGCTCCCTTCATGTTGCCAGAATTTGGCATTTGATTTATGAAACATGCAGTGGAAATAATTCAAAGCCAAGGGTGGAGGAGGACTTGCAAGCAGATCTCTTCTCTGCAAGGTGGAGTGTTGTATTATAATTATGATGTTACTTCTGGAAGCTCTGTTTTGATAGTCTAACTATACTCAACTCTCTTCTTTAGCGGCCTAAACCAGATGACAGCTGCTATTCCTGCAGCATATGGGGACCAACATGTGATGGCCTAGATCGTATTGTTGAGCGCTTTAATATGCCAGAGTTGCAAGTTGGTGACTGGATCCTGTTTGAAAACATGGGTGCCTATACTGTTGCAGCAGCTTCTACTTTCAATGGCTTCCAGAGGCCAACAATACACTATGTGATGTCAAGACCAGCATGGTTAGTAATTCAGTATCTTGATTCCATCAGTGCTTTTGATCCAGATGACAAGTGAATAGTTCATGTCAGTTGTCTGCCACTTAACAAACAGGGCCACAGTCTCAGTGCTGTTGCTCTTGCTAAACCTTCTTGTGGTGTGGAAGAAGGTAATGCCTTTGAAGGTTTTTGCTGTCTGCTTAGAACAATGCTAACACTACCAATCAGTCTTTCTCTGATGTACTCACTTCCAGGAGAGATGCTTTTAAAGGAGTAATGTTAGGAGTCTTTTCTTTAACCTGAAGCTTCTATTCTAGCTGGTGTTTTTCACTCTTGCACAACACATAGAATCATTATGGAATCTTTACTGTCGACTTCTGTGAACAGTAATTAGAGACCAGTCAATCACAGCTGTAATAGTACACTGTCTTCTAGATTGATAGCTTACTAAATCCTGACTGCAGGATGCAGGAACACTCAACAGTGCTGCTTCACAATGTGATCCATCTGTTTTATTTGAGAGCTGTCCCCTTGGTTTAGGCTGAGCTCTGGCTGATTGCTTAGTGCAGAGTACTAGATCTCCATGGGAAGTTGCTGAATAGGTAAGCAAAGAAAGCAGGACTTAAGAGTTAAGGATACTGAGTGCAAGGATACGCCGAATGTGTTAAACAGTAGTTTAAAGTAACCTGGATGCTTTTCTGTGCAAGACAGGTTAATGGATTGCATTGTACATAGATATATTGAAGTCTGCCTGCTAAACTGGCAGAGAGCTTTTGGGCAGCAGTATTTTTGGGGCAGCATAATTAACTACAATGTAAGTTCAGCAGAATTGCTGCCGTAAAAAGTAAGAGGAAGCTTCCTCCATTCTTTTACTAGCCTCACCTCTGTAAGTAATGCTTGTATTGTTTCTTCCCGTTAGTGAAACCTGCTGTCAATTGAAGTGTTCCTCAAGCCGAATGAAGTCTTTAGATTTCCCATAAGACTCCAAGCTTGTGTCTAGTTGAACTAAGAATGCCTGTGCAGGAGAATAATCGGCTTTTTCACTATAGCACTGGGTTTCTGTTAAAATGTAATACTTGGTCTGAGACAATACTGAGCTTAATTATGCAGACATAACCACTATCACAGAATCCTAGGGGTTGGAAGGGACCTCGAAAGATCATCTAGTCCAACCCCCCTGCCAGAGCAGGGTCACCTAGAGTACATCACACAGGAACGCATGCAGGCGGGTTTTGAATGTCTCCAGCGAAGGAGACTCCACAACCTCTCTGGGCATCCAAGGCTACTGTGCTCTTCCAGCCCTACGTGACCTCCTGTATTTTCTGTTTTGGCAAGAAAATTCTGTGATACGAGCTGTCCCTTAACTGAGGGTGGTGTATCCATGAAGTCACGATGCAGATCTTTCTAGCACAGGGAAAATCTTTTTGGAATGTAATCTATACATATAAAGCTGTACAACTAAATTTGTGGTTAGGTAACTGAAGGGACCATTACATATGTCTTAAGTAAAAGCCAGTAATACATGGGGAGCTGTGTAGTAGCACAGCTTCTTGGCTTGCATATCATGATAGAGAACTACATCCAAAACATCAATCAACTGCAGTTCTGAGCTTGTCTTTCAGTACAACTCCTGTCTGAGTATGGAAAGAGTTGCATGGTTCTCACTGGTCAGCTTATTTACATTCCTAGTCTGTCATCCAATACTTTCTCTTTATTCAAGTTACTCAGGAATGTGAGGATGTGGAATAGGGGATAGTCAGTGGCATAGTTCTAATAAAGTTGGACTATTGAGTGATAAGTCATTAAATCTGTATAGTGTGCGGTTTGCACAGGTAGCTACAGGTATATAGCTGCATCTTTGCAGATCTAGATCATACGAAGAGATGGTGAAACCAGCTTGGTATTGGCACTTGCCCTAAAGCTGAACCAGCCAAGAGTCACCTGCTTTGATGTTTTTTTTTTTTCCTCCCCCCCTTCTGGTAATATTGCCTGGGTTGTAGATGATGAGTAAAGAGTTCATTTCATGTTCCCTAACAGTATAAAAAAAGTACTTGGCTAACTTTCTTTTTGGCACATTGTAACGAAACACTTTTTGACTGTTGCTTTTCTTTTTATTTTCTTTCTAGGCAACTAATGCAGCAGATCAAGGAGCAAGGGTTCCTAGCTGAAGTGGAGGAGCAGGATGTTGCTAGTCTGCCACTATCTTGTGCCTGGGAAAGCGGAATTGAATATCCAGCAACCTGTGCTTCAGCTAGTATTAATGTATAGATAATATTTAGTAATAAACTGCAAGGTTAGTCATTGACTTTAGGGCATTTGGGGGACCATTAACTTAATTCTTGCTAGAATTTTAAAGTTTTTTTTAAAATTTAGGTTTGGCATTAATGCGACAAAAATGACTAGGAGATGGGTCACAATTATCTGTGTTCCTATGGAAACTATTTGAATATTGTTTTATATGGATTTTTATTCACCTTTCATGTATGCTACTAAAGACTGACCCTTAACTGTCAAACAAGTATTTGTAGCTTGTGTATGGCAGGAGGGGCTAAGCTTGGTGTTTTGTGACCTACCTGTTTTAAAATAAAGTATATTGAAATAACTGGTCCTGTTTGGTTAATTTGTTGAAAATTAATCTGTCATAGATGGCTCTTATAGCATATATGAAGGCAGGCAAGATGCTGTGGGCCCAGAGCTTATTAATAATTGAATAATAACACAACTGCGATCTCCTTCTTTGCCCTCCCAGCTTACTGAAATAAAATACCCTTAATGGGTAGGGAAACTAAACTGTCTTTAACATGTGATTAGAAAAAGCTTGACTATCAACAAGTTGAATACTGCTCAAGTTCCTGGGGAATCACACTTGTTTTTCACTATCGAACATGGGCTTAATACAGTTGCATAGTGCAAGTTCAATGGTGTGCTGTTTTATTCATGTTAGTCTATAACTGTGTGGCCAGGCCTGATGACTGTTTAAACACATCTAGTCATTTNTCTGGTAATATTGCCTGGGTTGTAGATGATGAGTAAAGAGTTCATTTCATGTTCCCTAACAGTATAAAAAAAGTACTTGGCTAACTTTCTTTTTGGCACGTTGTAACAAAACACTTTTTGACTTGCTTTTTTTATTTTCTTTCTAGGCAACTAATGCAGCAGATCAAGGAGCAAGGGTTCCTAGCTGAAGTGGAGGAGCAGGATGTTGCTAGTCTGCCACTATCTTGTGCCTGGGAAAGCGGAATTGAATATCCAGCAACCTGTGCTTCAGCTAGTATTAATGTATAGATAATATTTAGTAATAAACTGCAAGGTTAGTCATTGACTTTAGGGCATTTGGGGGACCATTAACTTAATTCTTGCTAGAATTTTAAAGTTTTTTTTAAAATTTAGGTTTGGCATTAATGCGACAAAAATGACTAGGAGATGGGTCACAATTATCTGTGTTCCTATGGAAACTATTTGAATATTGTTTTATATGGATTTTTATTCACCTTTCATGTATGCTACTAAAGACTGACCCTTAACTGTCAAACAAGTATTTGTAGCTTGTGTATGGCAGGAGGGGCTAAGCTTGGTGTTTTGTGACCTACCTGTTTTAAAATAAAGTATATTGAAATAACTGGTCCTGTTTGGTTAATTTGTTGAAAATTAATCTGTCATAGATGGCTCTTATAGCATATATGAAGGCAGGCAAGATGCTGTGGGCCCAGAGCTTATTAATAATTGAATAATAACACAACTGCGATCTCCTTCTTTGCCCTCCCAGCTTACTGAAATAAAATACCCTTAATGGGTAGGGAAACTAAACTGTCTTTAACATGTGATTAGAAAAAGCTTGACTATCAACAAGTTGAATACTGCTCAAGTTCCTGGGGAATCACACTTGTTTTTCACTATCGAACATGGGCTTAATACAGTTGCATAGTGCAAGTTCAATGGTGTGCTGTTTTATTCATGTTAGTCTATAACTGTGTGGCCAGGCCTGATGACTGTTTAAACACATCTAGTCATTTTGAGAGCACAGCACAGGCTCTGTGGCTGCCACAGACAAGTCCTTGCCCGTGCAAGGACTAAAATATGTCATGGGAAAAAACTTAAGAAACTGAAACTATGTAGGTGACTAGAAGGTAATGACAACTCTGACCCTTGCTGCCTAGGATTTTAGTATAAAATGGATGATCAGAGATAGGACTTGACATACTTTGGGCCTGCGAGACAATTAAAAGCTCTTATTTAATGTCAAAAATACATGCTACCCTGTTAAAACAGGGTAGCATAACTTTGGATTAAATGTGATAGATGACACTAAGTAGTAAATATTAGGAGCTAATGCAGAGTGTGTTGGTAATAAAATTAGAGATCTGCTTACTGGACTAGAGCATTCTGACCTCTGCTGAACCTGTTGGTTTGCTGCCACTTCACAGGATCACATGCTTCTGACAAAGTCGTTGGTCTCGGGTGCAAGGTCTCTTTCCCAGGTGCCAGACTCCACACTTGCTCTTGTTGTATTTCATGAAGTTTCTCTCTGCCCAACTCTCCAGCCTGTCCAGGTCTCGCTGAATGGCAGCACAACCCTCTGGTGTGTCAGCCACCCCTTCCAGTTTTGTGTCATCAGCAAACTTGCTGAGGGTGCACTCTGTTCCCTCATCTAGGTCGTTGATGAAAATATTGAATAGTACAGGTCCCAGGACCAACGCCTGAGGGACTCCACTGGTCACAGCCCTCCAACTGGATTCCATCCCATTGACCATAACTCTCTGACTTCCTCCTTTCAACCAGTTCACAATGCACCTCACTACCTGATCCTCCAGGCCACACTTCCTCAGTTTAGCTGCAAGGATGCTGTGGGAGACAATGATGTCAAATGCCTTACTCAAGATAAACCACATCTACTGCTCTACTATCATCTATCCACCTAGGTACCTGCTCATAGAAGGCTATCAGGTTGGTCAAACATGACTTCCCTTTGGTAAAACCATGTTGACTACTCCTAGTGAGCATGGTAAAACCATGTTGACTGCTCCAGTCATATGCCTGGAGATAGTGCCAAGGATAAGTTGTTCCCTCACCTTTCCAGTTCACCTTTTTCCATCTCCACTTTCCACTGGAGTGACATTTGCTTTCCTCCAGTCCTCAGGCACCTCTCCTGTTGCCCACGACTTAACAAAGATGATGGAGAGCAGCCTAGCAAAGGAAACTCTAGACTCCTGACATCCCAACCAGAGTTTCTTTCAGCTTCTCCAAATTCATGTGGAAACTTAATGATACTTAGCCTAAAATCAAAAGTAACGAATGGTAACTAAATGTTGATGCTGTAACAATTTCACATCTAAATCTTGCTCTGTGGGTGCTAAGTGCATTTGAACTGCGGAAAAAACCTAACACGCGTGCAGAGAAAGTACTCCTGGAAAGCATGCTGTTGTTTAAAGGAGGTGTAGCTGCTTTTTAAACCTGCCTGTTTGAAGGCTGGGGATGGTTGAGCCAGAAGGGAGTGTGGCTATAGTGAGACCCTATCTGATACCGGCACTAGCAACTGGTGCCCCGGTGGCAAGTGGCACAGACTGACTGGTTTCCTCTGCTCATGGCCAGTGCACACCATCTCCAGCAGGTAGTCTGAAGGCTGTCCCTTATGGAAACTAATTAGTAAGCTTTCCTGAGAGGAATTTGGCAGGCTGCCAATGAGTTTCTTGATCTGCATTTAACAATTGATTGTTTTAGCTATTTCATTGAGGTTTGTCTCAAAATAAAAAAAAATGACATCTGTTTCTCTGCTGGGGGCCAGGACAGTGGCAACACACTAATAAGTACTTTGAGTAAATTATGATACTCCCCAAAAGAGATGTAGCTGACCTTGGTTGTTTACCTTCCCCTTACATGGCAGGTATGTCATAGGCTCAGCTGGTGCTCTGTCAGCCATGTCTAAGGAGATAACAAGTGCTTGAAAAAGAACTGAAAAGAACTGTTAATCTGCTTGAGCATATTCTGTGTAAAATTAATAAATAACTAATAAGTGTGTTTCGCTATCTGACTTCTAGTACTTGTGGGAGCAACAAATCTTTACAGTAGTGGTGGTATGTTTTTAAACAAGACACAAGTTTCTCATTTTAAGTTGGATTATGCTGAGCAGACCTTGCCGACTTTGGGATACTGAGTGTATATCCTTCAACTCACAGCTCCTGGTTGCCCTGCTCTTGCCTTCCATAGAATCTTAGTGGTCCATTTCCACTTTTTAAATTGATTTCAAAATACTCCAAGTGACAGGAATCAGTCATATGGTGACTAGGGATTCCCTACCATCCAAATTAGGGAAATATGTTTCTTAGTGCAAGCTGGAGCACCAGCACCAGCACCTTAAAAATAAGCCTTGAACTCCTGTGGCTTAGTTTGACCTCCCTTCTCCAAGTCTGGGGCCATCAAAGCTTTTGCTCTGTTTTGCCATGTTCATTGATCAAATTTAGTTGTTCTAACTGCACATTATTCCTCCCTGGATCAAGCTTGTCTGATGCAGGAGAGAGGGAGGAGCTGCGTGCCAGAAAATTTGATATCAGCTGCATCTGCCATATAATTAGTTCAACAAATATCAACGTCAGAGTCTGTGCCTTTCAGCTTGCATCTTGCTAACCATGCTGCATATAGTGCTGTGTGTGTCCCATTGTGGACTTTGCTAGCCCATTGGCAGGCACTGTGATGTTCCTGCTCCTGATGTCCCCGGTGGTCACTCCCCTTGCTGACACTGGTAATGGTGCTGTTGGTTCTCTTGGAATTACTCTTGGAAAAAGTATTATCTGATGTAAATACCAAGGCATTTCTCTGAGATGAGTGCATGGCTTCTCATCACCCCGTTACTCTTTCTTCAGTAGTGAAGCCACTTGAGATCTGAAACAAGTCTAGCTGAGACCTTCCGTAAATCCGCCTATGGCTATACACGGCCTGTGCTGGAGTTCAGCTGACGTCCTTTGGTGCAAATGTAGTTTCATACACCAAAAAAACAGCTGAGAAATACTGGTCCTCTGAAATTACATCAGGTGGAAGGTAAAAAGGTGGGAATGTTTTAAGGAGAGAGTGGAGAATACTGAAGTAGAGGGAGCAGACTGAGGAAGTGAGGGACAAAAGGGGAAGTTGCTGGTAGCAGAATGCACGTGTAGCAGATTTCCCTTGTGTTACTGCATGAGCATTTAACTCACAATTTAATTTTTGAGCTGCTGACTTGTAGGCTACAACACAGGCCTTGCAGACATTCAGTGTCAGTGCACGAATTGCCTCGGAAGAGGCAAGTCCATGGCCTCATTTGCACTGGCAGACTAACCCCACGTCCAGAGCAGTGCAGAGCGGGGACCCCACCACTCCATCTGCAGGGGCAAGGCTTTGTCCAGGAACACACCTGGAACTGGAGGGAGAGCTTTTCTCCTCTCACAGACCTCACCCCCAGCAAGTAATATCATTTAAACAGATCTTTTATAGCTAAACACAGCACTGATTAGCGGTAAGACTGAAACTGAAAACTTTCTTTCCAAGAAAGCAAGAAAAGCTTAGACAGACAGGTTATTTGGTTGTCAAAAAGTCAAAGACCATAAATCACTGCAATAATAACTATTCTTTTTCATTTTCTCTTGAAATAAGCACTGATCTATACCAAAAGAGGTGAGAGTAATTTGCTTTAAAGAAGTGTCCCTTGTTTTAACATGAATCACCTGGTTTTCTTTACAGTTTGAAGGCAGTGGCTACAGTCTGGTTTCAATACACATGTCACAGATGCCTCCAACTCAAATTCACCTTTAGCTAGTTAAAACACTGTATTTGACTATCCTGAAAATACATTGAGAACAGGGAGCATATATGGGGCTGGAACTCACATTTTGTTAATCTTTGCCATTGCTCTTGAACTGGTTTTGTAGTCCTCTACATGCAGGAGGTGTTCAGAGCAGCTAAACCACAGTGGTGCCACTTTTGGAAAGCTGGCTGTGAGTGCTCAGGCTGATAGAGCCACCAAGATGTGGCCCTTTGTGATGTGAGCCTGAGGACTAATGGAAAGGTGAGCACTTTGGGCAGTGATGGCCCCTTGAACCCCCTCTGTTTCGGTAAGGAGGGACCACCCACATCACAGGGAAATGCTTGAGCACTGGCAAACAAAGGGAGCTCCCTTAGGGGAGCACACTGCAGTCTTGCATATGTCCATGTTGTCTTGCACATATCACTACCGTCCAACTAATACTCTAATTTGCATGTGTTTCTTGATACTACAACAACAATTTTCCTGTCTGTTAGTATTTGTCTAAAGAGAAAAAAAGCATTAGCACACTGAAACCAATCTTTTCTCTTCCTCTCCCTCATATTAGGAAGCTGGTCCCAGTCTTGCCCACAGTATTCCCACAAAAAAAAAAAAAAGCCTTCCAGTTATATTCTCTTTAATTCACACTCACAGAATGCTTTGCAAAGGATTAGTGGGCTCATCCTGTCTTTGTGGTTCAGAGTCAACTGCCATGTTCCAGTCCAGAAAGCGGTCAAGAGAGATCAAGGCTGCACAGCCACTCAGGAAGGAAACAAAGCCAGAGACACTTCAGTCTGGCAATGCAAAGAGAGCCGTGCTTCCCACTGGACTGCTACCAATGACTTATTATTGCTGGGGAAGAGAAGGGTTGGTCTACGTACCTTAATAATACAGCAAGCGCCATGTACAAACTGAGAAAGGGCACCTGAGAAAGGGCTCAGTACAAAGGATTCCCTAAGTACTTCTAATCATGGGTATTATTTCATCCATCCTAAAATGCAGTTCCCTGCCTTGGAAGAAGAACAGGATTTGGGCATTCAGTAGGCTTAAACATCACCCTTTTATATTTGGCTACTAAGTTGGGAAGAACAAGACATTAGCTCTAGGTTGGCACTCTTGCAAGGAATGGGGCTGCAATGCTTGAACAGGATAATATCAGTGCAATTTTCAGTAAGATAATGGAGGTCCTGTTGCCCTTACTGTAAGGACAAGAAGTAAGTAATCTATTGTGTTGCTAGATAAAAAAAATCCTGCTTAAAAACTCCAATTACTTGCTGTTAAGTACAGTTCAACAGCAGCAACAGCATTTTGCTGTAACATTTCAATAAAAATTTCTCAGCAATGGTTATCCCACTTTCCTGCAGTCAAAACTCACACTAAATCATTAGAGCATCTGGCCGAAGTGAAATGCAAAAGAAAAATCTAACTTGCCATGGAGGCTGCTGATTAGGGAGAGGGAAATTCCTCCTGCACCCTGCCAGAAGGGCTGGCTAAACTCCCTGGGAGGGAGGTGCTGTAAGACTCCCTGATTGTGCCGTGCGGGTTTCATCCCCCCCTGGGGTGATCATACCTGACTGCAAGCGAAGCCAGGGTGTTCCTCTGACCGGGGCCAAAGGAGATCCTCTCAGAGGAAACGATGTGGTGACTAATGAGCCCAGCAAAAGCCCGCAAGATGGAGCTCAGCTCAAGAGAAGCATCAAAAAAAAACCCTGTCTGAAAAACACTGTCTGACAGAGCCAAGGAAGGCAGGAGAAAGGAGAGAAACTGAAAGTTTTTAAATGAATCCCACACTCGTGATGTTAGACCACAGCACAAACAAGACATTATTAGAGAGAACAAACTCAAATAAGAAAGTACAGGGGAAAAGTATGTACCAAGTAATAATTAAACTATTGCACAGCTCAAAAAAAACCCCAGCCAAACAAAACTCCCTTCTCTTCTGTTCACAGAAATGGGGAACAGAGGGTTTGGAGTTTTTAATACACAAAACACTTCAAAATTAATGGCTTTTTTTTTTTAATTAAGGCTGTTACTTCAAATGTCCCATCAGCTTCCAGCTTCCCACTTAAGCCTCAGTCCAAGGCTTGGCTCTTTTAGAAGCTACTTCTGTGAAATTTTTACTCTCCTTTATAATTTCTGGGGTTAATTTAGGTTCTCTGTTGTCAGGGGGTTTCTTGGTGGGGTAGGTCCACTGAACCAATCTATGGCATCTTCCATAGAGCAGATTGGCACTATTGCTGTTAAGTGACAGCAGACACAAGCTGGAAACAGGGGTGTCAGGCTGGGTGCAAGGAGAAACTTGCCCCATGAGGACAGCCAGGCAGAGCACGGGCTTCTGGTGGAGCTGGCCAGGCTCCATCTCTGGAGACTTTAAAGACCTGATGACAAAGCTCTGAGCAGCCTGGGCTGACCTTTCAGCTGATCCTGCTTGGAGCAGGACATTGGGCTGGAGACCTCCTGAAGTCCTTCCGACCCTAGTGCATTTGTCCCCACTCTGCTCCCCAGCAGGTCTGGCAGTGCTGTGGGGCTGAGCTGGGCAGCACAGTCCCCTCAGTCCAGCAAAGGGTTTTGGAGTTTGGAATAGCAGTTCCTCATCTGCCTTCCCACTGGAGCTCTGCTTGGTGAGATGCCAGAGCTCCAGTGTTAAAAATGGCTCGAAGAATGGGGTCACCAAGGTGGGCAGCTGCCTCTGAGGAGCTACTGAGGAGAGGTGACCCACTCCTGCCTCACAGAAAGGAAGCGGGGGTGCGACATGGGACAGAATTGAGAATGGATGCTAAACCATTGACACAGGATGGCTGTTGGAGCAAAGGAAAGAGCCATGTCCTGCTCCATGGGGTGAAGAAAGTTCCTCAACCAGGAGCCCTGACCCTCATAAGGTAGCATCTCACCCTCCTGAAGCAGTTTCCCTGCATCCCCAGCTGAATGCGCTGCTTGTCAGACTCAGGACCACCATTTGCTCCTCCAGGTCAGGCAATAGCTACAGGCATTGCAGGGAGCAAAGGGCTTCAAATGCAGAGCCCCACTCCCAGCCTCAGGTTTAGGACACTGGGCAGGGTGGTGGGGCACCTTAGATTCACATGTCCATGCCAGAATCAGGGCATGGAGGATGTCTTCCTCTAGGGGAGGTGAATCTCAGTGGGTGGAAGGATGTAACCCAGCAAGCATGGCCTCACAATATTTGCTGGTTGTGAGCCCACAGCCACAAGGAGCAGGGGAAAGCAGCTGCCATGTCCCACTCTGGTTTGGCCATGGAGCTGCTGCATGTCCTGGCCCCAAGTACGGCAGCAGCTATGGCAGACATCTCGGAAAGGGTGGGCTAAACAAAGAGACTTTGAAAGATACCTCCTCCTTGGTGTCTCAGAAAAGGAAAGATGCAGAAAACCAGTAACTTGAACAGAAAACAGACTAAAAAGGGCTTGTGGGCCAGGGCTGTGCTGTGCCATGGCTAGATGGCAGCAACAGCCCACATTAGGGCCTCGCTTCACCCGCTCCCTCCTCAGGCCCAGAACTGGGACTCAGGGTTTTCTGCCACCTGCTCCTCAGCACACCAAGGGTTCAGCCGTGGGACCTTCCCACGGCTGCGGTCACCACCTGCACACCTCGTTTTTGGGGGGAGAGTGAGGAACTTCTTTGTAACCAGCAAATAAATGGACCTGCACTGAGGAGAGCCAACAGGGGAACTGCTCGCAGGGAAAACAGAACTCCTTAAATCTCTGGCTTTTGAGCTGGGGGGAGGATGGTGTGAAGGGAGGTGGCCAGAGCAGCCAGCACCAGCACACCTTGCCCAGGATGTGTCCCTCCAGAAGAGTTACCAGCTGCCCAGGCATCCTTCTGCCTGGTGCCACTAAGTCCAGGAGTTTGTGGGACACAGTAGAGACTCACAGAATCTCAGAATCACAGAATTCTAGGGTTGGAAGGGACCTCGAAGGATCATCTAGTCCAACCCCCCTGCCGGAGCAGGTTCACCTAGAGTACATCACACAAGAACCCAGTTGGGTTTTGAATGTCTCCAGTGAAGGAGACTCCACAACCTCTCTGGGCAGCCTGTTCCAGTGCTCCGTCACTCGCACAGTGAAAAAGTTTTTCCTGGAGTATCTGCAGCTGCTGAGAGATGAGGGCAGGCTGGTGGAGCAAGGGCTCCCTAAAAACCTCTGCATGGGATGAGCCCAGCTGTGCCCAGCTCCCTGAACTCCTGCCCATGTCCCCTTCCCAGGGCCAGACAAGTGCCCCATGGCCCAAGAAGAGCTGAAGCCAGATGCCTTACAGTGCTTATTGTATGTGGAAAGTGGAGGTCACCCCATAGGCAGGGCTGGATGCCTTAGTCTGGATGTAAGCTGAGGCTTGGCTGCACCCCAAGATGTGGATGCACCCTGAGACATGCCCTGCGAGAGGCCCTGAGTTTCTCCACTACTGTCCCCTCCTGGAGAAGAAAGCCACCCATCCAGTGAGGCTGCAGTAAGGCACAGCACATCTCTGCTGGCCTGGCTTCCCACTGCTGTCCCCAGTAATGCCCAGGGACACCACACAATCACCCTCTGCAATCCCCCAGCACCCCTGTGCTTCCCAAGAGCCGGAATGCATGTGTGCGGGCAGAAAGGGGAAAGGAAAGACAAAGTGGAAAGGGACAAAAAGCTACTCTGGTCAAGCTATTTATTACTCCGAGTTTTAAGTGCTGAGTCACTGGTACCTAATGAGATTGTGTTCTGTCCTGAGCAATAGCATGCAATAAAGTATCATTTGTCTTTGGAGAGATGGATGCAGCTGAGCCGGTACCAGACTTAAGACAGAAGAGTATTGAGGTCACGCTCAGGAGCCCGGCAGCAGATGTGGACATCATTTCCAGCCTCAGGCCAGAGGTACAAGCCTGGTACACAAATTACCAAGGCAGATTCGCTAACCTGTATTAGCTGCAGGGTCAAGATGGGCTGATCAAAGTGTCCCCTGCTGGCATTAGGCAGCTGTGAAGCTGTTTGCCATCAGTCTGCATGAGTACCACTGACACTCTGTGTAGCCAGGTACCAGCTACCATGTAAATAGTCTGAAAGTTTAAATTGTCAAGCTAAGGGCACACGGGTTGCACAGGAAGGACTGGTTGTGCCTGAGCAGAAGAGGGAGGCTTTGGAGGCCTGCAGAACCCCACATGATGTGTGTGGTGCCTGGGGAACCCTTTCACTGAGCTCAATAACAGCCTAAACCTGAAGGCTCCCCAAAAGCTTATTTGTGGTGTAAGTTGAGCACTGAGCTGGTATTTTCAGATCACTACCAAAGTGATCCAAATATCTTGTTAATTTGGACCCCAAAGTGTATGAATAATTAGAACTGTTTGTTTTCTAGGTCCTCTTCTTATGTAACTAATGATAGGTAGCTTAACTAACATTTTTTACTGCCCAGTCATCAATATGGAAAAAGACTTCTGCAATGTTTTGTGCCATCTCTGATGATGCTAGACAGTCCTGTATCATTAGCAAACTTCCTTATCTCACTGTATCTATCCACCCACGCACCCACCCATCCATTCCTTTTCAGATCACTTAGGAATGTGTTACCTCTTCATTCCTGCAGAGGCCACAAACAGATTCATCAGACAAGACTTCTATTTGTAAAAGCCCATTTTGTCTCCTCCCTAATACATCACATTTATCTGGGGATCTGAAATGTCTGTGCATTGCTATAGTTTCTACCAATATTTTTCTGGTTCAGACATCAGGCTTTCTGGTCTGGAGTTCCTCAGACATGGTGGTGGCATAAATAGTAAAATATTACTATTCTGACATGAAAAAAAATACTTGCTACTCTGAGATATACAGATAAAGGTAAAAACCTGCCTGAGTCAAATCCATTTACTTCAGCTCTTCTAATCTGTATGAAACCTAAAGTCACAGGTCATATCTTTGGGTGCTGATTTCATCCAGCCTCAGTTTACCCAGGTCCACACTGTGCGACTCCATTCTCTCTCTGAGGATGTGACAAGGGATGTCTGTGAGCTCCAATTCATTGACAATCACCAATTAGTCATCCAAGATGTCCATCCAGCCTGGTAAGGTATGGTCAATTCTCTAAACTGCCAAAATCCTCTTGATCCCCTGGGCAGAGCCAGTGACTGTGCATTTGAGTTTGGCTTCCAGAGGCAATCCCCGCCACGCCACCCCCTGCAGCTGGGTCTTAACACCTCCCAGAATCACTATTTTTCACATTAAAAATTATTTTTTCCCGTATTTTTAAGGAAAAGGCATGACTTGGAGACAAGCTGGAGGGTAAACCTCACCTCCATTCAGTGATGTGGGTGGCTACATATCAGCAGTGGTGCCCAGGCTCCTACAGCCTTTAGGGCTCATTTTCAACTACTTTTTGATTAAGCACTGAAACCTTTGTGTTTTAGAGGGCACAGGGCAAACCAGAAAAATATACCCACCGTGGCTATCATCTTCTGGTGCAGGTGAAGGCAGGATGCAGGCAGGACACACCACAACATCCCAGTAGCCTCCCAGGTGTCCCCTACAGCACTCAGAAAGTGTTTTTCTGTATCACTGCCACACACAACACAGGGATGTGCCATTTTTTCATATTTGTGCCCTTTTCCTTCACTTACCTGCAGCAGAGGAGCCCACTGATCCAAAGTTGGCAACCCCTTCTCAAAAACCTGTTAGAAATTAAACTCATTTCCTAGAAGCACCTTTCTTTCACTTGAGGTACTAATTTGTCTTATTGCCATAAGGTGTGGAAATGACTAGGGATTGAAGGGTGATTTAAATCACATTCCTGAGGAGGGAATCAACTAGCAGTCTTGCTTCAGAAAAAGCCTGTAAGAAAGAGCTGTGCAGCTGCTGGAGGTGAAGACTTCGAAGTGACTCATGCTCCAGGACAGAGATGGGAATTGCTCATTCTAGAGAAGAACAAGGTGAACCCAGAGGCAGGACATTCAGCTTTATCCTTAGGAAAGAGCTTGTAAGTAGTATAAAGCGATGCAGCAAGGGACCACGCTGCCCATGCAAACAACTCCATGCTTTGCTGGTGGTGTTTCCCCTTTTCATTGACATACACAACTGCTTCATGGCCCAGCAATGGGGAAACAGCCCCTCATGGGACCTGCACAGTGGCTGAAGGGTAGGGAAAAATTATCTTCATCCCAAGGAGAATGATAACTGCTTTCTTTGTTTCGCTTGAGCCAGCAGCCAGTGCATCAGCTCTCCCTAAGGCTCATCCTTGCCTGATGCCAACATGGAGCAGAGAAAGGCATCCATCCCAAAAGCAAGCCCTGGCCTGGCAGCATGGCTCACCTCTCGCGCTCCACGCAGTTGCTGTCTATGAGCACAGTGTCCTCATGTGTCCTCCCTATGTCCAGCAGCTCGAAATCACAACCCCTTCTGCACCCTCAGTCACTGGTTTGTTGAAATTAGCAGCAGGATGTCTACTAGGACCTGCGGAACTAACCCCGTTTCCTTCCCTCCAGGTCACCTCCATGGTGGATGGTGCCAATCCAGCCCTGCACATTGGTTTGCCAGGTGAGCTATCTTTTCCCTCTGCAACTGGGAATTAAAGTCTGCAAGGTTGGAGGTGCCTGGGCCAGTGACACAAAGCCTGCCCCTGCTCAGTCCCAGCTGCATATACCAAGAATGCAGAAAAATTTGGGGGTAGCATCTGCCTCCCATTTGCACAACAGGCATCCAGATGGGATTTTCTCTGAGGCCACCCGTGCTGTGGGACAGCTGCTGACACCAGCCAGGCAGGTTTTGTTGGAGACGCAGTTGTGATGTGCAAGGTCAGGTCAGCTGAGGATGATGGCAATAAGGGTGGTAATCTATATGACAAAGTAACCCAACTTTCAAGAAAGAAATGTGTCTGGTGGGGAGGATGGCAAACAAGGCACTATCTCTTCTTGACAGCACCAGCAGAGCCCACAAGCTCTCTTGAATCTGTTGCTGGTAGGTGGTTTGGGCTTGGACCTTTACATGGCAACTCCCGTGTCCTGAATGGATGCTGTCCCAACCCCAAGCTCTCTGGGGATGGTGAGGGACTACTGGGCACCAAGCAAGCAGAGCAAGCCCTTTTACAGAGCTGACCCTGTGTCTCTAGAAAGTATCTCAGGCAGCACAGAAGGATGAGCTTGGCAAGGCACACTGCCATCCTTACACTGGCATTCTCTGTCTGAGAGATTCCCACATTTGCAGGCTGACCACCTGCTGGTGGCTACCACATGCTGAGGAAGATAGGCAGAGAGCCCCTGGGAGCTTTCATCAGTTCACTTGGCCAAGTATGAAGGAAGGCAGCTGTTGCACACTGTTGTGTGCTGGCTGACCCTGAGGCTCAAGAGACCCTGGACATCAGCACGTGGAAGCCTGGTCTGGTGGTATCACTACTCATGCAGCCATGAGCAGGTGGGATCCCTGCTGCTGCTCAACAAGGAGAAGCATAAAGCTGTTTTGTTCTTGCTGGGCCACTCCTGCCTGCAGAGTGGTGCCCCTTTGAAATTTCCAGAGTCTCCGAGTCTTGAGCCAGCAATACTGGCTGATCTGTCCATCTGGTCCAGGTGATGCTGCTGGAGGCTCATGCAGCCACAGTGTCAGCTGAGGTCACACGTGAGCAGCTTAAATGGGTCCCCATCACATTACAACCTAATAACAATGAGGCTCAAGGTCGGTCCTTGGTGAGGTATGAAAATCATAAAATAGCTTGGATTGGAATGGACCTTTAAAGGTCATCTAGTCCACACACACACCCCCCCCCCTTGCAATGAGCAGGGAAATCTTCAACTAGATCACGTTGCTCAGAGTCCAGTCCTACCTGACTTTGAATGTTTCCAGGGCTGGAGCATCTACCACCTCTCCGGGCAACCTGTTTGAGTGTTTTACCACCCTCATTGTAAAAAATTTATTCCTTGTATCTAGTCAAAATCTAGCCTCTTTTAGCTTAAAACCATTACCCCTTGTTCTATCACTACAGGCCCTGCTAAAATGTTTGTCCCTGTCTTTCTTACAGGTCCCCTGTACATACTGAAAGGCCGCAATAAGGTTGGCTTTCTGGGCTGTGAACATGTACTGTCGGCTCACGCCCGGCTTTTCACCCACCGGCATCCCCAAGCCCTTCTCCTCAGGGCTGTTTTCAATCCCTTCAACCCCCAGCCTGTATTGACACCAGGGGTTACCCCAACCCAGGTGCCAGGACCTTGCACTTGGCCTTGTTGAACCTCATGAGGTTCCCCTGGGCTCACTTCTCAAGCTTGTCCAGGTCCCTCTGGATAGCATCCCCTCCCTCAGAAGAGTCAAGCACACCACAGAGTTTAGTGTTATCCTCAACTTGCTGAGGGTGCACTTGATCCCACTGTCTATGTCAGTGCCATGCCTGTGCTAAGGCTTTCACCCCTGGTGACAGCAGCTCTCCAGCCACACTGCAGTGGAGGAAGAGGGAGCACCGAAGCTAAGCAAGTGCACATAGATTAAAAGATCTGATCCTGCACAGAAAAGGTTTCCAGGCGACATGTCAGTTCACACCACTCAACATGACAATTTCTGATGATTGGGTATATCTGAAATTGCCACATGGTCTACAGAAAACCCAGGAACAGGAGATCTTCTTCCTGCCAAGACACGTGGCTGTCAGCGGTGCCTCCTGCTTGCAGGTGGGGTCAGCCGAGAGGAGATTTGCTGAGATTTGTGGCTCACCCAAACTGAGCAAGCATGGGCTGGTAGGGGAATTTCCGACAATTGGTGCTGGCTCAAGCGTGTAAAGGAAGTTTAAAAACACAAGCCAAGTAAGAACACTGAAACTGGTAGCTGGGAAGCAGCATACAAAGGCAGCTGGCACAGAAGAAACTAAAACTAGAAAAATGATAGTGGAAATGCAAGAAATTACACAAAACTTGCTGGCTGATAGAGGTACAGTCTCATGTCAGCTTTGAGAATCAGCTGCCAGAATACAGAAATCCATTGTAATTGTCCTTCACAGTCCTCTTTGTCCCTTTCCCTCTGGTGTGGGTGGTGTCAACCCCCCCCCCAAAATACAGGGGACTGTAAAGCACAATTGTCCTGGGAATAACTTTGTCAGATGGTTGCTATAATGGAGCAGAGAAATAGGGGGCTCTGGTCCCCTCCACTGCCACCTCACTGGACCATCCCACACATGGTTGCACACATGCTGCTTGGCAGGGACTTTGTGTCCTGTTGAAGCCTCCCGTGCAGCACAGGTGCTGTAAACTGCGCAGAGAACTTGAACGCGTGGGGCTGCAAAGGCATCCAAAATGGACAGTGAGGTTTTTCTTCAAGCAAGTCGCTTTGCTTTGGGAGGGAAAAAAAAAATAAATTCCTGCCTCCTTTTTAGGTGTTGTCATAGCAACTGAGGTGGCATCAGTCTCTGCTGCCTTGAGAGCATTACCTGGGTACAATGTCACGGGTGCAGGAGAGGCCACAGCCAGGGTGACGAGCATTTCCCTTCACAAACATCATGGGAAAGCATCACAATGGAAGAAAAAGGAAAAAAAAACCTTTTTGTCCTCTTTTTTTACCCAGTTTCCAGCAGCAGCACTGGCAGTCATCAAAAGGCTGAGCGGACTTGGGAGTTGGCCAGTTGCATCCATTGAACAGTCCTGCCGGTTTCACTAATCTGGTCTGTGATGCCTTGGTCCCAAAAGACTTTGGCATCCTTGTGGGAGAGCTGGAGCCCTGTGGAAGCTGCTTCAGGAGCCTTGCTATACTGTGCAGCTATCGCCGGGCCCCAGAGGGAACAGCAGGCTGGTGGTGGTATGCCATGCCATGGCTGATGGCACCAGCAGCTCAGCAAGAAGTGGCTGTGACATCTCCTGCCAAGTATCTCAGGAGGGTTCAACAACTGCTTCAAAGTTGGCTTAAGCCACTCCTGCTTAAAAATTGTTATTTTCTTACATATAGTTATCTTTAGCCCATAGGGCTTCCCAGGTGGGGCATGAGGTGGGGCTACCAAAGCCAGTTTCCCTAAAGACCACGTTTCCCAAGTGTGGCCAGGGTGCCTAGCAGCAGCAGCTCATTGGGACACCACTGCGTGTGATGTTGGTGAGTTGGAGGATGGCACAGTGTGGAGTGAACCTTGGCACCTGAAACCCATTTCTAGGGCATTGGCACTGTTCCCAGCGTGCATGCAGCCTTGCTCCTCAGTGTCACCATACATACGTGGTGCTGCTACCCATGTCCTTCAGCAGGCATCAAATCTGCTTGTCATGAGCCTCCCAGGTATTAATAATTCAGAAGGAAAGCAGCACAGGAATAACCATGGCTGTGCAACACTGACATCTAAATTAGCTGAGTTTATTTTATTTTCTCCAAGAAAAGCGTGTGCAGCATTTGTGTTTGGTTCCTGGTTATTAATGGCATATTAAGGCACAGTCATTGCACTCACTTTTCTCCAAGGAACCAGCTGCCAGTGTTGTGCCTGCTGCCTAGGGCACCTGCTCAGCAGTGGAGTCAACGATTTGCCCTGAAAAGGGTCCAGGAGAGTACTGAAAAAAGAATAGAGAGGAAAACCATATGAGTTCAGGGGCCACCTGGCTCTCAGCCGAGAGGTTCAGTCACCACTGCAGCCCCAGGAGCCAGGTGTTTGGTGGGAGGAGGAAAGGTCTCTTTTCCCATGATCACTTTGCCATTGCACCTTTGCAGTAAGGGGAGGGGGGAGACCAGTGGTCCCGCACAGCACTCCTGTGGGAACTGGAGGAAGGCAGTCTGCTGCCCACAGCAAGCAGGGGCTTCCAATGTCCCCAAGAGGATGATGCTCCCCAGTTCTATGCTGTGATCCTCAGCACATGGCCTTTCCCCTGGCTGCTCCCAAAACACCTTTTAAAAACACAAAGACATCTTGCCCCTGGAGAAACAGCCCAAATGGAAGATGAATCCCAGTGTCAGGCACAGGATTATCTATACCAGTTCTGTGTTTCTCTGTAAGAGGGGATGGGCCAGTATCCCAATTATATGAGTTAGCTCACACTCTCCTCCAAGCCCGGGCCTTCCCTCCATCCCCTAGGCAGGTGACCTTATACCACAGAAGGATATCAAATCAGCTAAACAGGACCTTCCCTTTGTGAACCCATGTTGACTGCGCCTGATGATTGCATTATTATTTAGATGCCTTTCAATAGTACCCAGCATGATCTCCTCTGTAATTTTTCAGGAACTGAGGTTAAACTAGCAGGTTTGTAGTTCCCTGGGTCTTCCCTCATGCCCTTTTTGTAGATTGGAATAATGCTGGCCAGCTTCCAGTCAGCAGGGACCTCCCCAGGTTTCCAAGACCTTTGGTAAATGGTCGAGAGGGGTCCTGCCGTAACATCTGCAAGCTCCTGCAGCACTCATTGGTTTCTGATTTGGCTGGCATGGCAATCAATCTGGCACTAACCCAACCCCCTGGTGATGCACTGCCCACCCTTTAACCACAGCAACCATGAGAGTGTTTTTGGAAGCATGTCCAGGTCCAAACCATCACTCCGATAGAGGTGGGCAACAGGTAAGGTCTGCTTCCAGGCACACAGCTCCCAGTGATGCAGGCACATCTCCAAAGCTTCTACACAGAGAGATGCTCTGCTCTCCTTTACTCCCAACTCCTTCTTTTCCAATGAAACTTCTCCCCTCCCAGAAGAGATAATTACCGGGTTCATCAGCAACATATCTGCCATCACACAGCCTGGGGATCTCAAAATGCCAGTCTGCCCACTGGGCCATTAAAGTCAATGGCTGTTCTTAACCTTTAAATATGAATAGAGGGTGCCCTGCATAATGGATTGGGGACTATCCATGGAGACCATCTGCCTGGTGGCTGCATAAATGCTCACGTTGTTCTTTGCAGAAGTTTATTACTTAGAGGCTAATGCTAAAAATACATTGCAAAGGGCCTTATTTAAAAACAAAGGGCTAATGCAAATGTGGCGACACAGAGGCACAAGCTCAAAACCAAGCACCTCCGCCACCCAGGCCGGAGTTAAGCTACAACCAGACAGGCACTAACTTAATTTGAAAGGCAATGACATAATTCTGAATTAGCTTAATAGGACCTGCAATTCATATGGAAAAGCATGAATTTATGTAGTAATTAGCCAGAGCTTTCAGAGTGCTAGGTATCTTTGTGGCAAGAAAATAATTACGTAGCTTGTTAAAGCCAGGTAAAAATGGACCCACTGATGGTATTTTGTGCTTAACACCACTTCCACTAAGTTAGACTCTATTTTTGATTAAACATACAATTCACTAAAATACCGAAGCCAATTAACAAGTTGAAGTTTCCTATTAATCACTTGGACATCATTTCACAAGTGATTAACCCCTCTACACACCAGTCCCTCCCCAAAAGACACCCCCAGAGCTCGATGAGCAGTGAAGTTCTGCGAGCTTTTCATTGATTTCTCCATTGGTTTTGAACTCCACCTGAATCAAGTCTCAAATGACACATCCTGGAGGACGAGTCTGGAAATCGCTTTCCCCTCCTAGATCTCATTACCAGCCAGGAAAGCAGATGTGTCGTCAGAGAAGCTCTTCAAAGCACAGCCAAGATGTTCAAAGTTACCCAGTGACTGCAGATGCACAATGTCAGCCTCTGAAGCAGGTTTGATTTTCTTAAGAGAGCTGCTTGGCAGTAGATAAAGTCCTTTCCAGTACTTAGCTGGCCTGTAATCAAAATGTTGTCTGTCTCAGAAGCCACCTTTGAAAAGCTCTGCCTGATTAGGCTTCAGAGCAACTCCCTGCTTCCCCTGGGATGCCATGCGTGACCACCTCTCGCAGGCATCTTCCTTGCCTGCTTTCCAAAAGCACACCCTCACACACCCTGAGCCACCCCCGATCCAAAACACAGCCAACCCACTTGAAAAGAAGAAACTCCATAAAAGCTGGGAAAGCAGGGGGGGACAACCTAAAAAATCAAACCTGGAACTGAAAATTTTAAGGGGACAAAGAGAAAGGCAGAAGAAATTGGGCTGGATGAAGCAGGACATAATCCCAGAGCCTGCCAGGGGCTGCTCAGGGGCTTGTCAGCCCACGGCAGGCAGCAAATTCCATCATGGATACCTGGGCACATGTCAAAGCAAAAATTATTCAGTCAGAGAAATAGGGATTTTTTGACTACTAGAATTCAGACCTTTTCATTTTGTTTCTGCAAAAACAAGGTCAAAATGAGCTTCTGTAAGGAGATTTTTTTTCTTTTCAAATTAGAAGTGTTTGGGCTTTGTTAAACAGCTACTTAAACTTTTTGTTCACTATAGACAGAAGTGGAAACCAGAAGAGAGCTGTCAGGAAAAAGGTGAAAAAGGTGACAAAAGTCTCACTAACAAGAGCAGAGGAATGATGACAGAAGAACTATTGCATTTATGAATGCTACAGCAAAGCGGTTTTCACATCCTTGGTACCTGAGAAAAGGATATTGTGCAATGCTTGACTAAAAATATGCCTGACTCATCTTCAGATCGCACAAACAAGATTCAAGAGTTGCAGTCCCGCTCAGAGGCACCATCCCGCAGCAAGGTCAGAGATGGTTTTGCACGTTCTCTCCAGTGCAGAGATGCTAAAGCTGATTTGCATCTAAACCTTGTGCATCTAAACAACTCCTACCCAGCCCGTGCAAGAAGAGCCATTAGTGAAAGAACATCTGCAGCATCTTTAACATCATAGCATCTTCTGGCAGCCGGCCAGCCAGCGTGAACACAAATAGTCTGGAGACGGACTATAAGCAACCATGGAACTATAGGGTTTTTTCCAATACTTTGCTTTTTTTGCTTGGCTCGTTCAGGGAAAGCAGGCAGGCTTCTGATTAGCTCTCCTTTCAGAGTTGCACTTGTCAGCAGGGTGTTGCGGTTGAAAGGACTGTTGGTTTAATAGCTCAAATTTTAATTTCTAGGGAAAAAAGAACACACTTTTCTTCAGCACTGACACGAGCATGTATTGTAGCCCCAGTCTGTATTGTAGCCCAAGTCTGACCTAGCAATCATTTCCATTTGGATATTGCAACCATCTCTCTCTTTTACTTGATATTAAAGTATTAACACCTAACCGCTACTAGGTTATGCTACACAGCAAAAATCCCTTAATTACATGCTTAATATTAACCTCAGGCCATGTAATTTTGTGTTTAGTTATGGGCTCCCCAGTTCAGGAAGGATAGGCAACTACTGGCAAGAGTACAGCAGAGGGCTACAAAGATAGGGACTGAAGCATCTCTCTTGTGACGAAAGGCTGAGAGACCTGGGTCTGTTCAGCCTGGAGAAGACTGAGAGGGGATCTTATCAATGCTTACAAATATCGAAAGGGTGGGTGTCAGGAGGATGGGGCCAGACTCTTCTCAGTGATGCCCAGTGACAGGACAAGGGGCAATGGACATAAACTGGAACCCAGGAAGTTTCATCTGAACATTAGGAAAGACTTCTTTACCTTGAGGGTGATGGAGCACTGGGCCAGGCTGCCCAGAGAGGCTGTGGAGTTTCCTTCCCTGGAGACATTAAAAACCCGCTGGGATACCTGTGCCACCTGCTCTGGGTGAACCTGCTTTAGCAGGGGCATTGGACTAGATGATCTTCAGAGGTCCCTTCCAACCCCTACCGTTCTATGATCCTGTGATCATTTGTTGATACTTTATTTTGCATAGAGGACAGGCTTAAGCAGCTACCTGCAGACTTGATGAACATGGGGAAAACTGCTTTCCATGCAACCAATGTCAAACGTTACTCCAACAGCACGTACCTGGTACCTGGAAGGAACAATATACTTTTGGTTTTTAAATTCATGGTTACAACAGTGTGGCCAGCAGGGCCGGCAGCTTTCCCTTTGGCACCTTGAGCTGCTCTGCATCCAGCAGAAACCGAGCTGTCACCTTCCTGTGGTCTTCACCAAGGAACTGCCTTCACCCAGGACCCAGATGGGATGGAGCAGGATCCCATAGGCACTCAGACCACTGAGTTAACCCAGCTGCAACAGTGGGCTCCCAAAAACACTTATGTACATACAAGGCAACATGTCTCAGAATGGGGACACATCGGGCAGGGAGCCAGCCTTGTTCTTCATCCAAATACTTGGTGCTAGGAACTTGTTGCATGGGTTAGACCAAGACAGGCAGTGACAAGAAAAGTAGTCTTTTATTTCAATTAATATTTCTTGGCATTAGGCAGATATTAAATAACACTGGAATGCACAAGACTATTAACATATCGACAGCAAAAGGGAGGAGGTGTAGCCAAATCGAGAACAGCAGTGCGAGTCACGTCACCTCAGGGCACTCAAAAGCCATTTAACGCAGCAACCACCAGAAAGTAGGACTCCACTGAGAAATACAAAATGAGCATGAACTCCATTCAGGTTTTTTGTTAATACAGCAATGTTGGAACGATTGACAGTAAAAATGAACAAATACTTGCATTCAGGAATTAAACAGAGTGAAATATCCACAAACCGCTAGTCATGCATTTCTTTCGGAACAGCAAATTGCTAATGCATAAATATCACAAAAAAACAATCTCCAAGATTTGAATAAATCACAGACGACTAAAAGAAACAAAGCTCGAATTCTATTTTATGCCTTAAATAGATGACCTAAATATTTAAAATTTTACTTCACCATATATATATAATTTATATATATATTAAAAGAAAGTAAAGACCATTAGATAAGTGCAAGCAATTTTCCTCAAAAAGAAAATTGGAACCATGCCCAGGAAAGCTGCTTATTTTTTTATTTATTTTTTTATTTTTCTTTTTTTTTTTTTAACTTTCTACTCTGTTCAGTCCACTTTTTTTTTTATTTTTACATAGTAATTTCTGAAGCAAAATAAATTATCTACCATCTCCTATGTCAGGTAAAAGTCCTACCTAGCATCTTCTTGGGAACTACTATGAACATCACCTTTCTTAGGGACTAAGTGAAGTGGTATCTCACCAGCGATCTGAACTCTTTTTCAGGTGCATGTAAACATACCTTTCGATTAACGTTTAAAATGTGTAGAGTGAATCGTAACATTATGGGGAAGCAGAAACGGAGCTGCCGAAGGAGAGCTGCACTGGTGTTAGTGAGGGGAGCGAGGGTTGGTTCGCTCGGACACACACACACACAATCTGGCAATGGGATCTTATCCGCAAAGTGTGGAGGGATGGTTGAGAAGGCATCCGTTTGCAAGCAAAGCTTGAAGGTCACAAGCCGAGATTCTCTGTGCACACTGTCCGCTTTAATCAGAATTGACTCGCACTACTGGGGTCACACTGTAACAACCGCACGATGGAGGGATCGCTCTTGGCACCTTTGATGAACTCTTCCAGAGACAGTTTACCTGAAAGGGAGGAAAAACAAAATTGAAATATTTTTTAATAGTCAGTTGTTGCCGCCACCACCGCTGTAGCTTAAAAAATCCCCTCTTCACTGAAGCAACACACGTATATTTAATCTATCGCAAAGGCATCAAGGGGAATATACTGCAATGCTCAGCAGCCAAATCCTACTCAAGCCCTTAAGCCCAGATGCATTTTTCTTCTGCAAAACCATCTAACATAATAATTATTTTTTATTTTAAAAGATGGTGCCAAATATAAAAACAACTGTTCTAACATAATTTGGCAGCTTTTTGCCCAGAACCATACTACAGAAATTACATGACACATGAACACAAGGTATGGTACCTGAACACACGTACGCTTTGAAAATGATGCTTATGTTACTACAACATTTTAAACCTAAATATCCCAAATCTCCCCACTTTGCCTCCTTGTTTGTTATGATGTGTAGGGCTGAGCAGTGATGGCTTCTCCTGCACCTACCAGGACCTTTAGTGACAGGACAAGGGGCAACATTTTTAAACTGAAAGAGGGTAGGTTTAGATTGTACATAGGAATAAATTCTTTGCTGTGCAGGTGGTGAGACACTGGCCCAGATTGCCCAGAGGAGCTGTGGCTGCCCCCTCCCTGGCAGTGTTCAGGGTCAGGCTGGATGGGGCTTGGAGCAACCTGGTCTGGTGGGAGGTGTCCCTGCTCATTGCAGAGGGTTTGGACTAGATAGCCTTTAAAGGTCCCTTCCAACCCAAACTATTTTATGATTCTACAAGCCCCTTGCTGTGCCCTGCTGGGTGTACAGGAACAGGACTTGTTTCATGGGGTAGCAAGAAAAGGCAGCTTGGGGAGCCACCTATTGCCATGTGCTGCCCTTGAGTGTTTCTGGTTTATACATCTTCGGTTTAGGCCAGAGGCACTGATTTGGACAGACCCTGTAACAGTCTACAGGTCTGTAAAGGTGATCTCTGGAGGAGCAACCATGAGGAGCAACCACACCAGCATCCCCTGGCTTCAACAGTCCCGTGGCATAGCGTGGCATAGTATGGCAAGGAGGAAAGATCCCATCTGGTCTCTCAGATCTCATCCTGGGGTGACCCAGCCTTCTGGTAGGTTTTTCCCAAGCTCAGGACCAGTCACCTGCACAAACACCATGAGCAACCTCTGCCTTGCCTGCTATCATAATATTCCCCTGCTCCAGCACTCTGAACCATGGTAGAAATAAGCCATAGTGATATGGTCTCTTCTCATAGCAACTGGTCTCTTCTCTTGATCAATGAATGATAGGACAAGAGGGAACGGCCTCAAGTTGCACCGGGGGAAGTTCAGGCTGGATATTAGGAAAAATTTTTTTACGAAAAGGGTGGTCAGGCATTGGAACAGGCTGTCCAGGGAAGTGGTGGAGTCACCGTCCCTGGAGGTTTTCAAAAAATGTTTGGATGTGGCCCTTGGGAACATGGTTTAGTGGCGGACTTGGCAGTCCTGGGTTGATGGTTGGGCTCAATGATCTTGAAGGTCTTTTCCAACCGGAGTGATTCTATGATTAATGCCAAATGAAACAGTTTTCCCTGTGAACCAGAGAAGACAAGCATTTGTGGCATTCCTGACACTGTGTCTGGTGATCTCCCATCTACCTTCTGCTCCCAGCATGACCCACGCTTACTCTCACAAAACACCTAGGGCCATCCTTACCCAACCTGAACTGCTCTGCTCCAGACAGGCAGGACCCATGCACGAACATCTTGCACTTCACTGGGGAAGGGAGGGAGGCACAAGCTCTTTGCACTGGTTTTCACCAGCCCCAGGATGCTTCCAGCCTGCCGTGGGGATGAGGAGAAGACTGAGCTTGGTGGTCAGCACCCAAATCAGGCCAAACAAGGAGGAATGAGCAAACCTTCCTCTTGTAGAAATTACAGAAGCTCAAAAACCTGTGGCACACTTCTGTCCTAATTTCTGGCTTTTAAGCTAATGTTCCCAAACCAAGCATTTTCTTAAGTTTTTCTCAGCCTAAAAAAGAATACTCATAAATATCAGGACATTTATTAGTTTTCTCCTCTACTTGCAATACCTAAAAGCAAAGCACAAATCAAAATCTATTTGCAATGTCCAGCCGTCAGATGGGGAAGAAGAAGCATTTCCAGCCACCAAGAGCACATGTGCTTCCCTGTGTGCAGACTTGTTGCTTGGCACTGCATGGCTTGCAGGGCTGATATTTTACTGGAAATAGGATCACTTTATTTCAGCAGCGAAGTGCAACCGATAGAGGATGTATATAGCAGGTTTAGTGACTGCTACTCTGTTGCACATCTGCATGCACCACTGCTTTCTGTAGAACAAAAATGCTTTAATCACGTCATTTTAGAGCCTTCCACATGTGAAGTCAGGTGATGAAGTGCTAGTTTTGATGAAGTCAAAGGTAAAATACTTGAGGACTTCAGCAAGGCCAACAATTTGTCCCAGGGATTGCAGCAGCAGATGCCAAACACAGCCATAACATTCTCTTAAATAAAAACCTTCCTATACATAAGATCGTATTTTTTGAGGTCTCCCTATCTCAGTGCTAGAATTAAATCTTTGCTCCCACTGAGCACATCAGTAGAATACAGCTCTTGATGTTGACATGGACACCTGCCACCTCAGCCGCTGCCAGGGTAATTCCCAGGGAAAGCTCCACCTTGGCTGGGATGAGAGGAAACACGTCAGCACGCTGATGGGCAGAGGAAATTGCTCAGTTTTGCCCATAGTTTTCAAGTCTAAGGAAATGAACTAGCTCAGATAAAGGGGTTGTGATGGGTATGCTGTCAGATAATTTATCAAGTGGTGCCACAATTGGCTGAGGAGCTGCTACACCCCACCCCCGACACACACCCTGCAACCTAAACAGGGCAGGACCATGTGTGACCATGCGTATACGTACACATGCCATAAACACAAAATAAGCATTATGGACCACGGGGAATTTTTGCTTTCAGATACCAAACTAGTACCCACATTACTGATGACAAACCCAGGACTGCAACCCTATCAAGGGCAATGGGAGCAAAACCTTGTGCCTAGTTCGTGCTACACCCAGAAAAAATAATCCAAAGAAAGACACTGGACTCAGGGGAGTTTCTTTTAGAGAAGGGGATTTACCTGTGAAATGCTGGGGAAGGACTGTTCCCCTCTCATCCCTCCGTCCTCCCAGCAGGGAAAGTCTCTCATGCACTGCCCACCTATTCACCCTGTTTGTTATGGACCAGAGATGCTCACTGAGGACAGACCAGAGGTACCAGTGGGGACATCCCTGCCCTTTACCCCCTCTCCCCAGACACCATTATCTGCTTCGACATTGGGATAGAAAACCTGTATTTTTAGAGTCTATGAAGGGGTGCGAGTGCAGATCCTACCATCATTGTTTGTGTCCATCTGTCTGAAGATCTTGTCTGTTCGCTTCTCAGGAGTGGATTCATCTTCTGGCATTTTCATTACCGATGAAACCATTTTGTAGATTGCCTGAGTATTAAAAAAAGAAAGAAAAAAAAAGATACAGGAAAAACACAACCCAAACAATAAAGCATCAGGGCTGAGAAGAATTATTTAAGCCTGTAGCAATAAAAGGAGGCAGCTGACTCTGGCAGGCAGCTGCAGGATTTTATAAACCAAAACAAACAGGAATTTCTGACTGCAGATTTTTTTATTTTTCTTTCCTGTACTCATTCGCACTTCAAAAGAAGCTCCCACACCACTGGGTCAGTTTAACTGAAAATCAGGGTCTAGATCAATACATGAGCAGGGTTGAGCTAAAATACAAGAGGCAATGGTGTTTAATTCTCTTTTCTGTAACTGGGCTACGCCATCACCTCTTCAATTGGCTCTCAACGTACACTCAGTTACATGAATGTGTGTGAGGTGTTGTACAGGTTACAGGCCAATATGAATACACAGGAATAGGGGTTGGTTTTCTTTGTGGATTGGTAAGGAAATGCATTTTCAGACTTAGAAGAATGTGAATAAAGACAAGACCTCTGTAGGATATCTGCAGTCCTAGCCCTCCCTCTTAAGTTATCCCCACTCAGGTGTGAGAACCAACCGGCACGGCACTGGCTGGATGCACCATGTGCTTGCCAGTGCCCCTGGCAGTGCACTGGAGACACATCTCGGCTGCAGAGCAGATGGCAAGCAGCCCACTGCTGAGGCCAAGCCCTGCCCAGCACATTGGAAGGGGGCACAGGGGACTCTGTCCTGTACGCAACCCCATACAGCCCATGGGCTACCTGTCCCCAGCCTTTGAAAGACAAGGACGTGCTACAGCCTTTCATTCAGGACTCATGTTGACTCAGATTTGAAGTTTCAAAGTATTAACTTTGAGGTTAATCATGTTGGTAATATTTTCATTTAGGGTTTTTTGATCCCACCAACACCACACTAAGAAATCCTCAGGGAGATCCGTGAGATTTTGGCAGTGGGCCAGCTGCACAGCACCCTGTTTGTGTCTCGGGCTCTTTCTTCATTTGCACCTCATAGGTCCCACCATGGTCCTGGTGACCTTTTGAGGACCATGGGCTCTGGAGCCTCCCTGGGGCAGGAGGGACTTAGCTCAGTACATCCCTCACCTCCAGCTCCCGCTGTCTTAGGGTGAAGAGGTTACAGAAACATGAATAAAATATAAACCAGAGACAATGCCTCACCTGCACTATTTCTAGCATTTCCCCACGGCTGATGTACCCGTTGCCATCCAGGTCATACATACTAAACGCCCACTTCAGCTTCTGTTCCAGCTTGCCCCGAGAGGTGACGCTCAGGGCGATGATGAATTCCCTAAAGTCAATCGTCCCATCGCCGTTGGTGTCGAAGGTGCGGAAGACGTGCTCCGCAAACTTCGATGCGTCGCCATAGGGGAAAAAATTAGCGTATATTTTTTTGAACTCTTCCACAGTCAAATGGCCCGTTGGGCAATCTTTTAGGAAGCCCTTGTACCACTCCTGCAGCTCATGGTCTGTGAACTCAGTGTTCTCGCGCAGGTCCTGGAGCACCTCGGGGCGCAGCTTGCTGTTCTGCTTCCCCATCCTCTTCTGGATCCGAGTTCAGCAGCTGCAAAGTGAGAAAGCATCTGTCTGAGCTCCGGCCCCATGTGATGGAGAGGGGCTGGGGGCAGGCAGAGCCCTGCGGGAAACACAGACCCTGCCCGGGGCAAGGGGAAAAAAGGAGAAAAAGGACACTGTAAATCACTGGGAAAATATCTCATTCCATCTGGCCTCTTTTCCTGTCCTCTAGGCTCTTTCAGCCACTAGTATGCCACAGAAGGACAAGGGAAGGCAGTTTAGGAGGAACTATTTGGGAAATATTAACCCTTATTATTAATCCTTATTATTTGGGAAAAAATAATCCCCATTATTTAATTTCTCTGCTACAATCCCACTCCTCTATCATATGGCTTGTGATTCCCAGAGCTGGATCCCAACTCTTGACCCACCCCAACAGGCTGATCTGCTGCAATGACCGAGTGGGCAGGGACAGCAGCGGCGATGAAAAGTAAAATCCATCTACTAAAAAGTGAAAATAAGCAGGGATGAAGCAAGGGGCAGAAAGGACAGGTGGCGTCCTGCCAGCCACATTCGCATGGTCCAGATGCTCTTTGAAACCCCTCGGTTTATGGAGCATCTCCTGCCTCCTCCTGTGACAGCAGCACCACCACAAGGGACTTTATCCTTCCCAGAAGATTGCCACCCTCTGCCACTCCGGCCAAGCAGAGAGAAGAGCTTTTTAAAGCAAAATGTTTGGCAAAGAAACTCCTTCCAGGTTTATTTGGGTTTATACTTTTATATAAGCTTACTCAGCAAGTTCAATATTCCCCCATGTGAGCAAAAGGGCATTTCAACCTCAGGATTTTATCAGGATTTCAGGAGGGGGCTGGGTTTGTCCCCTCCTTCAACAGTGCCCGTGATGCACAAGCGATTGCGCAGGTGAGACAGCACAGCAACAGGAAAGCTCTTTCAACAACACAAAAGATGGTCATTCTGCACTTAGGAAACAACAGGAAAAAAAGATACCGTGACATATTTTTGGCTTTTATCTCTTTCAGCCTTTCATGGCTTCCCAGTAATACCAAACCAAGTTGCCAAGCACAAGGTTGAGGTGCACCTCCACCGCTGGACTCAAGAGGTTTATTGACCAGCTTTGCCCTAAGTCACATCCAAACCTCTGAGACTGGGCCGGCACAAATGACATTTCTCTGCACAGCCTGTTAGGCCCATTAGGCTCACTCACAGCCAGTGCAGAAGGCAAGCTAGGAACAGGCCAATACCACGTGGCTACTCAGAAACTGCCAGAGCTGAGCAACAAAGTGTGCAGAGACCAAGAAAAATATAACAGCGGCTAAGCACTTCCCAGAGAGTAAAAATCTCAGGCATGCATAAGAACCTAAAAAAAAAGTTAAAGGTCAGCAAAAAATAAGTTGCTCTACAGCAGAGATTTTCAACAGCTGAATTTAAGCTTGTTTTATTTGTTTTACACTTAATTCTCTGTGTTGCCTCAGCAATGTAAAAAATCCACATCCTGCTCTGTGGCTAAATGCTCAGAGACAAAAACCAGCCAGCTGCACATCAGTTCAATGCACTGGGCTTAACGGAAAACTGCATTATCATTAGCACTTCTGTTTTCTAGAAAAGCTGCCCATATTTCAGCTCCATAGCTTTATTTTTGTCCTTTATATTATCCGGGCCCCTGACATACCTCTGCTCGCAGGGATGCTACAGCTCCCAGTCCTTGCCAGCATCATCCCTAGGAGAGCACTGGGCTGCCCTCCAGTTAAATCACTAACTCCCAGCTGCTCCTGCTGCCTTTTCATCTTTAAATCTCCCCTGATCCAGATACTCATTCTTGCAGTGCTGAAGGCAGAAAACACAACATTCTACTCTGCTGCACTCAATTCGCAGAAAACAGTGGCTTGGAGCAAATAACAGCTCGACTGTGATCCTTTTTTTTCACAGCAGAAATTGTAACACTATGTCTCTGTCCTTGGGCAGGGAGGTGCCTTTGGGTTCCATCCTTCAGTGAATCCCCTTGGCTTCATAATGTCCAATCCAAAAGCAGTCCCTGCCTCGCTGGCAGCTGTCTCAGACTTCCTTGGGAGAGGGGCAGGAGGAGCAAGAGAGCCCACTTAATGCAGGAGCTGGACTTTAAGCAAAAATAAACTCAGCTTTCATCACACAAAGGATTGGAGAATGCATGCTAAAACTTCCAACTGGCAGTTAAAAGAGATCTGAAAAGGTTGAATGCCGTTTCTCCCTCTTCCTATAATACCTTTATTATTCCTGTTCCCTTAAAAACAGAAGCCCCTAGAGGTAAGATGTTAACTTCATTTATTAGATTTCACTAGTTCTACTAGCAATAAGATATATTCTGTTATTTGGACGGATGGTCATTTAGTACCAGCTTCAAAAGCTTTATGATCAAGTAGTCTCTGCATTCAACAAATTACAGGTTATTTCAACCTTTCCTTCCTCTTTTACATCCTTTTATGTCAGAAAAGTAACGTACAATGCTCTAAACACAACCCTTTTTTGCATAGGAACTTTCTGAAATGCTTCATAATGTGTTCAACCCAAATGTAACCCTGCAGTTGTTGTAACCAATTTGTTACAAATAATTAAATAACCAACATTAACATTAATTTATTAAAGCTCATCTAAAAAAGCCAGCTTCGTTGTGCATTGTGTTGCAGGTAGCTCCTCCAAAATGAAATGACTAAATATCTCATTAATCATGACAGCAACCCCTGCTGCTGACATCCAACTGACATTTCATTTGATTGCTATAAAATGCTTTCATCAAATCACTTTTCAGAGGCTTGGCAGCTGATTTAGCCACAAGACCACTTGGAGGATGGCTGCTAATGGAAATCACAGGGACTGGGGCTGGGATGCTCAGGTCAATCCTGTGATTAGGGCTGTGGGTTGTGTTTGGGGTTTTTTTGTTGTTTTTTTTTTTTATCAAGCCTGTACCAGGCAAGTCACTTGCTGTGGTGGATGTAAAAGGCAAGGGAGGAGAAACATCTTTGCATCAAACACTGCTCCGGGCAGTCAGCAGAGACATAATGGCAATACAGCCTGCCTGTCCCTCCCTTCCCACCAGGCCAGGGTGAAATCCAGGGAAGCAATGCCACACATATTGCAGCGAGGCCTGTCCCTGCTCAGCTTGATGAGCAAAAGCCCTCAGAGCATCCAGCACTATGGTGGCAGTAACAAAAATAATCACAGGAATGCCCTTGAGATGATCAGACAAGGAAAAGCTTGGAAGTATAATTGCAGACCAGTAGACTTCACAAGTACGTCATTGCTCATGAAAGCAATGCTTAGTCAGGTGAGGTTCAAACAGGGGGAAACGCAGGTGTGCTTTTGTTCCAGTTTCACACCAAAATTTTTGTTGAAATATTGCAGCGCTGCTGCCTGCCTGCAATAAGCTACATCCAGCAAGGCTAGAAACTGAGGTGCCAGAGAACTCCTACCTGAATATATCCTCTGTCCTTCTAGGCTCACCGAAAATCAGCAATAATGTCATAGCAAAAGCCTAGCAATGAGAAAAAAGGTCATTTACAGAGGCCGAGACGCACACCAGTTATGCAGCACTACGGTGAGTAACTGTAGCTAACTCTGGAACGGCCGAAGTAGCAGTTCTGTGTTTTTACCAATAGATGGACTGGTTGTCAGCATCCACACACTGAAGTATTTATAATACTTGTAATAAAGCTCAGTGCATCCTCCTTTTACGTGAACTCTCCATCAGCCACCAGTTACTGAGGGTAGAAGTGTTCTCTGAGCACGTAACCCAGAAAGCCGGAGACCAACGTGGCTTTTTCACTGCAAACCTTCTGAAGGCAAAAAACCCTTGAACTGAATCCCTGATGGGATCCTCTTAGTGCATCAGTTACGGCTGAAAAAAGAAGAATGACTCCTTAGAGAAGTACTTTCTTGTACAAACCCCCTTGGTGACCGATTTAGTGTTAACAAAAAGAGGAAAATTGATGAAATGACTGCCTGTAGGACAGAGGTGTCCTCCAGCAGAGAAAGACAGTGCACAGAGAAATAGAATAAATACTCTTTATATCATCTGAGCCATCTGCTTTGCAGGGGGAAATCCAGCACCATTTCTCTTGCAGTGCTCACTTATAAAACAGAACAAGAGTGTCTGAGATCTGTTATGGTCCTGAAGCTGTAGCACAGTGCCTCTGGGCCTGCAGGAGGCCAAAGCAAATGAACAGTGTAAGCCAGGCAGCTAATACTGCTCTAAGTTGGTCTGAAATGTAACAACCATTCCCACAAAGGTGGAAGATTTTTTTATTGAAACACCTAAAGTGTCAGATCTGTCATTGATGCCTTCTGCCTTGGGGTGTGGAAGAAGAGACAAAAGGATTTAGCCCATAGGGACCTTATGAGCACCGTGTTAAGAAAGGCTTTGCTTGGAAACACTATTTTACAGTGATGGTGGTCAAACACTAGCATAGGTTGCCCAGAGAAACTGTGAAGTCTCTGTCCTTGGAGACACTGAAAACGCCAACTAGTCTTAGGCAATCTGCTCTAGCCTGACCCTGCTTGAGTAGGGAAGGTGGACTGGATGATTTCAAGAGGTCCCTGCCAACCTCAACCGGGCTGAGAGAGTTGGGGTTGTTCAGCCTAGAGAAGAGAAGGCTCTGGGGAGACCTTAGAGCAGCCTTCCAGTACCTGAGGGTGCTTCAGGAAAGCTGGAGAGGGACGTTTTTGAAAGGGCATGTAGTGGTAAGACAAGGGGGTTCACTTTCAAACTGAAAGAGGGCAGATTTAGATTGGATATTAAGCAGAAATTATTTGCAGTGAGGGTGGTGAGACACTGGCACAGGTTGCCCAGAGAAGCTGTGGCTGTCCCCTCCCTGGCAGTGTTCAAGGACAGGTTGGGATGGGGCTTGGAGCAACCTGGTCTGGTGGAAGGTGTCCCTGCCCATGGCACGGGGTTGGAATTAGATGATCTTTAAGGTCCCTTCCAACCCAAACAATTCTATTCTAGGATTCATTCTGTGAATTAGCCTCAATATCCTTTTTCCTATGGCCCGGTGAAGATGAGAGTCATGAGGAGGTCCTGCTCCCTGGGGCAATTCAGCAACCGTGGTGCCTTTTTCTGAGGCTGTATTTTTTAAAGTTTGATCCTTTTATTACAAAAACCCCAAAACAACCCAACATAAAAACCCACAAGTAGTCCAAATAAAAGCCTCAGTCATTAAACATGTGCTGCCATGCTTTAGGAACACATCCTTAAGGAAAAATGTTCTGGTAGCACCAGCACTCACCGACTCAGTCAAGGGACAGATGTATTTAAGAAGACTTCAGCTCCTGCGTGCCAAGCTGCAAGAGGGAGACGGGTTCTCAGGCACCCCAGCTAGCAACAAATGCCTAGAGGTAAGAAAAGATCATTTAGCAAATAGTCTGCAAAATGGGATTCTAACGACATCCTCTGGACCATGCTCTGCTCAGGGTCAGTCAACGGGTCTGACCTGAACTGGGAGGGGAAACATGCAATTACACAGGCTTGGGACAGATAATGGACTCGGGAGGAAAGAGCAGATTTTGTTACGTGTTTTAATGCCAGTATCCTAAGCAACAAGTGTTGCAACAGAGAAGGCATGGGATATACAAATACGTTGCTATAGATATCTGGTCCTTCCTGGTGAACTTCTTTCCTGCCCTGGGGCAAGAGCAGCGCCAACGCTCACGCACCAGCTACTGCAGCACCCGCTTCGCCTTCCCAAGGTGTAGACTCGGGGCCAAAACTAACACCTCTTGATAAAGTTTGAAGGATAAAAAGAAATACCTCCACCTCTTGAAAAGTTAGTAATAGAACCAGCAAAACAAAAGAGACACCTCAATCAGTGACACCGTGGAAAATTCAAACCCTGCAGGAATGCTGCAGGGTTTGAGATGCAAAATGCTGGTGTCAAGAGGAGCTGAAGCTCCTTCCTCTGCTGCCTTCGGGGAAACAGAAAGAGAAATGAAACCTGACAGGCGAAGAACAAACCATACTAAATAAATAAATGGGCTTTTTAAGTTTTTCACTTTCAATGACTAATCATGCTTTTATGTAAATAAGTAACATTGCTTACTTGTCACTTATTTTCAACTTTTATCCTTTTCAGAGGCTTACTAGAAGCAGTGGGTGAAGGGGAAGGACAGCCACCTCTATCAATCACCCACATTTTCAGCTCCAGAAAACCCAGTAATAATTCAGGTCTGTACATGAACACCCTTCCAAAAGGTGCAGTGCATTGGTAACAGACCTCAAGCCACCTTGCTTTGTAAGTTTATCCATAAACATGTACCCAGGAACTATGTGGTCTTGAAAACCCAATCCCATGTCTGGGATGAAAACCCATTACAAATAACCACCTCTCCTCAGCTCACCAAAGAAAGAAATAATTACAAAGCTTCTAAGCCTGCAAGTAGCTATGTGAGAGGAATATTTTCAAGGTGGCACATTAATTTCATGGAGTCAGCTGAAAGGGCTGAAACCTAAGAAATTTACCTGTAGGCCTCTGAATTGCTCATGTCAACTGAAGCCACTTTACTTGGGCATGCTGGTACCCGCTGTGCCTGGCGACACTGACCCCTGTCACCAGGAGATGAGAGTTCGCCACTCAGGGCACAGTTACAAATTTACAGCAAAGAAACAAAAGAACCACAAAACACTCCCAAACATTCATAAATTGCAGCTAGTGAGGAAAAACTGAGACCTGCATTGGGACCAGAAAAGTGGGAGTTCCTCCAGGAGCTCTCTGTAATGTTCTCCAGCTCAGGGAGGAGAGCTTATTATTGTAAAGGGCAAATATTCCCAATGCAGTAAGAAAAGCACAGAAATATTTCAAGTAAATTAGGAAATTGGGTTAATTTGGGTGAGAGTATATTGGGCAAAAATGCAGCTTGTGATTGGAGACAGGAAAAGAAAAATCCTGAGTGGATTTTCCACCTCCTCCCTTTGCCCTTTCCTTTCCTTTTTTTTTTTTTAAAACAAAACCAAGGGAGAAGCAGCCAGACCTATTTTGTCTTCAGACACTGTGCAAAGTTGGCAAAGCTTAAAAAAAATAATTACAGCTTGTTTACACATTATTACAGAACAAGGAAAACATGTCAGCACAATGTCTTAGCGGACAAGGCCTTTTTCTGAGAAGGTTGGGTTGCACAAGGAAAAGCCCACGTCATGTTCACTGAAGACACTCCTGTGACATATAACTTTAAATAAAGCTCTGTGAGTGCAGGCCTGCAGGACAGGGAAAGGTGCCTGATACGAACTGGGAAATCAGAGAGAACATTGCAATCTTTTAGAAAAAGGGAAGAAAAGTGACAAAAGTCAGTAAAAGGCATTTTAATTTTAATATAATTAAAATCACAGAATTGGCACACTCGGGCTGTTTTGTCATTGGATTTTAGAAGTTTTATACAATGCATTTATTTAATTGATGAAGGTAAATCACAAATTAATTCTCAAAAGAATAATCAGAGTCCCCAGAAAAAGGAAGCTGGATTAAATTTCGGAAGAATTAGGCAAAATATGGCAGTATCAAGAGCCAGCCAGCAGCACCCGTAGCATCAGAGCTATTCATGTGGAGAAGATGGAGAGTTTGGGGACAATGACACTTACTAAAGAGACAGTGACAGATGATAATCAGCCCTCAGAGGCCGGTCTGCAAGATCATCCTCACCACTAATGATGCCTAAATGAAAAAAACCCAAGAGATCTCACATCCTTCCCTTGTCCAGCTGCAGCTACTGGGCTGAGATACAGGGGTTGGAGGAATCAAGGGGATTTCAGGGTAGCTAATTTGAAACAGGGAAGTGTTGGATTTGTTTTAAGAGTGGAAAGAAACCTTTTATTTTTATTTTTTTTTTAAAAAAAAGCATTACTTAGCAGAGGTATGCTACTAAAAAGATGTTAAAAAATGTGGTTTTGAAGATACATCAACTTTAACAAAACCTTTAACAAAATTTCAACCAACATTTCTTTAGATGCTTAGTTAAAAATACTGAAACAGTGAGGGGGAAAAAAAATCAGCCAAAAGAGAAAGACTGCGACTAACATTTTCATCCACCAAATACACAGCTACTGATAAGAATTTCTTCTACTACCCACGTTTTTGTTCCAAAAAATCTCAAATCTAATATAAATGCACCCATTTATTTTACTAATCTAGCTTTCTAAACAAGCTTTAAGCCATTGTTTAACTTCCTTATAAAAATACACTCCACTAAACCAAAATTCTTCTCAAAACACTGTTCTCTTTCCCCTTCAGCAGCAACCACTAATGATAGTAATCTAATAGTTGCATACCTTCATTTCCCTGCTTTTTGAATGAAAAAAATGCTGAAGTTATAAACCTAAAGGCAAACCTAGGGTTTTAACTTTTTTTTGTTGGTGGTGTTGCAAAGGTGTAAAAACCCTCACAAATAAAAATTCTGAAAAGTAACTACAAGAGAACAGCATCCCACCCCTAAGGAAGGAACCTGGTTCTGCAGGGTGCAGCAATTCAAGCAGCAGAAGACCCAATCTTCTGCTGGTAGGAATCAGCCCAAGCTCTGTTCTGGCTGAGGACTCAAGTCTTGGTGCAGGTCACTGTACCAAATTCACAGGGATTTTGTAAAATTTATTTTTAAAACCAAGGAGCCAAAAGTGCAGAGACTACTATGACGCACAGGAAAGCCATGTCCCCAGCACACACAGAATCATCACAGAATCACAGGTTGCTCCAAGCCCCATCCCAACCTGGCCTTGAACACTGCCAGGGAGGGGGCAGCCACAGCTCCTCTGGGCAACCTGTGCCAGTGTCTCACCACCCTCACAGCAAAGAATTTCTTCCTAAAATCCAGTCTAAATCTCCCCTCAGCTTGAAACTGTTCCCCCTTCTTCTATCACTCCATGCCCTTGTAAAAAGTCCATCTCCAGCTTTCCTGTAGGCCTTTCAGGTACTGGAAGGCTGCTCTAAGGTCTCCCCAGAGCCTTCTCTTCTCCAGGCTGAACAACCCCAACTCTCTCAGCCTGTCTTTGTAGGAAAGGTGCTCCAGCCCCCTGATCATCTTCACGGCCCTCCTCTGGACTCGCTCCAACAGCTCCATGTTCTCCTTATGTTGGGGACTCCAGTACTGAACACAGCACTCCAGGTGGGCTCTTATGGGAGTGGAGTAGAGGGTGAGAATCCCCTCCCTCAACCTGCTGGTCACACTTCTTTTGAGGCAGACTTGGACACATCCTGGACAAGAGCATCACATGAGGAACATGATGTGCAGTTCATGCTCAGGTTAGCATCAGAGCAACCACAAGCCTTCATGCATTGAGAACGTAAAGCCAAACATCTTGTATTGAATTATAGCAGTCTATGCTGGGATGCAGGCACCCATCTGGGACAATATCCCATTGTCTGCCCACGCCAAGACATGCCCAGGCTGGTGGCTCCCCACAGACAACATGGGTGAGGGCACATGCAGGTGTTTGCTCAAGGCAGTGCCTTGGTGGTGTGAACTTCAGACCGGACATCCACAGGCATGAGTGGGGCGTTGGCGTTCCTGTTAGTTGGATCCTAAACACAGAGTGCCATTTTCTATACCCATTGCAGAGGTGAGAAGGACATCCTTCCTTGATCAGCAGTGATATGACACACCATCCCTCTGGCCATGCATGATCCTCCGTGATACAAGTAATACCCCCTCTCAGCCCTTAACTTCAGGTCCCTTCATTAAAAATTAAGGAAGATCGCCAGAAAACAGGATACATTGTATTATTTTGCAGCTAGTTCCTATAAAATCAGTACAAAAATGGGCAACACCCCTTTGCTGAGCCATCAGGTACTGCATATGCTGGACTCTCCCAGCGTCTGTGTCCCAGCAAGCAGAGGCTGAGGCAGCAGCAGTGCAGGACACCTCCAGGCCCACCCCATGCACTAGGTAGCTGTAACTTTCATTAATCCTGAACACTCAACAGTATGATTTGCTTTTAAGCGTGTTCACTACAAAGTATGCAGAAAAACAATATGGCTGTCTCAGAGAAAGGGAGTGCTCCAATCCAGAGGACACTACCCTCCAGGCATATGATGGCATTTTTAGGGGCACCAAGAACAGCCCTATGAAAATCCTCTCTCTCCTCTGGCATTTCTGCATGGCATTCAACACTCGAATGCAAATCACCTTGGAAGCAAACCATGCAACCCGTGCTCTAGACATCACTTTTTTCATTAATACCCACCATGGGGCTCCAGCCTCAGCAATATCCACACCAAATGTGCTTTTCCGAGCGCTTCAGGTGAGGGCTGCCTGGAGCCGAGTCTCTGCCAGCAGCCTGGGTTAGACACCAAATGGAAAATCAAATCACGCTGAATTTTATATTTATACCTCAGTGATGCCAGTAGTGGCCAAATGAGTGTATTTTCCTCCCTAACTGGGTATGCTAACAGGAAAGAGACATGAAGCAGGAAGCACCCCAACAGGCATGAGATGAGAAGAGCTGACCTCCACCTGAGACCACACACATGGGGCACATCCTGCCCCACCACCTCAGTGTCTTCATCTGGTCTCAACTGGAAAGGTCTCAACTGGAAAAACAGGAAATGAGTGTCTTCTCTCAACAGCGATGTTGAAGCTGGACATTCATGGGGGGAGAAGGGGATGAGGGGAAAAACCTACTCCTAATAACACCTTAAGGTCTCTCTTTCAGATGGCACCATCCTCATGAACTTTATTTTTAGCAAAGGCAAAGAAACCCCCATGTAATCAGTAAGGTTTTAACATATCACACCATGGACAGATAAGATCTTCTGGCCATGACAGGATACTGACCTCAGACACTTCTTGGTATTTTCATTTATTACTCTGGTCTCTGAAGAAATGCTAAGCTATACTCTATACCAACTCAGCTCCACTTCTAACAGGGCTACAGAAAATCCTACAAAACCCAACGCTTTCACCAACTTTTGCATCTTTCACAAACCAAGATCCACGCTGGCCACCAGGCTGTCAGGTTTTTTTAAACTTCCCTTCCCCAAGGATGACATATCTATTTTCATGGAAACTTTCAGCAACTTTTCTGCCCAAGGAGAAGGTTTCCTGTGTGAGAAACCATGTCAACAAGACCTTTCTGTAAGCGCAACATTTGCGTAACATCAACACAATAATTTATCATTTATTTTTTCCTCCTGAGAGGAACAGGAAAAAATGTTTAAAGAAGGTGGCAGTGCTTAAAAGGAGGGCTACACTGGTGGAGGAGGGTGCACTAGTTGAAAGTTTCTGAAGTGGTGCCTTCTCCTGGGGTGTGCAGATATCATCACTCAGCTCACAACAGCAAGGCCACTTCCCTTTACCTTGAAGCGGGCTAATAGCTTTTTGTTGGCAGTATGTATGTTGGAAAGGGAAGACTATTGAATGTACCACCTTCAGGGTCAGGGGAGTCTAAAACTGATGTAGATGTTTGGAGCCACACTGGCACCAGGGAAGAGGTTTCTGCCAGAGGAAGGTGAAGCTTCTTCTGCTCAGCTGAAGGCAATCTGGAACATGAAGGCATCAGGTAGATTCTCCAGCTGATGCTCTGCCCTGCCTGAGCCTCCAATTCAGTCTCTTCCTGCTCCATTCTGCAAATATAGGCACAATGCTGCTAGACTTTCTGGAGATACATGCAGCACAACAGAAACAGTCCCACATTCCCCCCTGCTCTGAAGAGAGTAGGCATCTTAAAAGCATTTCAGGCCCTCACATTCTTGTGGTGGTTTTTTTTAGCTTCTTGACCCTCCACCGCAGAGATCATGACCTGTCAGACTTATTTTGAGACCTCCCTTAAGTTTCTCAAGTAAAACACAGCAGCAAGCATCAATCAGGCTCCCAAAGGAAGGCTGACCCCTGTATTTCCTCTCTGCAACACCAACATCTCCACTGAGTGGGGGTGATGGGGCAGGGTGGACAGACAGGCATTTATGTATCCCACAGCCCAGCCCAGGACAACGCTCTTTGGAATTTTGGTGATGAAACCTTCTGCTTTGGAAACAGAGCCACAGCTGAGGATGACCCTGTTGAACAACGGCGCATCGCTCCGGCATGCTGGGTTTTGGAGCAACTCCAAGCAGGGTGGGACTGTAAGGAAGTAGACAAAAGCTTTGGATAGAGATCTACAGGGAGGAAGTGCTTCCTACTTCCTATACTCCACAGAAAGGATGAGGGCTTTAAATAACCCTCCTCCCGAGCCCTGCTGAAGACCAAAAGGGTTGCCGCTGGAAAAAAGTCCTATCTGGCTGGGACCTGGCTGAAGGCTGCTGGGGGTCTCCTACGGGATGTGGCCATCCCACTGCAGTTCCCACCACCTTGGTGGGGAGGGCTGGGCTGCCCACAGTCCCATTGTGACCAGCACCATCCAGATAAAAAAGCCTGTGGAAAGCCAAAAGTGCAGAGCTGGACTTGCCCCCCGAGAACATCCTTTGCTGAAAAAGGAAAATCAAGAAGCTACATTTACACTTTGCAATGCCATCTCGACATCATGCTATTTCTCAGCCTCATTTACCTTTTAGCCCTTTCTCATATGGCCTATAGGGCTGCAGCAACCCTTTTATTCTCACGGACTGAGACACTCAATCTGCTCTATCCATTCCTCCCAGCTTCCTCCCTCCCTCCCCACCTCTGCAGCCACACCAGACCTTCTCCCCTTGCCTCCCTCCTGCCTCTTGCATGCTCCCACATGTAGACCATGATCATTGGAGCCAAGACAACCTGTAGGTTGGGCAACAGTACTGATAAGCAAATAACTGGCACTGACCCAAAAAACCCCCACTCCTAATGAATATTGATGGAATATTTACTTTTCTTGGATGTAACAGAATCAGACCCTAAATAGAGCAATACATATTTGCAGACCACCCACATCTCTCCTCTGTACAGTACTGCATATCAGTTACCTAATCTGTCCATTTCCCTGTACATTTTATGCTGTCATACCTCTCACCTGCCCTGTTCTCTGCCCTGAGCATCAACCCACAGGAGGAAGCCTGTTTGTCATTTTTCAACCCATCCTTAGTGTGCTGGAGCATGCATTGCTATTAGCCCAATAGCTGTGACAAAGTTGCTTAAATCTACATCTCATATATTTTCAATGGGCTGGAAGATTTAATAATGGAAAATAAGGGAGAGAAGGAAGGAAACCACAGATTTGGAAAATACCAGGCTAGACAGACCAAGAAGTAATGCAGTAAAAACATACTCCAAATGGTATTCTCAAAACAAAACCAAAGATACAGGCAGGTAGGAAAGAACCGAGTTGTGCACACATTTCTGCTACAGTCTCTGGTAAGAAATGGCTTGGCTTTGAAATGGGATTGAATAAACAAACTTCACCTTCCTGGAGGAAAAAATTAGTTCATAAATGGCTTTGCACAAAGCAATTACCCACTAGTTTAGAACAGACGTCTGTGGTTATGACCTGCCAAGATAGCCATCGAAACTGTGCTTGGTCCCAAACTGGGAGAGATAAAGTTATCAGCTCCTCCCCGGGTTTACAAGGCAGTTAAAAGAGTCAAAACCATTTCTCACCACAATCATCTGCCAGGTTCTGGGTTCACCAGACAACAAAATGCACTCAGTAAATGGACTATTGTTATAAAACTCCTGGGTTACCTCTACTAATTCCTATAACAGCAATACAGTGAGCACTCAGCTGAGAAGCAGCTTTGGGCTGAAATCAGACAAAGTGCAGCAAGAAACAGCCCATGGTGACACTGAGTTCGCAGCCAGGAGTGAGGGACAGACCTGCCCAGGTGCCAGCCCTGAGAGGCAGCATATCCACCACAGGCATCCACTGAAGCAGAGAAGCTGAGTGCCACCACCCCTGCAATTTCAGTTCAGCTATTACAGGTTATTTCTCTTGTCCTTGCTGCTTCCAAACCGTCAGAGTGTCCTGTAAGCTTCCGTTACTCAGCTTTGTCCTAATGGCTTCCGTACAGAGCTATGCCAGGGTGGATGTATCTCAAAGCACTCACACTTTAATGCAGTCAATACTCATTATTTTCAATACTCCTAAAGATGAGCTACTCCTCTTGGAAATAGAGTCACGCTGAGGGCCTTAAAGCACCACACAGATGCATGTTTGTATGTTCAGATAAGCGTTAGAGGAGCTCACAACCAACATCTCATCTGACACACTGGGGTGCAAGTGGCACTGGAAAGCCCTGGCTCTCCCCTCATGGCAGGTTCTTCCTGCTTCTTTTTAAGACAAAACAACCACTTGTGCATAAACCCAGGCAAGCTGCACCCCTCCTCATACCATGGACAAGATGAAACTAATGGCGCTGGCAATTCCCCTCACTGTGCTGAGCTAACACAGGGGATTCAACAGGGGAGGGGGCCACCCAGGTCACCAGGTTTGGCCCCTGGTATGGCAGATGTAGCATCACTCATTGACTTTCTCCTCAAGCTTCATCCCAAAAGTCAGCCAGGCTTTGCTTCCATCATCCCAGTCACAGGCCTGCTTCCTCCAACAGATCAAAATCATCTCCTAACTTTCAGTCCAAATGTGTTCAGTGCTGGTTACAGCATTCACTCTGGTTCCAGCATAATCTTTTCTAGAACTTGTGCTCTGCTACACACACATATAGAGCCATCACTCTCACATCAGCCTTGGCTTTCCTGGCTTAACTGAGCAGGCTCTTCTCCCTCTGACATACGTTTTCCCTTACCCAGGTTGTAGAAATCCTCCTCTGCACCTAGTGCCTGCACCTGCAGCCTCCTGACTCCTCGCCACTGGGACCACACTGCACCATTCTGGACGAGGTCTTGCCTGCACCTGCACAGTGACGCTGCGTTTCCTTATCTGCCCTGGGAACACAGCCAAGAAAGGGATTTGTCTTTTCACCTTAGTGCCTTGGGTCAATCTGTGTTCAGCTCTGCCCAGGTTCTTCTTTGCACTTCCAGACGAGCGGCTTCACTCACCCTTCAGAGACCAACTCCCCCTGCATGTCTTGCCTTTTATGTGACTTCCATCCCCAGGATGGTTTTCTCAGAATCACGTCCTGATCTTTCACATTAATGACAAACAGCAATGTCATGGCATCAGATATCTGAATCTGTGCACTCCTAAATGAGGAGCTTCAAAACCCATCTGCTGATAAGGTCTAATGGAAGAGATGTGAAGCTCAGTGGAAAAACAACATTAAGAAATAAGTGATCCAAGATGTTTCTGGAACATCTCCACATGTAAAACCTAGTCGTGCACATCACACAGGGATTTTCCAGTCGTGTCAGGCAACCGAGGAGGACCACTTCTACCTCCCATCCAGTGGAGAGCAGGGAATAGCGGGGTATTTGTTTCATAAACAAAACAGTGGGCTTGTACAAAACCAACCAATCAAACAAATCTAACCACAGCCTTAACTAGGGGAGACCACAATCGCTCTCTATTTGCTATTCAATAAGATCTGTGTACTAGAAAACATTTGCAGCAAGTGCAGCTTCTCACACACATATATTTGTATTTTATCCATAATCCAGCTGTTGAGGTTTTTTTTCCTCCTAAAAGGAGAGATTCAGATCTGGCATGTCAGAGGAGCTGCTGTAATAAACAGAAAGGCCACTAGGCAGTTTGCTCTGAAAATAAAAATATTTCCCCTTTACTAGAGCAGTGAGAAAGGTGACTGAAAATAACCCTGAATGCTTCGAGCAGGTTACAGTCCCCTTGGAGCATGGGGTCCTCAGGATCTGCCATAGGGGCAGGGGAAGCAGTTCAGCAAAGACGTGTTCATGCACGCTTACAGACACATGGTGCTTGCAGTAAATTAAAGATTTGCCACAGAGAAAAGCACCTTTTCTTTTTGACATCAAGAGAAGCATGCCCTTTGCTGCTTTACCCCTGGGTGGGACCACAGCACTCCAGCACAACTCCTGCTCTAGCTTCAAGCAGCTCTGTGTGGCACCGCCAGGCACCTGGGATTGGGTCACCGTGCAACCAAACGGATGGGGAGAAACGATGCAAAAATACTGCAAGTTTGATCATTTGCCCAAACTTTGGCCCAGACCATAATGGCACTTGGATGTACGGTGGGGTGCACAGGTAGCTCTGGCCAGGCACAAGCCTGCTCAGCCAGGCGCTCGCTCCAATGGCCCATCACTGCTGACACGAGTCATGGAAAAGCTTCAAACCCCTGCATGTCTCGGCACGCCACTGAATAACATTTGTGTATGCACAGATCCCCCAGATCTACTTTTCTGATAAAAAGTGACTGTTTCTTGACCGAAACTGCTCTTCCCTGCAGAGAGGGGAGCTGCAACAGCAGGTTTATCCAGGCTGCACCATGAAGCCACGGGGGCTGCCAGGAGCACCGCAGGCACAGCTTAAAGAGCTCCTCAACAACAAAGCACCCACAAACAATCCCACTAAAACACACCCAATTGCTTGATGCCACTGTTGCAGCCAGCATTTCCAAGCCTGCAGCTTCCCTGGAGAAAACCACAGCGCACAAATGCTCCAGATCGCACTACGTTTAACACGAGTAGCCTGGTTACACACACCTGTACAAGCAGTGGGAGCTACCATTTCTTTGCTAAGAGCACACCTTAGGCTGGTACACATTAAAGTCAACCAGCGGTGAAGGCCACTGCTCTGGCTCTGCGAGGGGAACCACATCTGGCAGTGGCTGCCGCAACCCAAAAGCGGGATGCTGGAGGTCTCCCACTGTGATGCAGAAAAGTGGCAGCTCAGATTTGGCCTCCACCATGCCAGGCACCATGCACAGGGCTAAAAAGAGCCTGTCACTGTGCCAAAAAGCAGATAATCAAAGGAGAAAGGCAGCTGATGGGACTTCCCTGCTTTGCCAAGCAGCTGGCTGGAGAAACACATCTTGAAGCAGCAAACATCACCCTGAATCAATGAGGTGGAGGGTCCTTTTTAATCAGTCCTAGGCAGATCCAACGACAGGCACTGGGCATAGAGAAGAGCTGCCTCATAAATGGCAACACTTGGCAAGCCTTAAAAAAAATATCTGCTTCCTCTCCTTCAGAAGGTTACAGACGTCTTTCTTACTGTTGCCTCCCAGCCCTTAAAATATCATCAAATTTACTTTCATTGAAAAAGCTAGTTGCCTCATGTCTTAAACTTAGGAACACTTTTTCCACTCAGACACAGGAATTTTGCTTACCTTCATCAAGCAGCAGTGCCAACAGTTGTTCAAGTACAGTATAAATATCAACCTTTGCCAGTAAAAAAATGCAGATTTTGGTACCATGTATCACAGGATCACAGAAACATTTGGGTTGGAAGGGACCTCGAAAGCTCATCCAGTCCCAACCCCCCTGCCATGGGCAGAGACACCTCCCACCACACCAGGTTGCCCAAAGTCCCATCCAACCTGGCCTTGAACACTGCCAGGGAGGGGGCAGCCACAGCTTCTCTGCACAACCTGTGCCAGTGTCTCATCACCTGCACAGTAAATAATTTATTCCTCATGTCCAATCTAAACCTACCCTCTTTCAGTTTAAAAATGTCGCCCCTTGTCCTGCCACTAAAGGTCCTGGAAAAAAATCTCTCTCCATCTTTCTTACAGTCCCCCTTTAAGTACTGAAAGGCCACAGTAAGGTCTCCCTGGAACCTTCCCTTCTCTAAGCTGAACAACCCCAACTCTCTCAGCCTGGCTTCATTGCAGAGGTGCTCCGGCCCCCTGATCATCTTTGTGGCCCTTCTCTGGACCCACTCCAACAGGTCCATGTCTTTCCTGTGCTGGGGACTCCAGACCTGGATGCAGGATGTCAGGTGAGGTCCCACCAGAGCGGAGTAGAGAGGCAGAACCACCTCCCTGGACCTGCTGGCCACATCGCTTCTTGTGCAGCCCAGGGCACACTTGGGTTTCTGGGCTGCAAGTGCACACTGCTGGCTCCCATTCAATATTTCATCCATCCGTATCCCCAGGTCCTCAATCCCTTCATCCCCCCAGCCTGTACTGATACTTGGGGTGGCCTGAGCCATGTGCAGGACCTTGCACTTGGCCTTGTTGAACCTCATGAGGTTCACACAGGCCCACTCCTCCAGCCTGCCAAGGTTCCTCTGGATGGTATCCTTTCCTCCAAATGTATCCACTGCACCACTCAGCTCCATGTTATCCACAAACTGGCTGAGGGTGCACTCAATTCCACTGTCTATGGCATTAAGAAGTTAAAGTACACTACACTACCTCGCAAGAAAAACCCCAACGGGGAATGTCAGCATGGACTGAGAATCCTACATATGGGACTGAAGGATGTATGCAAGCTAAGCTGGACCACAACTTCTTGAAACTCCATTTCCATGCTTTATTTATTTTTGTTTAACAAACTAAAACCCCAAGTGCCAAACTGAAGTCTCAGTGACAAGTCTAACAACATAATAAACAAATTGGCTACTCAGATCATTAAAACACTTGAGAGCTGCTTTACTTCCTTCTGCTTATGCTCTACTAATCTCTACGTTTCTCTCAGTCTGATAAAGTAATTAAAAAAAAAAATCCATTCCACTTTCAGTTTCCGACCGGAGAAAGCATCAAGAGTTCACAAGCTACTGGGAGGTTTTTTTCAAATGAGAAGTGTTATTCACCATATACTTTTGGTAAATAATCCCAGTGAGATTAGGTATGAAACAGATCTGCAAAATTAAAATAGGCAAGAATGTAAACTTAGTGTCTGCTCCGAAACACTCCCAGCCTCACCTAAGGAGCTCAAAAGTGATTTATTGAAACAAAGAGGCCAAGTGAAGCACAAGTGCAGAAGACAAGGCAAGGAGAGCAGGGAGGGGGCAATGCCTAAGTCAGTTATGCAAGTGGGGAAGTGCAGGGTGAAAGGACGGGAGGACTCTGTGGGATGTGTGGCAGTCAGCCTCGGAAAGCTCATAAAGAGCTTTAGCAGGAACCGGCCGCCCGCCAGTGATGGTGAATCTGGGCTCCAGCACTGCTGGCTGCAGGACCCCACGCCCGGCACCCCGAGCCGCAGGGCGAAGCTCCCAGCAGTCTGCTGCCCAGCTTTGTGCTAGCCAGGCACATGCATGCAGCCCGCGGGCTGCTGGGGAAAACAAGAAGGCTTTGATGCTTTCTCTGCCATCTATTCTGATTTTTAATGCTGATTTTTTTTTCCCTAGGTTTGCTGCTGAAGTGCCCATGGACAATGAGACTATTAAGCATTTACTCCAGCATGAGATTAGTTTGGATTTCAGTTTCTGCTGAGCCAGCTCATTTCCTTCCACATTCTTACGGGAACAGATGCTAAAATACAAATGGGCAGTCATCATCATAAAAGCAGAAAAAGGAAGATTTTTTATATAACAGCAGTTAAAATTAATCTTTTTCACAGCTTTAGCCAGAACCATTCAATAGCTTGCTCCTCCATCTAATCACACTACATTAAACAGGCAAGGAGCTACTATTTTGCCTTCTACTTAATAACTAAAAAACCCACATACACACCTCAAAATATTAAAACACCAACCAACCAACAAAAAAACTGGCCAAACTGGCCAGATGAAAAAAAGTCTTCAGAGGAGCTAAACAGAAAAATTACTTTTGTCCCCTCCCATCACGCATGACTGTGGTGCTGCCTTCAGACACCGAATTCGACTGCTGCGGAAACGAGTCTCAAAATTCAAGGTGAGTTGAGATAGACGGATACACCAAAGAGCATCCCTGCACTATAACCAGTTCTTCCCCCACAGAGGAAAACCAAGCCGATGAATAACCCACAGTTAACAAAAAGCAGCTGGCCATCTCCAGGCTGCAACACCAGCAAGGAGGAGACGATGACAGCCCTCATTAAAAAGCCAGCCCTCGTGCAGTGCAGGAGCATCTTCCCCCTGGGTGCTTTGGTACCTGGCAGCCACATCCCAGAGCATCCCCCCATGCACAGGGCCACACAGCAGAGGCAGAGCCACCAGAGCTTGGACTTCCCCTAGGAAAAAAAAAGGTGGAAAGAACACCAGATTGTTTGTGACTCTCATCAAAGCCCTGCTTCATCACATCAGCTACGTTTCCCTTTCCACCCACGATTACTCCCTTCATGATTACTTGTGCAAAACTGCCTACAGTCTTCCGGAAACTAAATTGCACCTGTCAACTTCATCCCTGCTCTGAAAAACCCCTGGCACGGCAGGATGCTTCCCCATGCAGCTCTGCTACTGATGCTTCAACCAGGTAGACGGGCAACCTGCAACACCTCCAGGCACTTTTTAAGCTACCTTTTACGTACAGATAAAATATCCATCGTCCACTAATGCTCTTCAAACGCCAGATGCTTCTCCTCGGCCGCCCCAGCTGGGCAACCCCCCCGCTCAGTACGCCCGTACCTCCCCAGTGCCGCTCCACCAGCCCACTGCTGAACCTGCAAGTGCCATCTCCGCCGAGCTGAGGAAAAACTGTGTTAACACAGTCCAGAAAACAGAGATCACAAAGGACTGAGGCCAGTGATTCCCCCACCAGGCTGCTTTACGGGTCAGTGTAATTTTTTCCAGGAAAACCTCTGAGAACTAACAAGCTGCGAAGTGTAAACACTCAATGTAAATATACAGACAATATAGGTGTCGGCAGGACTAATGATGAGAATCACTGATAAAACTTAGGACTTTCAGAGAAACCTTTCCAAATCACCAGCTTCTGCATTTGAGACAAGCAAGGCAGGTTCATGCAGGTAAAAACAAGGTTCACGGCACTTCGCGGAGTAAAATGAATTTAGCTAGCTCTATGGAGAAGAAAGTAAAGGTCCCTGCTGGCAGCTCAGGCCAGAATCAGGCTCTGCAATCTCTTACTGACTATAAGCTAGAGGAGTTTCAATCCTGCCTGTAAAGAGCAGAGAAAACTACGCAATTTCCTACTGCCTTTGACAGTAAATTTGTAAACACGTCAGTATTAGCAACAGCTTAATCACCTGTGCATCCCCTGTGCAATATCAGTATGTTTTCTCTAAAAAAAAAAAGAAAAAAGAAAAAAGCAACATATTAGGAAACGTTGTAGCATCCTTAATGAAACTATAAGCTCCCAGGGCATCTCCAGATGAACACAGCTCCCCTGTGGTCTCAGCCAGGCGCTGCCTTTCTCGCTTCCCATCTGCAGCTCTCGCTGCTGGCTCAGTGAACGGCCCCAGAGCCTCCGACCCAGAGCAAAGCCCCGTGGCCAGCACGGCTGCTGCTGAAGAGTGGCCTGGCATCCCTTGAGAAGAGTTTTGGTGCTGGATACAGCACTGCAACGCCGTGCTGCTGCATCAGCACGAGAGGCTGCCATTATTACACATTTTCGATGGCTTCACCATTGCTTTGCTTTCTCACCCTTTTCACCCAGAGCTGCTTCTTCCACTCCAGGCCTGTAAATCATGCTCTCAAGTTTAGAGTTCATAGCCAACCACCTCCCTCATCGCCAAAACTCATATGCTCAGGACCAACAGAGGACCTACGCGCTCGCACCGCTACACCACGACACACGTTTGCAGAGGAACTTCACCCAGCCGCCCCAGGCAGGACAGTCCCACAGGGTGCCTACATGCCGACTGACAGCAGCATGACCCCCTGCACCCGGAGAACGGCCCATCGCCTGCCATCAGCCCCGCTCCGCAGCCGGCTGCACCCTACCCGCCCCCTCACCTCATCCCTCCGGCCGCCCCATCCCGCCGGCTGCTCTGCCGCAGCCCCGCGCGAACCAGGAAGTGGAGGCGAGTGGGGAGTTTATTTTTAGATGCATTTTTTTTCTTAAATACAAAGCGAAAACACATGCACAGACCACACGTTCACCCTCACTCCGCCCAGCGATGGGTTTTACATTTTACATCCTTCCAAGTCTCAGAAATTCCTGAGCGGTGGTGCAGAACAGACGTCACCACATCACCCCATGTTTCCATTATCCTCCCCCAGCACCCCCATTCCTACACGGGCAAAACAGGAGTCTCTCGAGTGCAGAATTAAGCCTCTCCACGGAGCAGGTGAAGCCTGAAGAGAGAGCTAACAAAGGGAACACTCCCTTAGCACTGCTGTGGCATAAAAGCAGGCATAAAAGCTCTGCTCTCAGCTCATTCCATGCTTTCCCACCTCCTCAAACACCATCCAGGCTCAGGACATCCAGGAGCACCGGCAGAACACACAACTCACATCTCCAAAGCTTTGCTGCAGACATTTCAGAGAAAGAAAAGTTAGCAAGGGATTATTTATCCCTTCCTACAGTTTAAACACTGTTTTGAATCTTTATGAGACAGAAGGTGGCTGAGGTTTCTCTTCTGCAGCTCCTGAAGCATCATTACTTACAGTATCTTTGGGTGTTCCTGTTAAACAAGATACAGGATCTCAACAGATACAAAAGAGAAACCCCAAAATTTCATTCCAGAGGCACAGGCAGGTAGAAAGGGTTGAAGGGCTTTCCAAGCAGTTGACACTTGCAGTCTACAGCTTCCCAGGTTGAATTTTCGGAGCTAGGAGGACATCAGCTGGCTGGTCCACTTCCACCATAGTAATTTCCAGTACAGCACTTAGTTTCCCTCAAAGGTTAAATAAAGATAAAAAGTTGAAAGATCCCCTGGCTTTCCAAAATGGATCTATCAGAAATTGATAGATCTTTCTTTTTTAAAAAAAAAAAAAAGAGGGGCACTAGGTCAGCATCCATGTATCTACACCTACAGCAGCAAGACTTCCGCATCAGAGAGAAGAAAATCTTCATGGAGCAAATACATTTACACAAGACCCAGTTTGTGCCTACAACCTGGTGTGGCTACATGGCAAAATTAGGCTCTGATAGCAAAATTACCTGTTTCAACCTCTGTTCAAAAAGAGTGGAGGGTCACTTAGATGTGAACAGTATTAATATAGAAATGACTGTTTCTGAGCTCTGAAAGCCCTAATTAATCACAGCACTGGTTTTATGAATGATCATTTGCAAATGCCACACCAGCTCTGCATCACTCACTGATGTCACTGGTGATGTGTAATCTCAGGCAGAAAAATGCCCTCACTACTTGCTGTGTGCCATACTGCTTGGACAAGTGTAAGCCAGCATTTTGATGAAAGCAAACTTGAAAGATAAAATGAAGCCATCTGAAGTCATAAGAAGGCATCTGTCTCAGTTTTAGTAACTCATTACTGATTTTTATCTCCAAGACAAGAAAAATTTGGAGGGTACACCACTGCACAGCAGCTCAGGGATGGAATAGACAGCTTCAAGCACTACAAGACTTGAAGATAACAAGCTTTGCTCCACAACCTCAACAATAAGATGTTTGTGTATATAAAAAGGTGGAAACTAAGAGGGTTGGGTCACTCCAGCCACTCGGTGGTCCTCTATGCTAGGATAAATGTAGATTCAATCCAGCCTTGCAAATAACTTAATTATTTCAAAAACCTTTTGGAAAGGCTGGCAAATATTTTTGTGTGTTTTAAGAAGCAGAGCTGACATGGAACATCTTTTCCCAGTCCAACCCAACAAACACACAGTAAAACACAGGCTGGCTTTAGGACAGCAGATGACATTAGCTAACAACCACCCTTTGCCTTACTGTCACCCAGACCTCTTGGCCCATCTTAAACAGCCGGACTGGCTTGCAAAACAGGTCAATGTATTGGGGCACCTAGAAAGGACGAGGGCAGGCTGCACGCTGACATGCTGCCAGGCACCCTGCAGCCCAGATCCACCTTGGTCAAGCAGCTGAACTTGTTCTGTCAAAACAGTAGTTAAAAATACACTTTAACCCTGTTGTGGATGGAGGTTTGGCCTCTTCCAGAGATGCCAGGATGGAGATGTGAGCAAGCACCGCTCTGCTGCCCCAAACCACCTCACCCTGCGTGATGCTGGTAGCAGCATCCGGAACACACCGCCACAGAGAGCGAAGTTTCCCTCAGCCTCTGCTCGCCTTATTGACAAAAGTTTTTCCTACACCAGTAACAAAAAATTAATCTTTTGTTGTAATTAAGAAAAAAGAAGAGGATACTGATGAGAAGAGCCCTGGGCTTTTTGCTGCGCTGGAGACATTTCACAAAAATATTGCTACAGGTCTGCAGGTGTCATTAGTCACCTTGTCTGTGCTTTATCTGATCATGTACAGTGCCCATTCAACACCCTCTGGCAACACACCGAGGTGCCTGGTGCCAGGCTGAAGTGTCCCTTTGCTTAAAAATTCAGTTATTTTATGTGAAGCGATGTGGAGGTGCATTTACTGGGTGAAGTGGAAGCCTTGTGCTGTGCCCTCATACCCTGAAGGAGACTTGAATTTAAACCTACTTAACTAATGAACCTCACTCTGTAAGAAGCAGCATGCAAGGAGCAGCGTGCTTACTTCTAGGAAGCATTGCAGAAGCACCACAGATACAATTCCCTATTCCCTTCATCTACAGAAGAAGCACCTTCCCACTGCTGGAGGCTTTGCTGATGGGGCGGATTTGTGGCTGCAGTGACACTGGCGTCCTGCTCCCTTCCCACAAGAGACCACCCATAGTAAGGCAGCTCCTTCTCAGCTCACCACCAGGGTGGGCACAGAGACCCACCAGCACCCAGACCCCAGATTTCCAGGAGTGGAGAGCAGCACCAGTGGGCTGAAACAGGCCGCCAGCCCCCTGCATGGGATGGTAGCAGAGATCTCCTGTGCCAAACATGGGCAAGTTCCCAAGGGAAAGGCATTTAAGCATCAATACTGCTCCTTTCCAACCTCCAAAGACGCCTACAGACTTCTCCAGCAGCTTAATGGACTGCATTTATTGCTGCATCCTTCATTTTATAGGTGAACCAGAGAGCTAGCAACTGTCAGCTGATCAGATTTCCCTCCAGACTGACAAATGGCTCCCAGTAAGAATATAAAAACCCCATAAAATTCAACAGTACCTATAAGCAACTCGCTCAACATAATGCAGTAAGCATGCAGAGAGCTCATACGCTTTATTAACACATTTGATCGCACTTCATGGCCGCATTCCAGGGGGCCTGTGGCAGTGGGGGGACCCCAGCCCAGGCCAGCTGTGGGAAGGAACATGTTCTCACTGGTCTCTGCTGTTTGTGCTCCACCAGCACTGTGTTGTTTTAGAACTAAATTATTGGCAATTCCTTGACATACCATTACTGTGCTCACCAAATGTCGAAGCCTAAAACCAGAGTGTGAACACACGCTCACAAAGGAAGTCCTCACTCCACTGCTGGATTACCCCAGACTGGATACTTCTTACAGGCGAGTCCTTCGTATCTCCCCAGTCAGACCCCAAAACCATGAACAGACATTGTCAACAGGGTGCACAAATTATCCTTCCCATGAAGACCAAGCACATCTCCTTGTTACCTTGCCCCTGAAGCTCTGCCACCTTTGGTCCTTCCAAACTCCAAATCCTATGCACTTTCCCCCAAAACATTTCAGCAAACTCACTTATCACCAAGAAGAGCTTGAGAAGTTTAATGACATTGCTGACATAGATATGGCGTCCATCCTCCTTCCCACCACAGCGCTTATGGAGATGGTGGGGTCCTGCACCCTCCAAGAGTCACCAAACCCAGTGAGCCAGGAGAGAAGGAGATGCTGTACAGAGAAGCAGGCAGAAATTCACAATCTCCTCCTCCACAATGGCCCTCAGATGGCCTTAGAAGATGACCAGGATTTCTAGCTAAAACACCGGTGTTCTTGGAGGTCTGGCACCTGAGTTGCTGAGCAGGTAAAGGGGACAGCAGATCTGCCAAGGTCTCTGATAAGGTGTGAAAGAAAAGCCCTGCGCACACAATACTCTTACTGCAGCTATAAATAGCCCCCTCTGAATCAAAGTTGTACACACTGTATGGACACTCCTGACTTAATAGGATTTGCTAGGTAGCCCGAACCAGCACTGGCTGCTGCAGGGCAGCCTTGCCGAGCAATTTTCACAACACATGCACACCATTCAGTGCTGCGAGTGGGGGGAGCATGGGCATAATCTTATGTTTTCAGTGTTCTGCTTACACTAAGGCAGGAGAAGATCATGAGAAATTCCTAAAGGGTCCTAACGAGTTCGCATGTGCAGCACGATGGGGAGAAAACTTCCAGGCTGACCGTTTTGATGTAACAAGCTTATCTCACAGCTATGTTAGAGAAGCTTCTGTTTCTAATACCAGTGCTGTTTCTTTCTCCTTTACAGTCACTCTTTTTTACAGAGGCAGAGTAAGACAGAAAACAATGGTCTAATAAAATATATATGATAGCATCGTTTATATAATTTCAAATCATTTCCCACCTTGTTTGGGTTACTGTCTGTTAACCTGAGATGCTGACCTGAGTACTGTTAGTCAAATTATCTTTTACTGTATCATTTCCATCACACCACCTTTGCGGAGTCTCACAGCCTGTCAGTGGTGCTGAGAATCAGGTCTGGGTTGTGCCTTGACCCTTCGAGCAGGTACAAGATGTACCCCCTGCCCTCAGTCCTAGGGCTGGGCTGCGCTGTCGAGCTCATGCCTACCTTTCCAGGCACAACCACAGCATCACTTCACCTCCATCTTCCAGACCTGAGCCCCCACCACTTCCATCACCTGATACAATACTTCAAAACCGTTCAGCTGCTCTGGGAAAAAAACCCCAACACAATAGTACTGATACCATGATGCATCATTTTTTCCTACCACGGTCTTAACTGTTATGGAAAACACAGTAATGAAGAAAGGGTCCGGCTCGTGAATTAACTTTACCTGTCTGCACCCCATCTGCTTCTTCAGTATGTACTGCACGCCACAGCAATGATATACATAGTGTTTGCATGGCTATCTAGGAACCTCAGGCAGAAGTGATTGTAAAGAGACACGTAGTTTAAAATTTCATTAAAGAAATGGCTCTATGTTACTCAATGCACTGGAGGCTGAATGTTGCCAATGAAAATTATGAGCCTCCCTCTGCAAATATCCTTATCTACCCACAACAGGGAAAGAGACAATAGTTTAACAACATTCCTATTCAGCGCGTGTACTAGACTAGAATAAGGTGATCATTCAATAGTTTAAAACAAAGAAGCTATCAAAATTTATTAAGCCTCAACAAATCAAGTGAACCAGGGCTACGAGGCTCCACCAGCTACTCCTTGCACTTAGTCCCCTCTTAGGAAACCTTCTATAGGAGATGGAAGGACAATCTGCTTCCCCAAGCATTGATGACAGACGGGTGGCTCCTTCTGCAAAACTAATTTTCTTTATTCTGCACAAGTGGATAATTCAGCTCAAGGCGAAGGAAAAAAAAAAGCCACAGAGGGGGTAAGAAGAATACTTGAATGTTAGAACAGGCAAACTACTGAGCTAGAAAATCTAGATTAAATTAAGAATTCCTGCAAATTCATAATAGAGAAATGAATGGCTCCCATCTGGAAGCTCAGCAAAATAACTTGGATCCTGGTTAAGACAAAGGCACCAGAGCCTGCTTCCAGAAATGTAAATATCCAGTGTGCATTTGCAATACAATCACAAGCTAAAAATATAAGACAATTCAGAGTTGAAATCTGATTTTGTGTCCACCCTCTTAATGGGAAATAAAACAATCACTCTCTGTAGACACAGCAATCTGGACTCATTCTTCCTGCTGGAGAGATGCTGCAAGATGTCTTTGCACCACAGAAGTCTTTCAGTTGCTTCTGATTGCAAGACCACAGCTCACGTCTTGGGGGCCTGGCTTTTCTCCATCAAACTCCGCTTCTCCATCTCCTTTTCCAACCCATGCCTCTGGTTTCTCCACTGCACTGTCCTCAGCTCTCTGCTTACTTACACCACTTTATTTGGTCTTTATTATGAAGAGCATTCTAGTTCCCTGAGAGGTTTACCTCTGGCCTTCCAGTAAAAGCTCTTGCTCTGGGTGTGCAGATGGAGAACTCAACCACAAGTATGAACAAGGCTAAGGACTAAATTTAGCCCAAAAGAGGATAGTCTCTCTGTCAGTGGAAGAAGTAGCCTAGAAAGGCAATTTGGAGCAGGGGCCTGTTTTAGATGCTCCCTGGTGATGCCTATCTCCCCCTAGGCTATAGAGAGAGACTAGGGAGACTGGGTTTAGCCTCTGGGCATCATCCCCAGGGACCTTCTTTCAAGCTACAAAAGGAAGGAAAAGCTATTACAAGTTAATGTCATCCATATGGTTCAAGAACTGAGACTGCAAGGGAAGTTTTAGAGTGTTCTACCATCAGAAGACATTAATGGAAAAAGGAAATGTTTCTCTGTGGATGAAAGATGGCCTTATGTGATCACAGCAGGCACAGCTGAGAGTTTTGAACTAAAGAAAAACCTCTACAGAGAGGATAATCATGAAAATCAGTCAATTCCCACATCTGGTTTCAATAAACAGACAGGGGGATTGGTAAACATGGACAAAAAAAGCACCTAATATCATCCAAACTTAGGAGAACAAAGAACATATTAACATCAATAGCAGCAATCAGATAGAATAATTAGCCAGAAATTCACAGATGATGAGTAAGAAACAAGATCAAGGATTAACATACTGATACTGGGAGCCAGGGCTAACACACAGAGAAGTTGGGAAGCATAAGAAGAAACTCAGGAGGATGGGAGTCATGGCTGGCCTATGGTGCTATGGGGTCCATGCTGCTTGGGAGAAGGAGGGACAACAGCATGGGGTTGTCCTACACCCGACAGTTTGCATGGGCGTGCAGTGTATATTGCAAGGTCTGCAGCAAGATAGAAGTGCTAACAGTGCTTATCTTACTGTGTGACTGTAACTTCCCAAAACTCAACTGAAGAAGCTACTATTAACGTTAAGAGCTGACCACAGATATTCCTGGAAGCAGCAGACAGCAGTTGTAATCCTCCAGCTGCTGAACTAGAAAAGGGCGATACTAATTTAGATGCTGTAAGTAGCTGTAAGGACTCACAGAAGGTAACTCTGGAGGTGATCATAATCATGGAGAGGTGGTTTAGGTAGAAGAATACTCCGAAGTGAAGCACAGACATTCACATTTCCAATTTCCCATAAGCTTTGAAGAATCAAAGGAACTTGGCATGGAAGTCAACTGGGCTGAAGTGCTCAAGGACACACTTGTGAGAAGCTTAGAATGTCTTTATGGCAAAGATTAAAAGAAAAAAAAAGAGTTGGTACTTGTAATTCCAAGCAAATTGAGGGAGATATCTACGGAATGATTCCCAATCTAACTGGAGAAACAATCACCAAAAAAGGGATTTTAGGACTGAGCAGAGTGCCTGTGAGGAATGGAAAGGAAGTGCTGCTCAGCAAAGACAGCTGCGTCACAGAGGTCAGGAAGCAAAGGGGTAAAGAGAAATCGCCAAAGCCAAACTGAATTAGATCATGAAAATAAAAACAAAGAGCAATGACCAAAATGTTCTTCAGCTATACAAATTAAAAAAAAAACAAAAAAACAAAGAAAAAAGAGTGAGGAAAGTGGCAGACTAGCAGCACTTGGCTGATGCATCTTAAAACGGAAGCGTGAGACAGGAGAGGAGCTTTAGATGTAACTGCATCAGGATGGTGAACAGCAGATGGAAAAAAATAAATCCACAGCACTGACAAAAAAAAATCCCACACTGCCTGTAAGCTAAAACTGAAAGTGGGGCAGTTTCTAGTCAGGGAGGGAGGTAAACAGCCTCTCATCAGGGTGAGCACCCAAGAGGGTACCTGTTTATTTGTTGGGGTTGGAAGTCTACTTGTGCTTGCTGCAACAGCACGAGATTGGGCTTTGCAATGTACATAGCTTCATGAAATCTGCTGTTTTGAAACACACTGACCACCACCAGCTCACAGAGAAACCTAAACAACAGAATGATGAGTGTCTCATGATGCATGGAGAAAATGATCTTAAAAATAAGATTAAATAGGATTAATAGCCACCTGTAGCTCCATTCCTCAGCACCCTCAGACAAGACTGCTGTTGGTGCTCTTGTTCAGCATCTTCGCATTCATTTTCTGACCTCAGCACATCATCATCCCTCTCTGATCTCCTTCGGCAGGAGTTGCAGCACAGGTTCTCACAGACAGAGGTTTGGAGGAGGGGAGGATGGTTGTTTTTAAACACTGGTCATCAGATGCATTTTGGACAGGCACTGAAGCTACACCACCAACACAATCCTATCTGTTGTTGGGTGGGAGCAGTCTGGCTCATGTTTACCTACTGAAATTTGGTAGCAAATATGTTAAGACTAAAACCAAGCTTTGCTCTGGATAACCTTAACATAAACACAGATGTCAGCTTAGAGTTCACTCTGAAGCTTTGGTGTCCTGGCCAAAAGCAAACCACATCATTTATAAGCACCGTCATGACTGTTTCTTCCTCCATGTGCAATTAAGAAAAGGTGATTCATTTACCTTAAAAAGCTGGGGTTAAAAAAAGTGTGCAGTATGAGCCAGTTTTTAAACCTTCTTGTCACTATCAGAGCACAGGGTTGTCTTTAGCAGAGAAGAAAATACTCCCAACAAGAAGATGCAATTCTTTCCTAGATCAAAAGCAGCTGCTTTTCAATGAGCCCTACCACTTCATGAGCCCTTCACTTTGCTACCACGCCATGGGTGTGATCTGATTTGCGGCTCCATCAAGCCAGTACTCAATCACAGACACAGTCACAGGCTTTGTGCCTGAGCTTTATTGAGAGTTACACTCAAACCCTGTGCAACAACAGAACTGCCATCACACAAGACTGAGCAGTAAACACATTATTGTTCAGAATTATTATTATTATTATATTATTATTAACCAGGACAACTTAAGGAAAGGGTAAGGAGCTATATGAGCAACTCCATGACATATGTCCAGCTCCCCTGCTGCTCACCAGCTCCAAGCTGGCTCAACTGGGTGCACAACCAAACGCATCATTGTTATTCAGAGTAATGAGAAAAAGCTTAGCCTTTAATCTGAGGAGATAACTTTGGGGACATCTCCTCAAACAGAAGGACACTTAAAACCAGTACTAGCACATAGGCAAGTCCACGGCATCAACAGACACCAGAGGATTTTTCTGAGTCAGCTTTTACGATGCAACATGGTACGTAGCGTTATGACTTGTAGCTGTAAAAATGTTTAAAATGTAAAAGTTTACAGGATGTATGAGGAACAAAACTGGAGTCTTTTCTGCAGTCTTGCCTTTTCTCTAACAAATCATCACGTTTTAAAGTATTTAGTCACCTTCCTAAATTCAGCTGCAAATTCAGCTGCAAATTCAGCTCCTTAACTAAGTGCTGGGAAGTTCTCCCTCTGCACCATTTAGCCATTCCTAAAAGAAAAACAGGACATAAGCAGGTATTCCCAGTACACAGAATACTCCAGACAGTAAAGTGATGGATGAGTATTTTCACATGCTCTGCCCATGATGCCACCAACTCACAAAGAGCAGCACTGGTGACCTCCCGTAAACAAAAGGTCTCAAGCATCATTATTCACCCATATTAATCGTAAGTGCATAAACAAAATCAGCCAAGCCCATGATAATTTAAGCATATGCCTCAAATGAAATACAAAATTGAATGTTTTTCTGACTCAGGGCAGACTTTAAACCCCTTTCATTACACGCTTTTCAGTGCAAGACAGAAGCGCCACGCTGAAGCAAAGCCGCAGACTGAGAGAGAACTGGGCTACAAATCACAATTTATTTTATTGTCAGTGCCTTATCTTTAAACCAGTCTTGCAGGGAAAGAACAGCAGGGAAAAAGCTCAAAAACACTACTGCACTGGCTGTCTGCTACTAGATTAATCATTTAGTGTCCACTTAGCAATAACCGTAATTGTTTTGGAAGACACTCATATTGCAAAACCATAAGAGCATACAGTACGAGCGAGTCAAGTCCCATCTAATCCTTCTTCATTTTACATTTGCTTTGGACATGTTATCTCCACTAGAGAAAGAATCAACTTCATGAGGAAAAAACCCGTCACGTAGATTAAAGTTTATTGATTACCCAGACAACAATTCCAGCCCAGCAATTTGAGATCTCTCCAAGGGGAAAGAAAGTGATGGCATTTACAGAAACTGCTTCTAATGAGAAAACCTTAAGGCAAGGAAGGCGAACCTGAGAGCACCGAGTATCAGTTTTTATAGATTATGAACAACTGTTTGCTCTTTTACTTTTATAGCTGGATTCCCTTTATAACTACAGTCCCTTTGTCCTGCCTTCCTCCAGAAACACCCATTGCCAGGCTAGGGTGGCCAAAACTGGGTTATATCACAGTGACTATGGGCAAAGCGCGTTAAGATGTGCTTAAACACACTCTGTTAGAGACAGCCTTAAATTTATCAGTTTAAGAAAAAACCTGCAACAACCAGTGTCACTGAGGGATTCTCCCTTTTCCCCCAGTGATACGAACAACACAGTTTCACACAGAGCTCCATGTTGAGGGACTATTTTATTTCTAAAAGGAATTCCAGTGTCCCAAGCAGGTAAGTTCACTTCAGAGGGCACTGAACCCAAGGGAATCACTTTTCTTACAAATAAATAAATAAATTTTAAAACCCTACTTTTCTCAAGTCTCCTCCTGACAAGCCAATTTTGCTGAAGGTAATGATGGAGAAGGCTCCTTTGCTGGCTGAGAACCTGAGCCAGTAGGGCTTGGGGAACCAACACGAGTCACTACTCCTTTGTGGACTTTCACATGGCTTTCTGCAGACAGGAGAAAATCACTCCTGCAGAGCCAATCCTCATTATGTTCTCTGTGTCATAGCTACATGATGCCAAGAGTGTTGAAACTCCGACCCTTGGGGTAAGCCAGGAAACCTAACCATGTGGTTGCTGCAGCTTCTAATATCCCTCAGCTCTGCAGACACTGGATGTGCCTTCATCAGATCAGAATTACCTGCAGTTCCTCCACCATGAGAGAAAAAGAGCTAAACAAAACAAAGGAGAAAACAACTGTGGTTTAAAGAACCCTCTGAACTGAGCTGCAGCTGAGCTTGCATGCAAACAGATTTGGGTTTCACAGACAAGCAGCAATGATAGGGAAGGAATTAAGTAAACAGCCATTTGCCAAATATAACTTTCTAAAACAATTTGTCAGAAAATGGTCACTTTGGTGGAATGAAGCAATAGGATGGAACAGACATTCTCACAGCATCACGTTTTATTTAAAGAAGACAAATAAGAAAAAAATAAATACATCTTGCAGGTGGCCTGTCTCTGAGTGACCCCATAAAAGCCTCCGCGCCCTGACTTTGAGCCAGCCACATTCCATCTCCAACTGCACAGCCTGCAGAAGCATTAGCAGTAATTAAGAAAAGCCAACTGTAGTGATAAGACAGACCTCTGTACAAGAAATACACACTGTGCTGATACAGATTTCTTTCTTTTTCTTTCACTGTTTGATGGACTCATGTGGTACACTCCTTATAAAGACAATTTCCAAGCGCTTCACAGATGTTCCTCCACTCTTGACTCACTGAGTCTCAGATGAGATCCTCAGCATCACATATCCCAGCAGCTCCCCAGGATGGCGCCAAGGACTTCATGTGTGGCCACCATGCAGATACCACACTCCCAAATCGCCACACAAGTGTTTCAAAGCGCCGCCCCTGTGACTTCACTGTGATCTCATAAGAAGTGTTGAGAACCACTGATCATGTCTGATACTTCTTGATTCAAAGAATTTCTCTAAGAATTTCTGCATCCAGCCACCACCCATTTGGCCTACACCACATGTTTTCAGAAGATATGCAACCTGAACTAAAAGCCTCCAGATGGAGAGCCCAACATAGCCTGAAACAATTTGCTCCGAACAGTGATGCTCCCCCACTGCTAAGCAGGCATACAGTGCACAGCTTTTTGGGGAGAGGTGGGGTAATGGAATTTGATCATTCTGTGTCATCTCCCTCCTGTTACCATACGTGGCTCAGCACTCACTTGTGCGGTTCACTAAAAGATTAGTTGGCTCCTTCAGGCAGACAAGGGTAGACCCTTAAGACGGTTAAGTGATTTGGGGCAGGATGATCATCTGTCTCTACCCTGCCCACAATTAACTGTTGCATGGCCCTTGTCTGTGCTAGGGCTGAACTCTCCTGGGGCAGCAAGCAAAGCAGAGGAGCTGAGCTTCTTCCAGCATGACCAGGAGCATCCCTCCTCCCTCAGCTTCCAGGAGTTTAAAGAAAGATGGTAAGAAGGTAGCCAGTCCTATCTTATGCTCCTGGATTTTGCACATTCCACCTAAAATTTAGTACTTCAAACAGCAGGGAATTAAGCAACAAAGCCTTGTGATAAGCTAGTAAATTGTCTCATGCATCTATGCTCAGATGGTTGTAAAGAGCATGACAAATTTAAAACAGCCTGCAAATTTCTAAAATTAAATGGTTCTTGGTGTTACAAAGGTCAGCCATCTGTTCTAATGTTCATGTTACAGTTAATTTAACTTTTATTCTTCCACTCTTCTCTCCTCACTCAAGCATACTTCCCAAGAAAGAGAAAACCTGGCTGAAGTCACCACAATTAGACAGCTCTTCTCATCCACAAAGAACTGCCCACAGAAAACATGTTTATGGTTAAAATAAACTATGGAAGCAAAGGAGAAAAGAAAAGTGGTGGAAAGAAGCAGTATGTTATCCAGGTCCCAGAGGACAGCCAAATCCTGCAGAGACGGGAGTGCAGGTGATGTTCAGAAGAGAACTCATCAGGTTCTGAAAGCTGCACTCAATGTCCCCAGCATGGCTGGAGACCTCCAGCCCAATCTCTGCTCAGCCTGGAAGGGCTCCTAGAAAAAGCAGAGAACATTACAATATCCAGCTTTAAACCGTCATCTCATGATATGGAGGGCTTCAAAGTGCAGTATGACTGTTCGCCATGGATTTCACATACATTTCTAATGGAACTGTTTGCTTTAAAAAAATACTAATTTAAAAATCAATTTTACAGCTCAGTCTGGAGTTACTCAGCAAGCAAGGCCAGCCTCAGGCTGAAACTGAGCTTACAGGGAGAGAAGGGGCCTCTGAGCTGTGTATAGGATGAAGAGAGATGAAGAGAGATTAAACAAAACAACCAAGTTCTGCTGTTCAGCATCCTTCCAGAGTCTGGGTTACTTTGTCTTCTCCTCCATTCCTTGTAATAAGGCGGTGGGGGGGGGAGGGGAGGCAGGGAGAAAGAGAAAAGATGTCAGGTTCTAATAAAGCTGAAGAATGAGGGAAACAGGGAGACAGAGCCGTAACATGCTATTTTCAGGAAGAAATCAAGAAGCCTGGGCAGGGAAAAGTAAAAGTTATGCAAGATGTGAAAGTGAGTGGCTGAGAATGGGTTTGTCTTCTGCAACCTCCAAACACTCTTGAAACGACTCTTGAAGAAAACGGCCAACGCACTTCAGATCACGGGTCTGTGAGGGCCTCTCTGGCACGAAGGAAAAGGCAATACATGCATCTTTACACCTCCAGCTCCAGGCTGAGGATGATGGCTTCAAAGGAGATAAGGCAACACACTGCTTTATTGCCTACTATTTTAAACCAGCAGGAGTTGGAAGAGGTTTCAATGGAGATATTTGGATAAAATTCTGTATAACAGAGACACTGTGCAGAACTACCTACTAGGTTAAACACAGCAAGTTTGGATGGAGAAAAGTGTCCCCATATTTGCTTGGTAACCCATCTAGGAACAGGTGTGAATCCTTGGTATTGAAGGTGGCTTAATTCAGGGGAGTAACAGTGAATGAATTATCTGGAAACATTGTCATTCATTATTTTCTAACACCTCCATCTTAAAACCTAGCAAACACTTAGCAGCCTGATCTTTAGGATGAATGTACTACAGCACCAAACCAAAACATTTTCCTGTTTTTTTAAAAGTTCACAGGACCTGTATTATTTGAGGAATGGCAGCCTAAGGGAATCTGCTTCACTGCAAAACTGTTTAGGCAGCTGCCATTAGTTTAAAAACCCATTTTTGTTTAATGACTGTAGTTTCATGTTCTCCCAATGCCATGCTTCATAATTTTCATCCCTAAACCTTAGATTTATGAAAGCATCCAGCAACTTCGCTGTAGTCAGGGGTCTGCTGACACCCCCATTATTTAACCACTTCTTGCAGCTTGGACTTGCATTTAGGCATAACAAACATTCTCTGTGGGTGCTGTCAGAGGTGCATGCTGCTCCACTCCCCCAGGGTGCCTGGGATTCCAGGCAGAGCCATGGCCACCCCTGACTGGGGCATCTAACAGAGCAGGGGAGGCTGAAGGGAGAAGGATGCTTGAGATACAATGAGAAATAACATCAAACTTCTGTATTTGCTTATCTAGAAAACGACGGAACAACTCCCTTGCCATCACAGAAAGGGATGGACAGCATGGTAAAGACCCACCATCCTACTAGGTCACACTTTATCCAGGGTGAAGAAAAGCATGTGGCTGAAGTGGAACACAACTCAGAGCTGGTACTTGTCTGGAAACAACCAAAGAACCATAGAGCCTGGAAAATTGAACCCCTTTCCTTAGAGACCCAGCTTACAGTCTTTAAAAACACATTGATTCAACAGGACAATGGGAACTACTCTACAAAATTCAATATTTAGTACCTTCCTGCTTTGAAATGCCTTTCGTATCTGCCATCCTCTCTCAATCCTCCATTCAGTTGCCATTTTCAGGTAAATTCATCTCCCCCTGTGTTTATAGTGGTGAATGGGGACCATTCAATCTTCTTACCTGACTCTTTAAGTGAGGAGCAGAGTTTGTCAAATATATTTGGTCAAATTTAAAACAAAAAACCCAACCAAAACCAAAACCAAGCAGAAGAAAAAGAAAAAACTCTTCTTCTCAAATTCAAAATATACAGCAAGCATATGCAAACTCAGGGAAGGTACTCCTGGTACATTCTGAAACCAATCTGTTCAAGGTTTTGAATCCTGAAGTTTCTATTTTCATACTCCTATATTAACATATCTATTGTGCTCCTTGTTACTGTGTTAAAATATTTCATCATAATTCAGAGAGAGGGTATTTTAACCTAGAAAAAGACTTAAAAACAAACTGTCTTCGTGATTCCAATATAAATGATCAGAACTAAATAATTAACAATTCTGACATATAAGTAGTAATGGTACTTAATGAATAATAAAACATGATACACACCCTTAATGACATATGCCTTAATACTGATGTGTCACAAAATACTCTAATGATGGCAAATCCCTAAAATGAAATTTCTCCCACAAATTACAAAAATTAACATTTTTTCTAAATCCTTTTTTTCCTGGTATTTCATTGAAGAAAATGTCCAACCACATTCCCCTTGAAATTCAATGAAAACTAAATAATATTTTTCTGTGAAATGAAAATTATGTAGTTGGATCCACTTCAGTTTTACTGTAGCAGATTCACTGCATTTTGTGACCACACTCCATTTGCTGATGAAATCAGTCAAGATGATTAATTCTCAGGCTTCAGTCAGTAAGCACCTAGTAAAGAAAATCTCTCCCACACCTCCTGCACCAAAGTAATGGAGATACCATTAGGGATTTACAGCGCAGTCCTCTTCCAGCTCCCCAGTCCTGTCTGCACGAGAAGAGAGGAGAGTTCAGCTGGAAGGGACCTGCACCAATCATGTAATCCAAGAAAGCAGCAACAAGGGCCTGACGGCCATGCTGGCTTCCCCTGGCAATGCAAGCGCCTCTCTGGGAGGGACCAGTCAAGATTTTGATTGCTAAGAGACAAGATTTTCCAGTAACCCAAGGGCAGTATTTATAAATACCGAATGCCTGGGGAGAAGGAAACAAAACTGTCTGGCTTAGCTCAGACTCTCTTTGCTCATACAAAAACCAGCTTGCACCCCCACCAACCCCACTGATGCTCCACCAGAACTTCACCAGAACACCATGCAGGAGATGGGAGATGCCTGGACCTGACAGCAGATATAGATGCAACAGTTGGTGGTGTCAGGAGGTTAAAAAACAAAACAAAACCAAAAAAACCCCAACCAACCAACAAAAAAAACCTAAAGAGCCCCAAACCTAGCCCCCCTAACCAAACCATTAAAGCAATGGAGCCCAAGGCCCTGGCCACAGCAAGGATGCAGCAATAAAGCTGCAGTAAAATGCTCAGATCTGTAAGTCTGCAGTCAAATGGTTAACTTTGCTACCGAAACACTTAATACAGCTAAATCACAGATTAAGCATAAAAAAGTGTACCATGGATGGAGAGCGTTGCTCTTTTTAAAAGGACAAACACATTAGATAGGTCAACACTCTCAAAATAGGATAGGGTTTTCAGCCTTCACTTCAAAAAAACCTTCTAATTAACATTCAGAAAATTTTCCCTGCCTTAACGGCTGGCTATTCTGAAGCCCAGCATGCATCCCACATCACAATTATTCACATATTTTATTACAGCGAAATTGACAATTTACATTCATCTACCCTAAATGCTGTAATGGAGATCAGACTTCACCCGCTGATTTCCGCACTTAACAGCCTGTGGTCAGCAGGGAATGGCACTGAAAGCCTTTGCAAGGAGCCAGCTGCAGTGCTGCACTGGCAAACCTACAGCATCTCCTCGCTCCTTCCAATGGAGCTGCTGTGCTGCCCACGCCGAGCTGCGGAGCACCCAGCCACCACCACCGTGTAAGGCAGACATCAAGCAGTTATTGAAAGCTATACTGCATTCCTGATAAATAAAGAGAAAAGCTGCATAAATTCACATCATCAAATGTCTGCTTCATTTCAAATGAAGGCCTGAAGGAGACGGAAATGTTCACTTGCACTTCTTCAGCAGGCCGAAGCCCCGTGTGTCTCCATGTGTGTTCACACTCGCACAACTGGGCTCCACGCTTGACACAGCCATGGCTGCTCGTGGTAGTGTCTCCCAGGGCTTCTGCTTCCTTCTACCACCTTCCTACTGTTCTGCCCAGACAGGGGGATGCATCCAAACCACCTACGGGAAACAAGCCCTGACCCAGTGCAACCTTTCCAGGCCATGCCCAGAGCAATGCTATGAAGGCTTTTTGGCACCCAGAACTAGAGCCAAGCCAGGCTGACTTCCAGCAGCAGCTCCTCACTGACTGCAAGCCCCGAGACCTGTCCCAAGGGAAACTCATTTCGATCACCTTCAGAGCATGAATATTTGTCCCAGTTCAGAGAAAATCATGTCTCACTTCTCACTGTGTTCCCTTTCCAAGAAAGGCCATGCTTTTTTTCCCCTTCCCCTCTGGAAAGATGCCAGCTGGCAGTCTGTGCGCCCCGCAGGGATCCAGCTGGACAGACATGCTGTCCATGATAGCTCTGACTGCATCCCTCAGCCGACCTCAGCTCCAGGGTGTACATTCATTTTTGCTTTATCAGGACACCAAGCTGCTGCAGGATAATAAGGAGGAGTGAAGAAAAGGGTCCACACCAAATTATCACAGTTTTTTAAATTAAGAGGGGCAGGGCCTGATATACAAGCCAGGTGGAGAGATGTTAGTGCTGGTGTGATGTCCACGGGAGGGCTCATTTGCTTAAATTAGGTGACCTCACCACGGGCTCAGAGGGATGAAACTGACTGCATCCCCTCAGTGACTGCCCAGGTAATTCCACCAAGCATCCCCAAACCCACTCACTTTCTTACACCAAAGCCCTCCACTTACACCAAAGCTTCTCCCAGCAAGCACCAAGTCCCTGACCATAAGCCAAGGCACCCTCTTATTTTATTCCAAGCTTGGCTGACACAATGGCAGTCACATGAAAATTAAAACTTTAATGACTAACTGTAGACGAAAGGGAAAAAAAAAAAGGTGTTGAGTTCATGACCAGTCTTTGCAGTTCTTGTTATGGACAGGATTTCTACAGCCATGTTGATTTTTTTATAAAAATAGTAAATCGTATTACCCCCATGCTGCAAGACCAAAGATTCACAATGATACCTTAATACAGCTTAAATAAAAATAGCACTACCTGAGTCAATCTGAGCATGATAATGCTTTGTAATCCCACACTATGAGAGGATGAAGTTTGTATAGCAGTGAATCAACATGAGATTCTTGCATGAGGAGACGCTCCTTTTTCACGCTATATAGCAACATCTATACAAAATGTAGAAGGCAAGTGGTGTTTGTAGGAGGCACAGCACACAACAGGGAAAACAGTGTTATTATAGAATAATCCAAACCTCGTATCCCAGTATCTTCCAGCTTGGAAATCTTGGCTAATAATTTACATTTTTAAAAGCATAGCCTACTTTTACATTTTCCCCATCACAGTAAAGAATTAATGAAAAAGCTTAAATTTTAGAAGTTTTTGAAAAGTGGGCAATCCCGAAGCCTGTGTGCACCCAGGCAGAAGATTCATTCATAAAAACAAACACAGATGAACAGCGTTGTTGCACATTCATTCTGCTTTTTTTTCTTAATATCCTTGAATGAGCAAACAGTGTATATGGAAAGCAAACGTGCAATGCAACATTGAAAAGCCTCAACAGTGGAAATGCTAATAAAACCTATTCATAGTAAAAATGTAGAAGACAAAGACTCAAAAAGCAATTTTTCGAGGTGGTAAGGAAGAAAAATGCAAGCTTTGATTAGTGACACATTAAACTATAATAAATTCTATTTAATTGCATTGTTACATAAGCCACTCACACAAAGTACTTCATTTGCTATTGTGCTCCCCATTTGTTCTTTTTTAAGACACATTTTCCAATTAATTGCACTTTTTTTTTTTCTGCACTGAGGTATAGTCATACGTATAGCAGACATCTGGTCCTCACAGCTTCCTCCAGAGGGTTTTATCAGGCTGCAAGGAAAAAAGGTAACAACACTGAAAGGTCCCCCTTTCCCCAACAGGATTTGAATCCTCAAACAAGGGAGTTTTTCCAGGCTGCAGTACAGAGGATGCCCACGGAAAGCAGCATCAAATTCTCCCTTGTCTTGCCTGCTCCCTCCTCCTCCTGCCCAGTGCTCAGCCCAGCTCTGCTTCTGGTCTTCCCTCCCTACAGAGCCTGGACGTTCACAGGGAGTGAGACCCCATGGGGCCCTGGATACTGGGACACAGGTGGCTGTGGGGAAGGCAGGGACAGCAAAGGTGGAGCCATGCCAGGAGGCACCAGGACTCAGGAATGAGGACATCCCAGTGTTCAAGGACGCCCTAGCAATGGAGAAGGTGCAAGAGCCAGGCTATGGGGAGGTGCCCACGACCCCGCTCTATGCACAGAAGTATTTCCAAAAACAGCCCAGCATCCACTGATTTCAGTGGCGAGCCACAGGAGGTCCTGAAGCATCTCCAGGAGCCCAACCCTCCAGGACTTCAGGCAACCTTCTTTCCCTGAAACACCAAGGTTGCACAGGTTTCAGATCAGCTGGCACTTTTAAAATAAAATGTTTCTCCAAGTCAGTTTGGTAGGACACATCTGTCAGTCTTTGGCTGCAAAAAGTTTCACTTCAAAACTCAAGTCCTGAGTTTTGGCAAGTTGCAGCAGTGCATGGCAGCACTGGAACAGAGGAGCAAGAAGCTCCATTTCAGCTGCAGAGCCCCATGTCCATGCAACCAAGAGGCAGTCTCTGCTGTTGTTCACACCATTTCATGCCCTGTCCTCTGCCTCCCTTGTCCACCAGGCGCAGCTGCAGAGCCTACGGTGATGCCACTGCTGTGGCCCGACTGCACCGCACCTGGGACTGGGATGGTCCCCACACCCACATCATACCTCCCCCCTCCTGGCACAAGTGCCCCAGCAGCATCTCCAAACATGCCAAGGCACAAGAGGCCCCAGCATGGGTGTGGGTTCAGTTGTCCTCCCAGGGTGGCCCCAACATGGGTGCACCTCCCATTGCGTGTTTGGCTCCCCAGTCTCCACTGCTCAGAGCTGCTTATGTGCTTACAGGTAGAAACAAAGGTAAGCAGCTTGCTCCGTCAGAGCCCATGGTACCCTGTCAGGAGAGCACCCAAATGCCTGCTCCCCCCCTCCCTGGCCAGCACCCTCACCTCCAGGTGTGCTCAGCTGGGGTAAAACGTGAGCTACTTTCGGGCACTTTCATATTATTTTCTTTCACAATACTGTGCTTTACTCTGAAGCCACCCATGTGCCACTGGCCACACATTACATTTTGGAAAATGCCCAGCTGGCTCAGCATCAGTCTGCCTTCAAGGATGTCTCTTACCATATGTTAAATATGAACCAACACAGCCAGATCACCATAAGGCTCCATACAGAAACTGTTACACCCTGGAGATGTACCTTCATACGGGTACAGATCATCTAAACTCCCAAACTGGAATAAAGGACACACCTGAGTTTCCCCGAAAGACCACAGGACATCCATGCTTTTGAAAGCACTGCCCAAAGGGACTACCCAGGAGGAAAAAAAAAATGTTAAGCCTGGCAAGCACCAAGTTTTAACAAGATTTTAACTTATAACCTATTCAGGTGTTACCTGTAACAATAAGGAAAGAAAATCCAATGGTAAGTACAATTTAAACTGACAGTTTAGAATTGCCTGGCCTTTACACACACGGTATTACAGTCACCAACCCCATACACCCTTCTGCCCTCAGGAAGAGAGGGCTTGATTCATCTTTCAACATCTCAGAAATACCAACTGATGAGTCAGGTCTCAATACAGCAATTATCAGTACAAACAGTATGCAGGTTTTTAATACAGACCCAATCGCATCTGCGGGGCTGGGGGAGAGGAGGGGTCCAGAAGCTATTACTCACAAAACCATTTTGGTTAAAGGCTCCCAGGGTTCATAATTTGGCCCTATAAAACTCACAGTTTATGAACGTAAGCCTTAGTCAGGAGAACTGTCTGGGGTTGAATTAGCTCCCCTTACAAACATGGGTAACACAGTTTTTTAAGTAGGGGATATTTTCATCCATGAAAGATCCAATTGGTGACAAATACATTTAAGAAGCATTAAATAAAAACCTTATAAATGTTAAATAAGCATTTTCTGGCCAAAATGAAAACATATTTAAGGCAGACACAAGCACAGTACAACACATAAAACCCCAGCATCCTCCCCTGCCCCGACAGAAGACATGTGCAGATGGCTACATTTCAGCTGTACAGACACTTCAAATCAACCTGGGACCATCTGCACCAAAAAGCACCTTACTTATGGAAAACACATTGATTTGGAAGATGGAGAAGCGCATTAGAGGGTTGGGACATCCAACTGTAGTTCATTAGTCAGTCTGAACACACAAGAGCTCTAATAGCTTGTATCCTGTGCACTAGGGAAATGCAACTAAAGAATAAACTTCCTGAGCAATTAATGGGTAATGATATAATTTGGTTAATCTCATTGGAAAGAAATCTAGAATTGAAAGAGGAAACAGGGTATGTATTTCTCTAGAAACAACAAAAACAAACAGTAAAGGGTGCTAAAAAGCAGAATCCTGGCTAGCATTCGCCGGAAGAGATCGGCTCCACCAGAGGCAAAGAAATTGCACTGATTTATACCAGCACTGAGAAGTGGCTCTCCAGTTGCAATGCCACAGCATCAGCACTTCTTAGCAATCTCATTCTCCTGCAGCTCTTTACTGATTTAACATTTCGCTTACTTACAAATAAGGACTTAATGAAGTGCATACAAATGAAACACACGGAAGTCTTGGGTGCAGGCAGGACAAAATCAGTCACACACAGCAGAGATTAGCATGGGTTATGCAGGTCCTTTAACCCCCTGGAAACTGCATTCCTTTAGATTAACACAGAGCATCAGAACAGAAGGAAAATAGAACTTAAGGCTGCTCTCTGACAGAGAAAACCCTTTGCCCCACTGGACAGTGTAGCTTTTAGTAAAATCCACAATGCAATTTAAAGTAAAATATTTTTTTTTAAATGTAACATTTATTTCACTATCTGAGCCTCAGAAAATTCATTCTGGTGCAAAGGTAAAGCTTAGCATTTTGATGCCAAACCCCTACTCAAAGATTAGCCCTGCCAGCTCTAAAATGAAAGCATCCCACAAGCTCAGCAAATGCAAACTTCTGCCACCCAATGCAGAACAAAACCCAGCACTTGTATTTTCTATGACTAATTTAATTTTTCTATTGCTAATTTAAAGAGTGCCTTGAAATGAGCAAGCTCTGGATAGTACTCACCACCTATCTTGGAACCTCTTCAGAGAAAGTCCACAGGGCTCAACTGCCTGGAGGAGAAGACACAAACCAAACATGCTTTACATCACAGCTTTCTTCTAAGCAACAACCTTTCCACTTTTCGGCCTCCCCCATATAAAACAATTTTCCCAGCTGAAAAACAAATCAGAATTAGTCTAAACATGCAAAAACTCTGTTGCCTGCATTTGCATTTTATTATTTGTCCTGAAATGGAAAATAGCTCTCATGTTGAAAAATGTGCAGATTTCTCTCAAATTCAAACAGTAAATTCCTGGCATTCAAAAATCTGCTGAATCCACCCTTCCTACTTTACTGTAAAACTTATCTTTCAGAATAAGCAAGTGTGAAGTTCAGATTCAGAAGGTTTGCTGTCTTATACCTCGAAATATTACTATGCCAAGATCTAAAAACAAGAGACAAAGAAATAAAATATGAGGGAGCCAGTTTCATGTTTTCTGGAGCCATTAAGCATTGCTCTGAAAGGTTAGAAATCATTTCTCCTTCCATTGAGCTTGCTTCTTGAGAAAGCAGAGTATAATAATTTGTATCCCTTCAGCGTCTGCCAGCTGAGTAATAGACAGAGCACCAGGAGCGAACTCACCTGCTCCTGCAATTCCTAATCTCTCAAAATCTGTGGATTAGAAAATCGAAAACAAGTGACTCTCTCTGATTCCCTCCCTCCCACAGAACCTTCCATGATTTCCCCCAGCACAAAGGTCAGGCACAACCGGGAAGCATCTATCTCCTCCAGTCCAATGTCTCCAGCCCCACCACACCAACTTCTTTCCTGCCAGACCTCGTCTGATACAGTAACCCCACAACTTCTGCATACAAAATCCCACTGGGTTTGCGACCCTACTCCCAGGCACCTACAGCCCACCCCAACACACACATTTGGTCTGCCCAATGCAAAACCCCAGCCACGGAGATGCCAGATATCACCAAAGCCTCCCAACAGTCTCCTTCAACACTTCACCATCCCTACAAGTAGGAGTTTCTTCCTTTTGTGATACCATTCAAACTCGTTACCACTTGCCCTCACCCCTCTAGACACGGGGCAGAGGTTCCATATTTTTCCCCTCACAGCAGTCTTTTAGACACTGCAAACCCATTGTGCCAATCATTCACCTTCTCTCCAAAACAAAAACCTCACTCCTTCCCACCTTTCCTCTTGGTTCCTGTTCTTCAGATGCCCGCTAGCCTCTCTCATTTTCTTCATGTCTTCCTCCTGATGCCATGCCCCCATGCTGGCTGCAGTACTCCAGCGATGCCAAAGCACCAGGAGTTGCAACACAGGACACAGTAAGTCCATTCTCCTGTTTATGGAAGACTGCTGCTGTTGGGGCAGGATGATGCTGGCAAAGCGATGTGTTCCCCACCATGATCCCAAGATGGTTTTCAGCAGAGCCCCTCCTTCACCCACAGCCAACTCATTCACCAGTGATAACTGCAAGCCACATTAACGCCTTCAGGTGTGAATGATGGACCCTCCAATTTAATTTTCTGTTTTTTTTCCAGAAAATTTAAAATCTAATCCCTTCTCCCAAGTGCTTGTGACCTCCCCTAGTATGGTGCTACCTGTTGAGTCTGAACCAGTAATTTATCAAATGCATCAATTACAATGACCCAAACCACAGGGTCCACCTCTGGAAATCCTCACCCAATACTTCTGAGCTTGACAACATACTGGAGCTAAGCCTGGAGCACAGTTAGCACACCTACATTGCACCATCCACAGGGCAAAAGTTTCACAAAAATTTCTTTTCCCTAGCTTCCTCCTGAGAATATCAAAACAGGGACAAAACCCAGGACTGAAGTACATCAATATCATCTGCTCTTCTTCTATCCACGAGACCTAATACCCTGCTGTAGAAGGAAATTAGGATGTCTGACATGATTTGTTCCAGTCCATGATCACTGTTACCCATAAACACCCAGAAGATGCCTAGGTGGGAAAAAATTTATTAACTTCCAGGAAAACAATGTAATAAAAGTCAGACTGACTGTACTGCAATTCCATCTTCTCTTTTTTAAAAGAAATAGCACTGTATTTTTTGCCTGTTAATTTTTATGGAAACCTCACAAATTCTCCATGTGTTTTCAGTAATAATCACCCAGAAGAAATAGAAAAGAACCAAAGTCAAGCAGTCAGCTGAAACCCAGCTCCTACGAATCATGAAAATGAGACAAGTGTCACAGAGGTGAGGTCAGGGCATCCTGTCCTGCCATGGGGTCACCAGTCACCCACTGCAGGTGCACTCTCCCCTGACCACTCATGGTGCTGACGGCCCAGCTTTTACTGAAGACCAACCTTGACCACACGCGTCCTCCCAACACCTGGAAGGTTGTTTTAAACAAATCTTTCCCTAAGGCCCAGAGAACACAGAAGAAAAAAATAAAGAAAAAGAGAAAAACCCTTAAGTGAGCGCTCCCTAAGTGATTCTTTTCCTATTTAATCCTGGTATCTTCCCTTGACAAGTGCAGATGTTAACTACATCAGTCCTCTGCTCACAGGAAGTAAGATCCAAGGCTCCATGACATTTTCTATTACTCCTGAGATCCCGAGGCAGGCACTCGCAAATGTTGCAACCTGGCAGCAACACATGCATTTAAACAAGTCATTTTAGCTTCAACATCTTTTTAGGAAGAAAACCTAGTATCCTCACAGTTCTCACATCCTAAGTATGCATGTTATCTCTCCAAGCCGCCAACCCAATGAAACCCAGTAGAAGGGCAAAGTAAGGATTAAATCTGGTCAATGACAAAATAGGAAACACAACCCAGAAGCTCTTCTGATTTCTCTGCTGTGTTGCTGGCACAAAATTGTTGGGCCTTCCCCATTCAACAAACCTTACAGAACAGTGCAAAATTATTCATCCATACTTATGTGTTCAAAATAAATGGCATTTCCCACTCCTTGACTAGATTCTGGCATCCCAAAAGACTTTTTAAGGAAAAAAAAGGGCTACTTAAATTCTAAAAATCATACAAAACCTTTGCTCCAACCCAATGGACTACAAGGTAACCAAACAGCATGTTCATTTCTGTGTTAACAGTACATGAAGTATTTAAATCCACTGCCAATTAAAAGTAAGATATAATTGAATCAGCAGAAACAGCTTATGGCAGAAATTCAATTACAAGGCAGAATTAAAGGAAGAAATGTCAGAAACTTTTAGAGGCTGGGCAGGAAGAGGTGAGTGCATCAATCTGCTATTTTCAGAGCTGCTAGCAAAAAGCTTAAGGAGGAGACACTGCTCTGGAGAATCATTTTTAAGGATCCTCCTTATAAAAAGAGATTTGTTGACAGAGCAGAGAAACCAAGGTGACAAATGTTTTTTTTCAGACCATGCTTTGACCTGTCTGGTAGGGGTAAAACTCCCTCCCAACAGTCGGGCATCACCTACCCTGCCTCCCCTGCGGGCACTGCAACTCCGCCACATCCTGCAGTGTCCTCAGACCTGCTTTAGCTTGCACCAAAGCAGTTGCAGACACTTTCGTTTTTCTTTTGTCTTTCTTTTGTCTTGTTTTTCAAAGTGATTTTAACCCCATTCCTTTGCTTCAAGTCATAGACACTATGTATTAAGCAGATTTCTTTCTACGTGATGGAGAAGCCTCAAGTGTTGTGGGCACTTTCCTTCCTTTAATGGCCACTATTTTACCCTGCCCTGTTCTAGCCTCAATTTCTTCCCCTTTGGCTGAGACTATCCTTGATCAATATTGATGCCAATTACTAATAAGGCCCTCCCACACTGTCAGGGTTCACCTTTCACTAAGACAAATCAATACTATTATTAATGTTGCTACATTTGTGGATGGTGTGACCTGCCTGCAAACACCGCACACAGCAGTGGAGATAACCCCCAGCACTGCGTGAAGCCTCTGCTCTCCCTTACTTGCAATTTCTTTTTCAACTAGACTGCTATTTTATAAAGTGTGTTGGTTCTTTTTCTTCTTTTCTTGCAAATGCAAACTGGCGAGGGCTTGTAGGACATACAATTTTGCAGTTCCCTTTACATGTGGGTAGCTATAGTCCATGGACAGCCAAGAAACTAATTGTCCTGTCACTTGCTATGCAGTTGGACTAGATGATCATTGTAGGTCCCTTCCAACTGAACTATTCTATTCTATTCTATTCTACTCTACTCTACTCTACATTTTCCTCCAGTCCGCCCCATCCAGCCAGCTACATCACCCACCTCACCTCTGGCTGTTGCACTTCTACATATGCTTGTGGATGCATCCGGACTTGATGTGTAGCCGTGCCAGCACTCATGCCAGCTGACAAACTGCTCTGGAGTATGTCCTTCCTCCTACCCTCTCTCCCACCACCCCTTCCTCCATAGCACTGTCTCTTCCCACTCACGTCTCGCCCCCTTTCTCCTCCTCACCTTTCACAGCAAGCTCATAAGCCATCGTGCAGAGAGCCCACCCAGCAGCTCTGAGAGAGGTCCCACCTTGACATATCATTCAACCACAGTGCAAGAAAACTCCCAGAGGACTCTATCCTCCAGGTTTGTTTGCCTGAATGCCCCTACATCCCAGACAAGGAGTTGGTCAGTTCACCATGTCCATCAAAGGATTGTCACTACCCAAGCTCATTTCCAACCTCCCCAAGTCCCAGGGATCACTTGGCATAACTCTGATGCCACTGCAGCCCAGCACAGGCTCATTTCCCTCAGCTCCTGGGGAGGTTTTCTAGCCTCTACTGAGCTCCAGGGTGCTATCAGCAGAGATTTAGATGCTGTCTAATGTAAAATCTAATTCATGTGTTCTCCTCAGTACCCTGCTATGGCTGCGATGCAGATACACCTCAGGCTGTGAATCCCCTGAGGGCTGGTATTGCTGAGAGAGATTTCTGTTCTGTCAACAGAATAAACTGCTGCCCCTCCCTTCTCTGCCTTGGGTACTGCTGGTGGCACCTCTCCTGTTACAGTTCCACCTAAGCAACATAAGGACATGGAGCTGTTGGAGTGAGTCCAGGGGAGGGCCACAAAGATGATGAGGGGGCTGGAGCACCTCTCCTGTGAAGACAGGCTGAGAGAGCTGGGGTTGTTCAGCCTGGAGAAGAGGAGGCTCCGGGGAGACCTTAAATCAGCCTTCCAGTACCTGGAAGGGCTACAGGAAAGCTGGAGAGGGACTTTCTACAAGGGCACGAAGTGATAGGAAAAGGGGGAACAGTTTCAAGCTGAAAGAGGGGAGATTTAGATTGGATTTTAGGAAAAAATTCTTTCCTGTGAGGGTGGTGAGACACTGGCACAGGTTGCCCCCTCCCTGGCAGTGTTCAAGGCCAGATTGGATGGGGCTTGGAGCACCCTGGTCTGGTGGGAGGTGTCCCTGCCGATGGCAGGGGGTTGGAACTGGATGATCTCTGAGGTCCCTTCCAACCCAAACCATTCTGTGATTCTATGAAACTGGACATATGCAGCAAAATTATCACACAGCCCCAAAACTCTTGACGAAAGCTCCCGGCAGTCACTGTAGTAAAGCACCACTTCTCACAGGGAAGACTGTAAGAAGGCGGCTGCCAGAGAATGAAGGAAACATCAAGCACTGATAGTGTCAGGAAACAACAACAGGGAGGAGTTCAAAACATTCCTAGGAGGCTGTATTTGCTTACTTGGAGCACCTCCTGCACCTACGGACTGAACAGACAGAACAGGCTTCCAGGCTACTTTGATTTCTCATGCTGTAAAGCAGCCTGCATTTTCAGAAGGTGTCCAGCTCCTGCCACCTCTCTGCCTTCAGGCTCTCTCTCTCTGCAGTTTAGTTGGACAACTTTCCAACACAAATCTTTGCAAACTAAAGTGTGTTGCAGCATCACCGGTACCTACACCTGCTCACAAAACCATCCATACACTGCTTGGTGAATTTAACCTGTAACAGCAAGGTGACATGCAAAGCCAGGTCCACCTGTCAGCACAGAAAACAACCACTGTGCCATTAAAACTATAACACAAAACAGGGAGTGTGGGGCTGCTGGGTGCTGGCGGGTGGTGTAATCTCTGCCCCGCAGAAGGTTGTTTTCCTTCGGTTTCCCTTGGCACTCAGGTCTATCAGGTAAGTCAGCAAGTCCTGAGTGCACAACAAGATGTTTACCTGGGTGTGTAAATGTAAACTCTCCAAGTGAGTAAGAGACCTACGTCTGTCTGGAAGACTGTGACTTGTGCTCCTACGCAAGCAGGAACGTCACACCTTCGCTGCCAGACGTCAGAGCTGGGCTCACAGGAGTCAGAAATACCATCAGACAAACACACCTACCCCCTCGATTTTTACTGTGGGATTTCTGAAAACACTCAGTGCTGCCCCACTCATCTCCACTGCACATCTGCCGTGCTGGAGTTCTCTTTGCAGCACGGATACACTTGGAGTACAACCTGAAAAGCTTGGACCTAAATTAGTAGGTTAGGTCTACAGTGAGTAACTGTTGTTCCACATCTCCAAAACCCCCTCTCTGAGCGTCCCTGAAGGTGTGTTTATTGAACACAGCTGCAATGTAGTGGCTAAACCATTGACTGAAGAACAGCCTGAAGTGTGCAGTACAAGAATCTTATCTCTGGCGGATGCTGCTGTAACACAGTTATCCCTCCCAGATTATGGGGAATAACACGGAAACCAACTGAAACCACAAGAAGCCAGTGCAAAGGAGAAGGCTGCCCAGAGAGGTTGTGGAGTCTCCTTCGCTGGAGACATTCAAACCCCGCCTGGATGCGTTCCTGTGTGATGTACTCGAGGTGACCCTGCTCTGGCAGGGGGGTTGGACCAGATAATCTTTCGAGGTCCCTTCCAACCCCTAGGATTCCGTGAAAGGAGAAATCCGTGTGCCAACAAGGCCTATCATGAAACACATCATGGGCTCCACCGCCACAGATCCATCTCGGTGGAGGCAGATGCAATTCCCCTGGCTCTGAAGGAGTTTTGCTCATTTCAGCCCAAGCTGCACATTGCATTTCTGCATTACACGTCAGCTTTGGCTCCAGTCCCTCCTGCTAACAGACCATCTCACGAGTTGGCTGAAAACCTTTGGCCAATGAGGATGACCACGCTGCAATGCTCCACTTCAGAGTACAAACATTTCCTCTGCCCAATTCAACAAGTAATTAGTATCTGCAGTCCTTAGCACAGCTTTACACAAGCAAAGCTATTTAGCTTATTAAACACACCCCAAACTCAGGTTCCACAAAACCAACTAAAAGGGAAACCACAACACGGTAAGGAAGTTTTATAAATTCAAGGGTAAGCAAAGGCTTTTTCAGGAGAGCACTGGGGCTAAGACTAGAAGTCAAGCTGGGTAAGCTGATGTTATCACATAATTGGTTGCCCGAGTAAGCTGTGTAATTTCATGTGCTGCACCAAATTCCCCTAGAAGTTGCATGCACATGAAATAAGGAAAGGAAGGTATGGAAATTTGAATAGTCTGACGACTAAATGCATCACATTTTATTTAATCTAATTAAAAGTGTCAGAACAAGATGAACAGATTCATTATTTTCACTTAAATATTTTCCCCTTACTGAATTGCAGGGTTGTTTTGGAGGCTTGGTTTTTTTCCCAAAAGACTATTGACAAATGCCACACACTGCCTGGTCTGACTCGCTCACAAGCAGTCAGCCTGCAGTTCAAGAGGATACTGACAGATCGGGACAGAACAGTGCCAGTTGTTTATTTCCTCTTTTAAACTTTATTCCAATACAATTAACTAAATTATGTCATTACACATTCATTGCCCAGGAAGTTTCTCTCTTCCCCTTTTTAGCCTCCTTTTCAGTTGCATTTCCCTGCTTCACAGGATGCTCTAAACTAAACATTACATTCAAGTTACACAATAAAGATTTGGGAGGGATGAAGTGAATAGGGAAGGTCACAGGAAGGGAGGTATCTGCTAAAATAAGATTTTCTAAGCAGCTACACAGGACACAGTGTCAACTGCCTTCTATTAAAGGGGATTGCAAATTTGTATCACTAAGATACCAGGTGGAGGGATGTAACAGAGCAGTTGTTGAGAGTTCAAAAACTTTCCAAGGACTGAATGAAACCTGAATTTATTCAAAAACCAAATTACAGTGATAAATGCTGTTACGGCACAGCCAAGGTGCCTCATGTAATCTTAACCCTCTCTGCATATCAAGGCTCTCCTATACTACATAAAACCACACTGCAGCTACAGAATATGCAGCTGTGTTTAAACAGAGTTTATCACAAACTAGTGCTCCTGGGCAGATCATTTATTCATTTAAAAAAATGCACACATTCTCATCTTAATAATTAGCAGGGGAAAACCACCTTGAAAGCAAAGCCAAAACCAGATGCGCTGGTGTCTTGTTAACCTCCAGAGAGCTGGAAAAGCAACATTAAAAGCAAAACTTCCTGTACACAACAATCACAGCTTTAGAGGCTGTAAAATATCAATGTCAAGTGACAAAAATTTTTCCAGGCTGATGGGTCTTCCTTGCTCGGCCAGGCCAGGTTACTGCTTCCCCACAGCCAGCCCCCCCGCAGCTTACCTTGGCACAGGCTGTCCCGGCACACCCAGGGGCTGTGGAGATGGGGTTCAGCCAGCAGCAGGGCTGTCTGAAACACAGACCCCTCCTCGGGAGCTGCAGAAACACTCAGGTGACAGTGCTGGAAGTCCTCTCCTCTTAGCACTTGGTGGGAGCCACAACCTGTGTGAAACCAGGCACTTGGAGAAGACCGATGGGTGCCCACCTTGAAATCTACACTTCGGGATCAGTCACTGTCGCTACTCTGGTTAGGGATTTTTCTCGCTCCTTCCACTGCTGACTGGCATCAAGAAATGGATTTAAACAGAGGGTGGCAATGGGAAGCAGAAGCCTGGCATCTCCATGGCTTGACGTGGACAGCAGGGTGAGCTGGAGGAGGAGGAGACAAGTAGTGGCAAATGGGCACCCTGCAAACTCCGCATCGTGCCAGCTACGGGCTCTGGCCAGAGCCGCAGAACCTTGCATGGGGATGTCACAAATGCTGTGACAAACAGAGGTGGCAGCAGTGATCGACCTGAGGAGCCCAGCCTACAGTACAGCTCTGCCCCAGCACCCCCACATCTTCCTTGGGCCACAGTCCACTCAAACATCAGACACAAGACAGCGAGTGTGCTCGCACAGACAGCAAGAGGCACAACACTATACAAAGGTGTGATTTTTAAAAGCCACTGATGGTTCATCTTTCCGTCTTAGTGACTGTTAAACCAGGAGACACGCTCCTTACAAGCCCCTGACCAAGTACTAATATTCAACAGTCAGCCCAGCTTTTTGCATGTGTACAGCTCAAGAATACTAAAGCTTCCAAAAACAGGTTTTTGCAATGCTTTCATGAAACTGAGCAAGCAATGCAGAGCATTTTTATTGGAAAAATGCCTCCCCACCAAGCATAAAAAGCCATCAAGCACACTAGTGAGGTATACAAGACCCCAACACCAGCCATGGGCACCAAGCGTCTGAAAACAAAGCTTGGCACCAAGATGCAGCTAACACAAAATGCCCCAACACAAATGGGACTAGTCAACACCTGTCTGTGAAGCTCCCGATCCCCAGAAGACAATGGCTAAGCCAATTGCTGAGGAAGAAGATCCTTGAATGTGCCCTGCAACAAGCCAGAGCTCTGGAAACAGACAGCCAAGGCACCTTCACTTCCAAACCCTGCCTTATGAATTGCACCCACAAAAACAAGCACTCAGTAAATACACTTGTTTCTGGTGCTATCGGTTCATAACAGCTTGCCTCACGTAAGGGACTTCTGGAAAGCTGCAGCACACACCTTGCAAACAGCCTGCTGGCAGTCCCCGTTGCGGGTGGCGGAAGACACAGGCAAACACCAGGAGGTCTGAGAGAGGAGAAGTTGCAGTTGGCGTGGCTGAGCAGCTCAGCGCTGGCAAAACCTGTGTGCAGTAAGCCATTTAGTCAGAAGAGAGACCCCCCCTCCTGTGACAGGCACAGCAACTGCTTCAGTTCTCTGCTCTGGAGGATCCAGTGGTATCTCAGCAGGCGTCAGCGACGGAATTTTCTCCTGCGAAGATTCCTCTCCTCCTCCCAGCTGGCAGGGAGACATTACTGGAGTCACAGATTCCTCCTTCTGCAGCCACAAGCTGCTTTGGAAGGCTGTTTGTGATCTGAACAAGATGAGACAGACCCTTTGCTCCTTTGCAAAGTGCCACCAGATCAGGAGGTTTCCCATGGGGACAAGCCTGGCAGGGCAAGTCAGACTGCAGGTTCAGGGCATCCTTAAGGATATGGGAGAGGAGGGCTACAGGATGAAATAAAAATGAAGGGTGGTCTTTCCTTACTTTGCATATCTCCTGAGAAAAACACAGCTCTTCGTAGCAGAACTTTAGGGCCAGATTTAGGAATGAATGTCATTTTAAGAAGCATGACACGAGCAGAACAGAAAGTTGTGGCTGCGCTCTACAGAGCTCATTCTCATTTGCTTTCAGACCATTACCACAGCTCCAATTACACTCAGCTGGAACAAAATCCAATCTCCATTTTTTAAAAAATTAAATCTTCTGATACATCTTCTGACAATCCTAGAAGAGCCCCTGACTGGCCCAGGCAGAGCTGCTGCCCCTGGGACGAGGCTGGCATGGAGGAGCGCAGCACCCCCTGACTCACACTGTGCTCCCTGGGGGACAGGCACATGTGCAGTGACCAAACTCCTGTCCCGACAAGCTGAGAAGGGGCCACAGCCATCACTGAGGGTACAGCACCCAGCAACCCCCCCCCAGCCCATGAGTTACCAACAGCAAAGTAGCCAACTGAAATGAAAAGGTCTCCCACAACTGATTTGTGCGTTTGCTCCACATCAAACCTAAGCCAAGAGGACTCATTTGCCATGGGACTTGGGGGAATCAGGCTCCTCACACCAGGGACGGGCTCATCCTTTGCAGGACGTAACCACCCAGGGTTCATTGCACAGAACCAGGAGAGAGGCTGGACACTGACACATGCTCGTTCCCATTAAAATGGTTCTGGGCTTTCAGAGACTGGTCACAAAAAGGTGGTTGTCAAACACCTCCATTTCCAACCCCTGTTTTCTTTTGCATAAGTGCCTCCTTTAATAAACTCTTACACAGGAGCATCTGTTTTCTGGAAAGCCCCCCAGAATCCCTCTGAAGCAAAGCTAACATACATGAGCTCAAGAGCAATAAACTCAGCCCAGCAAAAATCAAAGTGCTGTCTGATCACAGAAGACCTTTTATGCTGAGTCCACTTTCTTCTCCCCTCTGCTCCAGAAAGCAGCTCCGGCTCTCCCGGTACAAGAGCTTTAGGAGGACAGGCACCAGGGAGACGAGACTGAGGTGACACCAGACACTGGGGTACTGACCATCGAAGAAGAAACCCGAACTGGAAACTAAGGAACAGCAGAAGCCCCGGCTTGTTCCAGGATGGTGCTTTGACCACTCTGCAGAGGACCATGAGAGGCAGCTGCCTGGGATGCACACCGGCCAGGCAGCTCCTGTCAGGCTTGTGCTCCCAAGCCTAAACTTCAAGCTGCTGCCTTCCTTTCAGCTCTGGCAAAGGGGACACAGGGTTTCAATGTGTCTTCTAACATTTAACAGATGCTGCTCCTAGGCACTTTCCAAAGCACCACAAAGTATGCCTGCTTCCTTTTGAACACAGATTTCATAATTAAAGTCGGTGCTAATGGTTATGCATCCACAATGACCCCCCCTGTAACTCCCACTCCCCTCTCACATGCCTGCAGCTCTCATCATTCAGCCCCAAATCGGCCTCCAAAGGAAAGTCTGTTTCCCTCTTCCCAGGTAAGTTAAGAAATAGAAAGTGACATCTTTGGAGAAACACCATTTACCTGCTAAAAAAAAAAAAAAAGGCTTCCATAAAGAGAAAAAGGAAAGGATGCCCCACAAATGCTAACTGGCTTTGACGGCAGCACTCTGCAGCACAACCAAAAGCAGTGAGCTCTCTCCCCTCACACCATGGGCGAGCTGCCAAGAACAGAGCATCCTGCACACAATGCCCTTTAGAAAGGGAAAAAAAAAAAACCTGAAAAAAATCCTGCTACCTCCGAGCGAGGAAAAGCATCCTTTCTGCACAGGCACACTAGCCTGTGCGGAGAAGAGGTGAATGAGCAGCACGGCGAGAAAGGCTTGCAGCACACCCACACGCTGGCTCCCGGCCCCCCAAAGGCATTTCTTTTCCTCCCTCCTCCCACGACCGCCACCCCCGCCTATTCTAAAATGACTTTGCATGAGCCGCGTGCCAACTTCCAAGCATCTGCAAGATGTATTTCCTTATCCCATGCCCAAGCTTTACCATCAATCATACACGCTTGTATTTTCAAGAAACTGGAAGAATTTGGGCTTTGCACACCAGAAGAGCCACGCGCATGTTCCCTCTCCCCGGGGCACTGGGTATGAAATGCTTCCTGCACTCCCACTGGTGGGCAGTGTGCTCCCAGTGCTGGCATGCTGTGTGGCTGGGCAATCAAAAACAAACCCTCTGCCACTCTGACTGGTCCACCGGTTAATTCATTACGATAAACCCATTGTCCAAAACAAAAACATAATTTAATTGCTAAAGCAGCTGCCAAAGCTTAGCTGTTGCTCTTGGCAAGCGTGTCAGGACCTCAGTACGCTGCATTTTCAGCAAGCATCTCTGTAGGTGCAAGCCATGCCTTCCACCCTTGAAGTCTCCAGGTCCCCCTGTCACCCAAACCCAGTGTTTTCCAACCCAAGTGGATATTTAAAGGGATACTATCAGCTCAGAACACCTCTCTGAATACCTTAAGATTACAGCAACTGAAATACTAGCAAGCACCTTTTTTTTCCCAGTTGCTAAACCTGCAATTTACCCAGCTGCACCCTTTCCCATTTAGGCAGCCTGATCTCCCTTGAAAAGAGAGGGCAGAAAAAGAGACTACAGCTAAAACCTATTTGTAGAAGTCACCAAAAGAATTGGCAGAAGGTCTCAAAGGCTGGTGTATGAACTGTATGTAATTAGAGCTATGTCTAAGTTTTGTTACTGTTTGGTTTTTTTCCCCAGCCAGATTTCAAGGAGATTGTGTCACTTGACACGGGCAGTTCCATCCTTGGGAAACATGCGGCATGCAAGAGAAAAGGAAAGCTGAAAAGGTTGTAGCTGGCATCTTTTGCATGGAATGCTGCCGGCAGGTTTCCACAGTATCTTAACTAACAGAGATCACCAGAGAGAATTCCTTAAACTACTTCGACTGTAAAAAGATACACACCTATAAGACAAGAAACCGAAATAGCCTAAGTACCATTGCCATCTCTTCCACCCTGGTCATTCACAAGTATCTACAAACCTACTATGCAAGTTATAAACAGCATTTCCTAATAACAATAAAGGCATATTTCATGCAGTGCAATCCAGAAGAACTGCAATATTTCTTAGATTGTGAGATGGATCTGCACCCCCTGTCCCCCCTCCCTGTCAGCTCCTGCCTTCTAATTCCAGTGCAATCAGTGCAGGAGAATGCATAATTCATCCCGCAGTCAATCCTACGGGTCTCCCAGTCATTAAGCAACATACCACTGAACTTCCAGAAAGGTCACATTTGCAGGAGGTTCAGATGAAGAATGTTCTCTCCTTCCACTGAAAGACTAGGGAGGTAAGGAATTCCTTCATGGAGTATTTGCCCCCATTGTTTAAGGATTCACAATTACTTTGCTGTCCTCTGGGGAAGTCAAGAAATGCAGAAATCAATGGGTTAATTAGCAGGTTAGCAAAACACAAACAACCCATTATATGGCAAAAGGCTGATGAAGTGAGGATAATTGTTTGCATTTGTTATACTCTCAGGATGGTAGAGGATTAGGGTTTATTGGATTATTGGAAACACAGACATTTCAGGCACTGCTTTAAAACATTTTCTTTTCATTAAAGCTAAAACCCAAAAATTTTGCAAGAGCAAAATCCTTCCACAACGCATGAGTAGGACCCCACACAATACAGTCAACATGAGCTAAGATAAATCACCTCATGCCAAAAGAAATTTAACTTCAGTCTGAGTTAAGCTCCATGAAGATGCTGAAGTTGGACACAAACTACTTTCTAATACAGACAACAAACAAAGAAACTAATCCCACATACAGACATTATGGGAAGCATCCTAGGAACATGAGGAAAAATACACTTAAAAAAAAAAAGTCTGTTTTTCTTCTATTCAGTGGAAAACATATTGCATTTGTTACTGAATTTGACCTAAAAGTCACGCTTGAAGCGAAGATCAGCAGTTCTTTGGAAAAGTGTGAGAACCTCTTCCCATGAGTATCAGTGAATCTTCCATATGCGGACCTGATTCCTTACAGGCTCATATCACTAAGAGCAAGAAAAAATACCTTAATGATATAGAATTTTATCTCAGATTGCCCCACTGATCTACCAGCATTCCTGTCTCACTCATGTCACAGTAATCAACACTCAGAAGAATACTGTCTTGCTTGAAGAAGAAAATAAAATCACGTTGCATGAGTAGTTTTAACTGCAACCATTTCGCATGCTGCTTTTTTTTTTTTTTTNTTTTTTTTTATGCCGAGCCATAATCCAAGTTTTATGTTGCTTAGGCTACAGAGTAATCTCTGTCATTAGCTCCCAACGACTGGCTCACGTTATAGCCATGCCCATGAGCTCGGGTGGCAGAACCAGGCACCACGGTGCCAGCTGTGACACACAGGCACTGCCTGCGCCGACACAGCGACAGCCTCATTCCACAGCTCGGAAGGTTCCTCTGCACTTACACAAGTTCCTGCCAGTGCAAGCATCCAGCCACAAGAGCAAACCCCGGCTCCTGCAGCTGGCAAAACTCTCCTCACTGTTGCAATTCCCTGAACAGATTAAGCTATGCCAACGAAAAACGCTTTTTTTGCCAACATAGCTGACTCCCCAGCAGAGCTGCTGCCAGCATTGCGACAGCCACTCTACAGTGGCACATGCTTCCCTCCCACCCCTCGGTTTCCTACACTTCCAACTCTACACAGAGAAACCCCAAATGTAAGGCAAGAAACAAAGGAAATTAGAAAACAGGTGTCAGAGAGAGGCGCCGTGTGCCGTGCTGGCTGGCCAGCATCTCCCCACCTAACCCAAGGGAAGATGTGGGCTGCTCAGCTGTCTTTCTCCCCGAGCCTCACCACGAAAATCAAACACAAGCAGTTGTAAAATCCTTTTGCCTGAACCAAAGGGCTCCCGATCCAAGCACCTGAGAAGAGTGGAGAGAGCAGGAGCAAGGAGGATACTGGGCCCTGGTGCAGGCAGAGCCCGGTGTGGGCTCCTCTCTGCCTCCGCTCCCCCCTGCCGCGGGCAGCACCCGGCGATGCTGGTGGGATCCCACGCAGGACAGTGTTATCATGGCAGGGGGCTGCTGAAATATCACCCTGGGCTTTGCTCGAGTCTCATCTCAGGCAAGAAGAGCTTCTGAACCCAAAACCATGCCAAATGGCTCCTATCAAGAAAACCACAGAATACTTTGGGGAGAGAGTAATTGATTCCTCCTTTCTTTCCCCCCACAGAGAAAATGTGATCTCCCTACCAGATTTTCACTTGTGAATGGGATTACAGGATAATGCTCAGTTCCAGTGCATGCCTATAAGCATGCCTGCGAAAAAATTCAGGATTTTGTCATGAAGGTATAAATCACTCAGCTGCAAGCAGGAGATACACAGCCCCGTTGAACACCCAGCTGTTTTCCTCAGCAAACCTTTCATTCCAGATGATGCATTACACGACCTTTTCCCAAACTGAGCAGAAACTTATTTGCATGGAAAATCACTTGTAAACACACTTGCCTTGTTTTATTCCCTATTTCTTGCGATTCTCGGTACGCCGGCAGCTACCGCGCACCGGAGCCCCGTGCTCCAGCCGGTCCCCCGGCAGCACGATGCAAACCGAGGCTGGCAGCCACGGCCCCGCCGGAGCAGGCTGTGCCCCCTCGCCCCGGTCGAGGGGGTGACCTCGGCCGCAGACACCTCCCAGGGGAGGAGGCACCCGAGGGAGCCTCCTCGCCAGAGGCAAACGCCAGCTTTTTTTAGAGGCCGTTTGGGAAGGTGGCAAATAGGAAGTCCGGATCCGAAGGGGCTGACTCAAAGCGCCCTGCAACATTCGTGCGGCGGGAACTTCGCCGGGTGAACCATTAACCACGGCGGAGCAGGGCCGCGAACCTCCCCCCGCCGCCCGGCAGGACCCGCGCTGGCCCCGCACACTTGGGCAGGACGGCTCGGACACGCACACGGGCGTGCTCCGGGGCAGGGGAGGCCGCCGGCGCTCCCCGCCGCCCGGG